>JAEQBA010000038.1:102282-266670 GCA_019434445.1 Phalangium opilio | reverse complement strand
TTATCAAATATGTACATTCTAAGAAACTAATTTATGTACATTCTAGAGAAACTAATTTATGTACATTCTAAGAAACTAATTTATGTACATTCTAAGAACTAATTTATGTACAATCTAAGAAACTAATTTATGTACATTCTAAGAAACAAATTTATGTACATTCTAAGAAACAAATTTATGTACATTCTAAGAAACTAATTTATGTACATTCTAAGAAACTAATTTATGTACATTCTAAGAAACTAATTTATGTACATTCTAAAAAACTAATTTATGTACATTCTAAGAACTAATTTATGTACATTCTAAGAAACTAATTTATGTACATTCTAAGAAACTATTTATGTACATTCTAAGAAACTAATTTATGTACATTCTAAGAACTAATTTATGTACATTCTAAGAAACTAATTTGTACATTCTAAGAAACTAATTTATGTACATTCTAAGAAACTAATTTCAAATATGTACATTCTAAAAACTAATTTATCAAATATGTACATTCTAAGAAACTAATTTATGTACATTCTAAGATACTAATTTATGTACATTCTAAGATACTAATTTATGTACATTCTAAGATACTAATTTATGTACATTCTAAGAAACTATTTATGTACATTCTAAGAAACTAATTTATGTACAATTCTAAGAACTAATTTATCAAATATGTACATTCTATGAAACTAATTTCAAATATGTACATTCTAAAAACTAATTTATCAAATATGTACATTCTAGAAACTAATTTATGTACATTCTAAGAAACTAATTTATGTACATTCTAAGAAACTAATTTATGTACATTCTAAGAAACTAATTTATCAAATATGTACATTCTAAGAAACTAATTTATCAAATATGTACATTCTAAGAAACTAATTTATCAAATATGTACATTCTAAGAAACTAATTTATGTACATTCTAAGAACTAATTTATGTACATTCTAAGAAACTAATTTATGTACATTCTAAGAAACTAATTTATGTACATTCTAAGAAACTAATTTATGTACATTCTAAGAAACTAATTTATGTACATTCTAAGAAACTAATTTATGTACATTCTAAGAAACTAATTTATGTACATTCTAAGAAACTAATTTATGTACATTCTAAGAAACTAATTTATGTACATTCTAAGAAACTAATTTATGTACATTCTAAGAAACTAATTTATGTACATTCTAAGAAACTAATTTATGTACATTCTAAGAAACTAATTTATGTACATTCTAAGAAACTAATTTATGTACATTCTAAGAAACTAATTATCAAATATGTACATTCTAAGAAACTAATTTCAAATATGTACATTCTAAAAAACTAATTTATCAAATATGTACATTCTAAGAAACTAATTTATCAAATATGTACATTCTAAGAAACTATTTATGTACATTCTAAGAAACTAATTTATCAAATATGTACATTCTAAGAAACTAATTTATCAAATATGTACATTCTAAGAAACTAATTTATCAAATATGTACATTCTAAGAAACTAATTTATCAAATATGTACATTCTAAGAAACTAATTTATGTACATTCTAAGAAACTAATTTATGTACATTCTAAGAAACTAATTTATGTACATTCTAAGAAACTAATTTATGTACAATCTAAGAAACTAATTTATGTACATTCTAAGAAACTAATTTATGTACATTCTAAGAAACTAATTTATGTACATTCTAAGAAACTAATTTATGTACATTCTAAGAAACTAATTTATGTACATTCTAAGAAACTAATTTATGTACATTCTAAGAAACTAATTTATGTACATTCTAAGATACTAATTTATGTACATTCTAAGATACTAATTTATGTACATTCTAAGAAACTAATTTATGTACATTCTAAGAAACTAATTTATGTACATTCTAAGAAACTAATTTATCAAATATGTACATTCTAAGAAACTAATTTCAAATATGTACATTCTAAAAAACTAATTTATCAAATATGTACATTCTAAGAAACTAATTTATGTACATTCTAAGAAACTAATTTATGTACATTCTAAGAAACTAATTTATCAAATATGTACATTCTAAGAAACTAATTTATCAAATATGTACATTCTAAGAAACTAATTTATCAAATATGTACATTCTAAGAAACTAATTTATGTACATTCTAAGAAACTAATTTATGTACATTCTAAGAAACTAATTTATGTACATTCTAAGAAACTAATTTATGTACATTCTAAGAAACTAATTTATGTACATTCTAAGAAACTAATTTATGTACATTCTAAGAAACTAATTTATGTACATTCTAAGAAACTAATTTATGTACATTCTAAGAAACTAATTTATGTACATTCTAAGAAACTAATTTATGTACATTCTAAGAAACTAATTTATGTACATTCTAAGAAACTAATTTATGTACATTCTAAGAAACTAATTTATGTACATTCTAAGAAACTAATTTATGTACATTCTAAGAAACTAATTTATCAAATATGTACATTCTAAGAAACTAATTTCAAATATGTACATTCTAAAAAACTAATTTATCAAATATGTACATTCTAAGAAACTAATTTATCAAATATGTACATTCTAAGAAACTAATTTATGTACATTCTAAGAAACTAATTTATCAAATATGTACATTCTAAGAAACTAATTTATCAAATATGTACATTCTAAGAAACTAATTTATCAAATATGTACATTCTAAGAAACTAATTTATCAAATATGTACATTCTAAGAAACTAATTTATCAAATATGTACATTCTAAGAAACTAATTTATGTACATTCTAAGAAACTAATTTATCAAATATGTACATTCTAAGAAACTAATTTATGTACATTCTAAGAAACTAATTTATGTACATTCTAAGAAACTAATTTATGTACATTCTAAGAAACTAATTTATGTACATCTAAGAAACTAATTTATGTACATTCTAAGAAACTAATTTATGTACATTCTAAGAAACTAATTTATGTACATTCTAAGAAACTAATTTATGTACATTCTAAGAAACTAATTTATGTACATTCTAAGAAACTAATTTATGTACATTCTAAGAAACTAATTTATGTACATTCTAAGAAACTAATTTATGTACATTCTAAGAAACTAATTTATGTACATTCTAAGAAACTAATTTATGTACATTCTAAGAAACTAATTTATGTACATTCTAAGAAACTAATTTATGTACATTCTAAGAAACTAATTTATGTACATTCTAAGAAACTAATTTATCAAATATGTACATTCTATGAAACTAATTTCAAATATGTACATTCTAAAAAACTAATTTATCAAATATGTACATTCTAAGAAACTAATTTATGTACATTCTAAGAAACTAATTTATGTACATTCTAAGAAACTAATTTATCAAATATGTACATTCTAAGAAACTAATTTATCAAATATGTACATTCTAAGAAACTAATTTATCAAATATGTACATTCTAAGAAACTAATTTATGTACATTCTAAGAAACTAATTTATGTACATTCTAAGAAACTAATTTATGTACATTCTAAGAAACTAATTTATGTACATTCTAAGAAACTAATTTATGTACATTCTAAGAAACTAATTTATGTACATTCTAAGAAACTAATTTATGTACATTCTAAGAAACTAATTTATGTACATTCTAAGAAACTAATTTATGTACATTCTAAGAAACTAATTTATGTACATTCTAAGAAACTAATTTATGTACATTCTAAGAAACTAATTTATGTACATTCTAAGAAACTAATTTATGTACATTCTAAGAAACTAATTTATGTACATTCTAAGAAACTAATTTATCAAATATGTACATTCTAAGAAACTAATTTCAAATATGTACATTCTAAAAAACTAATTTATCAAATATGTACATTCTAAGAAACTAATTTATCAAATATGTACATTCTAAGAAACTAATTTATGTACATTCTAAGAAACTAATTTATCAAATATGTACATTCTAAGAAACTAATTTATCAAATATGTACATTCTAAGAAACTAATTTATCAAATATGTACATTCTAAGAAACTAATTTATCAAATATGTACATTCTAAGAAACTAATTTATCAAATATGTACATTCTAAGAAACTAATTTATGTACATTCTAAGAAACTAATTTATCAAATATGTACATTCTAAGAAACTAATTTATGTACATTCTAAGAAACTAATTTATGTACATTCTAAGAAACTAATTTATGTACATTCTAAGAAACTAATTTATGTACAATCTAAGAAACTAATTTATGTACATTCTAAGAAACTAATTTATGTACATTCTAAGAAACTAATTTATGTACATTCTAAGAACCTAATTTATGTACATTCTAAGAAACTAATTTATGTACATTCTAAGAAACTAATTTATGTACATTCTAAGAAACTAATTTATGTACATTCTAAGAAACTAATTTATGTACATTCTAAGAAACTAATTTATGTACATTCTAAGAAACTAATTTATGTACATTCTAAGAAACTAATTTATGTACATTCTAAGAAACTAATTTATGTACATTCTAAGAAACTAATTTATCAAATATGTACATTCTAAGAAACTAATTTCAAAT
Organism: Phalangium opilio; assembly: GCA_019434445.1. Lineage (NCBI taxonomy): Eukaryota > Metazoa > Arthropoda > Arachnida > Opiliones > Phalangiidae > Phalangium > Phalangium opilio. Next base: position 262,092 of record JAEQBA010000038.1, on the reverse strand, counting down.
ATGTACATTCTAAAAAACTAATTTATCAAATATGTACATTCTAAGAAACTAATTTATCAAATATGTACATTCTAAGAAACCAATTTATGTACATTTAAGAAACTAATTTATCAAATATGTACATTCTAAGAAACTAATTTATCAAATATGTACATTCTAAGAAACTAATTTATGTACATTCTAAGAAACTAATTTATGTACATTCTAAGAAACTAATTTATGTACATTCTAAGAAACTAATTTATGTACATTCTAAGAAACTAATTTATGTACATTCTAAGAAACTAATTTATGTACATTCTAAGAAACTAATTTATGTACATTCTAAGAAACTAATTTATGTACATTCTAAGAAACTAATTTATGTACATTCTAAGAAACTAATTTATGTACATTCTAAGAAACTAATTTATGTACATTCTAAGAAACTAATTTATCAAATATGTACATTCTAAGAAACTAGTTTATCAAATATGTACATTCTAAGAAACTAATTTATCAAATATGTACATTCTAAGAAACTAATTTATCAAAAATGTACATTCTAAGAAACTAATTTATCAAATATCTACACTCTATAAATGCGAAATATATAATATTTCCATATTTAAATATTAAACCAAGTATATTGACACTATAATCAAACTATTTTATGAAATTAAGGAAATTGAATTACCTATCTAATGAAGATTTAAAATGCAAAAAAAACTAAATTGTTTAATTATTTTTTAAATTAGGGAGACCAGATATGTAGATCTTTAGAAAACTTGAACATAATTCACGTTCATCCCACATGTAAAGTACCCCCCCCCCCTCGAAATGTTTTAATCCAATTATAACCACATCCAAACCCTCTGCCAAAAAGTTGGTTGTGACAAGATGAATAAAACTATATCATCGAAACGGTGCTTCAGGCCGGGAGTGTGGCGCACTCCTGTAAGCCAAGCTTCTGGGCGGCAAAGTTTGAGGGAATAAGACACATGTCGGCGATCCTACCCTATAGGTGCCGACTGCCCCGTGTCCGACGGAGGTGACTTGACCCCCACACCCCGTCCGTCATCTCCCAAATAAACCTCATTTCCTTCCCCTGCTTACACATGTACTGAAACCTGTATAATCACATCCTTGCCGAGGTCCACTGACCCACTCGCATTGAAACCCTCCGGAAAAAAACGGTGCTTCACAGTCAGAAAAAATGCCTGGGAAGCTGCTAAGACACTTCGAAATAATTTTACCAATATAGAGAAAAACATTTCCCGAAAAGCCGTTAACTTAAAATTACAAAAAAATTCAAGAGGCAAAGACCAATGAAGCCGTGTGTGCCGAATGAATAAAAAACTAAACCAACACAACTGGAGACCTGGAAATCAACGATTCACCAAAACCCATAAACCTTTTAATCAAGTAATCCAAAAAGCAGTCTAAAATATAGCTGTCTGAAAAGTTCGAGGGGTAGTCAACATTAAGAACAAGTTTTAGAATCCCATTATAACCCATTAACCCTTAAGGCCATATTAATTTCCCGTTAACCCCAGTAACAAAATCGACGTTGGACCGACGTAGTCGGTTCGAGGTCCAACCAACACTGACGTAAAAGCGTCGGTAAACTTTCATTTCGACCGTCGAAATGTCCTATCCGTTTAAGCGTCGGCCCGACTTCCGGTCATAGAAATTTTGCCAGCACTTTAACCGACTCTAAAAAGTAAGCGTGTCCAGCTCTTACCTCATCAAACTAGAAGTCGGCTTTGTTATCTGGTTATGGTCGGATTATTAATCTAATTGCGGTCGGCTTTATCGACTGTTATTTGTCGGATTTATGGCTTGTTTGTGGTCGGCTTCATAGCTTGTTTGTGGTTGGCTTTATGGCTTGTTTGTGGTCGGCTTTATGGCTCTTTTATGGTCGGCTATACGACTTGATTATGGTAGGCTTTACGACTTGTTTATGGTCGGCTTTATGGATTGTTTATGGTTGGCTTTATGGCTTGTTTATGGTCGGCTTTATGGATTGTTTATGGTCGGCTTTATGGATTGTTTATGGTCGGCTTTATGGATTGTTTATGGTCGGCTTTATGGATTGTTTATGGTCGGCTTTATGGATTGTTTATGGTCGGCTTTATGGATTGTTTATGGTCGGCTTTATGGATTTTTTATGGTCGGCTTTATGGATTGTTTATGGTCGGCTTTATGGATTGTTTATGGTCGGCTTTATGGATTGTTTATGGTCGGCTTTATGGATTGTTTATGGTCGGCTTTATGGATTGTTTATGGTCGGCTTTATGGATTGTTTATGGTCGGCTTTATGGATTGTTTATGGTCGGCTTTATGGATTGTTTATGGTCGGCTTTAAGGGTCGTAGTTACTGTCTTCCAAACACCACTTTCATCTGGTCTTTTGTCCATCCCACATGGACTCCGGTGTGAACTTACTGGCTTCTACTCCTTCATCATCGTTAAGGTTAGCAATCGGTTAGGGTTACAAGAAACTTCTGGCCTCCCAATGGTGCAGTTTCCACCAAAGGTTCACGCAATTGTGCTGTTCTTATCCATTACTAAGATTCGAAACCTTATTTACCGATTGGAGTAAGACAACAATGGGCGTATGCTTCATTTCAAACGTCAATATTAGTCTAGTCTCTCAAGAATGTTCAATAGTTATTTTTTAAACGATGTAACGCGCAATAAGGTTAATAATTATCGAAGAAAATATATAATATTAATTATATTTATATTAATGTTTAAGATAATCTTAAACCGTTGATACACTAGTGCACTTTGATTAAAACGCATTTTAGTTGGTAAGGAGTCGAGCAGCCAACATAATCCTTCATTACATTAACCGACTTAAAATGTAACTATCAGACTACTCTATTCTATTGTTCTCAAGGCCGACTGCAAAGCGGAGTTTGCAACTGAACGTGGATAAGAGTCAGATTTCCGTTGTAAGTGCCAATTAGACCATAAACCGACGAATCTACCTCGAACCGACTCAAACGCGGAAGCTTCATTATAACGAAACTTGAAATGTTTTGTATTGATCGGTAGGTAGTCAGATATGCCGACCTTTCAACCCTAGTTGTTAATTTGATTAAAACCCATGTTAGTTGGTAAGGAGTTGAGCAGCCGACCTAATCCTTCCTTACACCAACCGACTTAAAATGTAATTATCAGCCAACTCTATTTGTTTGTTCTCACCGCCGTCTTCAAAGCGGAGCTAGTAACTGAAGTTGGATAAGAGTCGGACTTCAGTTGTAAGTGCCGACTAGACCATAAACCGACGAATCTACCTCGCACCGACTCAAACGCGGAAGAAGCTTCATTATAACTATTCTTTAGTATGATCGGTAGGTAGTCGGATATGCCGACCTCTCGACCCTTGTTGTTAAATTAATAAAAACCCATGTTTGTTGGTAAGGAGTTGAGCAGCCGACCTAATCCTTTCTTACACCAACCGACATAAAATGTAACTATCAGCCAACTCTATTTGTTTGTTCTCACGGCCGACTTCAAAGCGGAGCTGGTATCTGAAGTTGGATAAGAGGCGGACTTTAGTCGTAAGTGCTGACTTGGCCATAAAGCGAATAAACTACCTCGAACCGACTGAAACGCGGAAGAAGCTTCATTACCACTAAAACTGAAATTTTCAGTGTGATCGGTAGGCCGTCGGATATGTCGACCTCTAGACCCATATTGTTATCTTTAATTTGATGGAAACGCGTGTTAGTTGGTAAGGAGTCGAGCAGCCGACCTAATCCTTCATTACATTAACCGACTTAAAATACAACTATCAGCCAACTCTATTTTATTGTTCTCACGGCCGACTGCAAAGCGGAGTTGGCAACTGAAGTTGGATAAGAGTCGGATTTTAGTCGTAACTACCGACTAGACCATAAACCGACGAATCTACTTCGAACCGACTCGAACTAGGAACACTCGTGTTACTGGGGAACCTTCACATCTGGTCCGTTGTTTATTGTGTCAGAAATATATTTTTAAGTTTGTGTATAATTAAAAGTTCATTAAAATTTATTTTGATGTGCATATGGTATAAAATACACTAACGCCCCTGGAAGATATTAAATTTATACGGGTAATAATTTTATCACTGTTTAGGGTAGGGCATCGAGGGGCTATTCACTCAGATTTTGTGTACGGTAAATCATTTAAGCATTGTAAAAGATTCACTCATTAGGGTAAGGTATAGAGGGGTTAACCACTCATTAGGGTAGATATAGAGGGGCTATTCACTCGTACGATGTGGCTACTATTACGAGCCCTTGGGCCGTCTTGTTTTTTCAATTTTCCCAAAAAAAAAAATCTTTGTTGTATGTCACGCTACCATAGTTAAGCCTAAGATGTGTCGAAACAAAAATTCCCTAAAATCCCCAACATTTCTTCATGAAGTTCATGGCTTTGTGACATTCTTTTACTCTATCTGTAAAATAAAAAATTCCCTTAAATCTTACAGAGTGAATCATCAAACGTTCAGCACATATTTAACATTTTGCCCCAAAAGGGCCATTCCTAAACTAAGTCGCAGTCAATGTAGACAGGTCATACGATTTCGAATAGTTGATTTTTTACAATTTTTTTATTTTATTCGCAGTAGAAAAATAGCGAGTTACGGACTGTTACGCGCGTAAAAGGGGATTTTGGATCATTCCTATTTACAGGGGTAACAGGGCGTCGGGGCCGCCTTCGATAGAGGGAATTTTTTTAAGCTGGATAGTAGTAAAAATATAAGTATAGTATTGATCCTACAACCGAAAAGCTAAACCGATGACGAAGAAAATGCTATGGATAGCTACACTTTGACTAATCACGGTTTCGTATGGTTTTACTGTTTAAATAATTTTTGATTATTATTAGCGATTAGTTCTATTTTTATAGCAAGGTTCCGCATTGAGGGAACTAAATCCCCTGTAGCGAGGGCAGTTCTTACATGCAAAACTAAACCCGTTTAGCGATGGTTGTTCTCGCTTGCAGTGTAAAAGTGCTTATAAAATCGGCCATTTGATCGACTTAAAACGCAGTGTGAAACTGCATTTAAGTCAGTCATATGACCAACTCAAAAACTTCTGGAAAAGGCGGAAATTTATGAGGGCTGATCATAACAAAAACAGGGCCACATTTACATATGGTTAGTCGGCCAATGTAGCAATTCATACTATTTTCTCCATCATAGGTTTAGCTTTTCCACGTACGGGATACTAGTATACTACTATCATACTAAAAAATTTCCCAGTATGGAAAACGGTCTCTAAAAGACTAAAATAGGAATGAGCCGGGATTTTATTTTATTTTAAAAATGGATAAATTTTTAATAAAAACCAAAAGATTGAAAAGATCATCGACTGCGGAGGAGGTTACAGCTGTTAAATCTAGCTCAACCGCTTCGAGTTCATTACCGGCTGACCCATCTGGAGGCGCAACAACTTCAAGTCTGGTTGGGGACATTTCGTCTTTGGCAAGTACGAGTACCACTACCACTACCACATACAAAGTTAGCGGTCAATCGACAAGTAGAGACGACGATTTTGTAGAAAAAATTTTGCCCCCCAAACAAACTGATTTGGATGAAGAGGGTGAGCCTGAGCCAGAATTAAAGAAAAGATCTTTCAAATATCCCGAGTTCCAAAGCAAATGGTTAAAAGGAAATGAAGCATGGCTCGAAGAGAAAAACAAGAGATCATATTGTGTAGTTTGCAACAAAGTCATTTTGGGACATATAAACCACATAAACAGGCACAAAACGAAACCATTACATGTCAAAAATTTGAAGGCCGCTAGACTCGCTCTGGAAAAACAGCCAGAAATTGAAACCGCTTTAAAGGCCCATGTCAGTCTCAGTGCTGCTGAAGAAAAAGTCAGAAGCGCAGAATTTAAACTAGCTGGCTTTGTTGCTGAGCACAATTTATCTTTTAACATAATAGAGCACCTACCACAATTGATGAAAAGCGCATTCCCTGACTCAGAGATTGCGAGTAACATTAAATGTGGTAGGAAAAAAACCACCAAATTGATCGGCTTGGTAGCTGAAGCTTCCACTGATAATTTAAAAACGAAGGTTGGCAGCATACCATACTCCGTCATTATGGACGAAACTACTGACGTGTCAACGTCAAAATGTCTTGCGGTTGTTATTAGATATTTTGACGTTGAAACTAATCGCGTCCGCGATTCTTTCTTGGGGCTAGTCGAAGTTCCAAAAGTAGACTCCCAAACGTTAGTTGAGAAATTACGGGAACTTTTGGAGCGTTTGGGGCTTCCACTAAAAAACATGATCGGATTTGCTGCTGATAATGCGTCCGTAATGATGGGAAGTGCAAGAGGAGTTCAAGCACTTTTTAAACAGAGCTGCCCTGATTTGTATGCTATAGGCTGCATCTGCCATTCTTTTAATCTTTGCGCTTCATCAGCATGTGAAACACTGCCACGAGGGGTTGAAGATCTCGCAAGAGACATCTACGCCTATTTCAGCCACAGTCCGAAAAGGATATCTGAATATAAAGAATTCCAAGAGTTTGTAAAGGTAGACCCACACAAACAAGTTGGTTATCTTTGGAAGCTGTTGTTAAAAGAATCTTAGAGCAATGGGAAGCCCTGAAACTTTTTTACTGATGCTTCACTAACGGATAAAATAATCTCTGCCACTCATATTCTCAACGCCCTGCGAAACCCAGTATATAAATTATACTTCTATTTTTTGGAGTTCATTTCATCGCAAGTAAATAAAATGAATTTAATTTTCCAAATGGAATCTCCGAGGATTACAAAGCTCCACGAAGACATCAAACTGCACTACGCCACAATTTTAAAATATTTTATGAATAAAAAATTTGTCCAAACTACAGCTGTACAAAATATCAAGCGTAGTGATACTGATCACCACTAAGATATCAGAGAGATTTATTTTGGATCAAAAGTCGAAATATTAGTATCTGAATTATCAGATAATTCAGAGAATAAACTTGACCCACAAGAGTTGAAAGGATTTCAAACAAGAGCTCTTCAATTCTATGTGGAGTTATGTAATCAAATAAAAAAGAGATTCCCAATGGACGAAAAACTTCTTGCAAGATTATCATGGCTGGAGCCTGAAACTGCAGTATCGGGAGACAAAGATAGTATCGCTCTCTTAGCGCATTTTTTCCCAATCTTGTACCTTCAAACCAACTTGATCAATTAAACTTCGAATGTCAAAGTTTACCTCAAATTGAAAGATTGAAGGAGTCCGCAAAATCCAATTTGACTTTGGAACAATTTTGGTCGTGCGTTGACATGATGAAAAATTCATTAGGAGAGAAAAGGTTTCCAATACTAGGCCCATTTGCGAAAGCCATGATTTCTTTGCCACATTCAAGTGCGGCGGTCGAAAGAATTTTTTCCCACTATAACAAAATTAAATCGGCGCAGCGGAGTTTATTATCAACAAAATCATGCAATGATCTTTTATTAACGAAAGAGTTGATAAAAGATTCAAAAGAGTGCTACAGTTGGCAACCGTCTAATGATCTCTTAAGAAAAAGAATGCCACCAGATTAAATCATTAAACAACTGAAACTTTATGTTAAGCAGCCCCTTTACAATAAGTGAAAACCTTTTTCTACACCCAGATATTTGTTTTAAACAAAATTGAAGAAATAATTGATTTAATATTTTTTGTTCCTTATTCTTAACGAAAATCATATGAATAGATCCCCTGCAATCCTCTAATAACATATTCCTTTTTGTAACTGTTTTTGCTAGTTTTTCTGGTGTTTTTGAGGTGTGTGAATTGCGTGGGACTTGCTCAGGTACTCTAGTCTTGATTTAAATCTCTGACTATGAAGTCTAAACCATTTAATAAATTATTTTTCAGTCTCAAAGTGGACCCTGGTCCAAAACAATAATAGAAGTTAGAAACTCAAGACTCGAAGTCTCCAACCGCCCTGCCCTGTTTAGACATTACTTAAAGTGAACTCCTCACTCCAGCTCAAAATAACAATAGTTATAAACTAAAAGAGAAATATAATGCCTGTTAAAATTAACTAAATAAGTAAAAAAATAATAACTGTTAAAAAACTAAATAAGTAAAAAATACCAAATGAAACTTACCAGCTAAGCAGAGTGATAATAACTTGAAACGCAATGTCCAAACTCTCACAAAACTATTAAACAAAAATGAAATGAAAATTAAATCTTTGAAAATCAAAACCAAACTCATTATCTTCAGAAGCCAAAGCCCAAAATCAATAAAATAATTGAAAATTATTACCAATATAGGCCGTCTTCCTGAAACCAATGAGGTGACATGTTGAATGAATTCAAAAGCCTGCAAGATAATTAGAATAATGGTAGGCCTAAATTAATTTTACCAACTGAGATTCTGGCCAAGAGCGTCAACAAAGAGATGTGTTGAATGAATTCAAAAGCCTGCAAGATAATTAGAATAATGGTAGGCCAAAATTAATTTTACCAACTGAGATTCTGGCCAAGAGCGTCACTAAATAGATTATCTGTAAAATAATTATTTACGTTGAACAGTGGTAACTGGGAACCTTCAACTAGCCCCAAAATCATTTAAAATTCCAAGCCTCCAAGACAAGAGTCCAACCAAGGCCCAAAATAAAATAATTATTAGATAATAAATACTGAAGTTACTAGCTGGCATGAGCGACGATAAAATTCTCGAAACAACTCAAACAAGTCCAAACTCTCCAAATTCTATAAAATAAAAATTATCACCCAACCGGCAAATGAAAACTGCAGCCCAGGATATAACTACAATGAGCTCTGGAAATATCAAGAGTAAAAATGTATAAATACCTCAGATGGTGGATCGTCGAAACATTAACAGGGACTCCTCACTTAGATTATACAACAAAAAAAGTCAACACAAGACTATGGGTGTTCAGGCCTCTACAAAAATACCTAGAAACAGATATTCTGAGACTACTATATAATGCATGTGTCAAGCCACTGATGCATTATGGCATCCTATTCTACAATAACTCTTCTAAAGCCAATCAAGTGAGACTTGCCTCTCTTCACAATATGTGTGCAAAGGTAATATCCAAGGCCACTAAATATTCTTCCGCTAGCAAAGCCAGGGACTTAGCAAAAATACAAACAATAGAGTTTGGTTACTACTTTTACCTGCTATTATTTATGTATAAAGTCAAAAACGGATATTTCCCGGACTACGTCACAGAACGGTTCCACTTAAATGACGCGAGTACCTACCGGACAAGGGGCCTTGGGAACAACTTTTACGTTGAAAATTTCGACTCCAGATTTAGAGCAATAAGTACTAAACACCAGGGTATTCTAGAGGGCCGGTAGGCCCTTCTAGATAAGATCCCACACCCTCCCGTAATGTTAAATGAAAATTCACAGATTTTCGCCGACTTTCCCATAGGAATAACATGGGGTTTTTGGTGCTCCTGTACATCGAATCATTTAAAAACTACATGGAAGTTAGCTTTCGGAATACTTTTAAATTAACAAGTAACTATTCAAGGTGTGCCTTTTTCAAGTTTCATCAAATTTAATTAAGAATAAGTATGTTAATTTAATTAAAAATGTAAGTACCTCAAAAGATTATTCTACAGCAGACGACGCTAATTGTTCGTTACTCTACAGTAGACGACGCTAATTTGCCATTTCACCGCCTTGAAACTTTAACTTGATATTTTTCAATAAATATAACACCATATTTATTAAAAACTTCTCTGGCGGGTCTAATTTTCGTTTAATTATGTGTCTCGGTTGAAATTCTATACTTAAGATACCTTTTTAATTTATATTTTAGATGTTAGTTTCGACCAAGGCTTAAGTTGCCTTACTTAGGCCATGGATTTATAATAGAAGCTTACGCTTCATGGATATTTCCCTGTAGCCTTCGGTAAGGCATTTTGATTTTAAACATATTTATGTCACAAAAATTCGCGCGGGTGGGGACTGGGGGGCTGATGACGTAGAAATTGAGGCAAACGTTTTTCTTTCGGCGCGCGCGCTATTCAAAATTAGAACTCGATCACGTGAAAAACTTCAACCCCCTTCTGAATTTGCCTCAAATTCTACGTCACAAACGCGCGTGCCAGGCTGGTACTATTTCAGACGAGGAATAAATGTTGTGCGCGTTTTAAGGTGAGTGAAATATCCAGGAAGCGTAAGCTTCTATTATAAATCCATGCTTAGGCAGACTATTGAGTGAGTCTATGCAATGGGTGATTGTAAAAGCTGGAAGGATAGATGGATCAGTGTTGGAAATAAGGATATTTTTAAAACTGGACCTGTGGCCTAGGTATTTTAATTAAAATAACTGTCCACGGTGCCAATCACTGTAAACGTACAAGGGCAGTGCACGCAATGTCATGGATAATTGCAATCGTAAAGTGGACTGTAAAAGATACGGCTTTGATAGTTTAAAAATCGTGGCGGGTTTGTTTTGAAGTTGACTATAAAGCTCGGGTTCTAAAACGAATTGTGAGCCGTATCATATAAGAATTAGTAGAAGTGTAGAACCATTTTTAACCTCGTCCTAGAAGTGAAAAATTTCGCATTTCAGGCAAATATTATTTTATAATAGATTAATGCAAATAAAGACTGAAGGAACAGATATTATATAAAAAAGGACTGATAAAATTTTTACGAAAATGGAATTGTTGTTGAAAAATCTGAGATAAGTAATATTTTATTTCAATTAATTTATAGGAAATAAATCCATTACCAGTAAAATCAGGAGATTGAATTAAAGAGTAGTAAAATACAGATTGTCTTTAAAATTATATAGAAAAATAAAATATCCGCGCTTCAGTCAACTGGAAAAAACTCTTATCGTTTTGTTTTTTAGGCTTGGGCAAACCAAGTCCTTTTTTATATAATAATGTACTGGAACCGACTAAACAACAAAATTCAAAATTTAAAATCCATTAATGAATTTAAAGGGGCAATTCGCCTTTTTATACACGACAACCTTATAAAATAATTCTTATGTACTAAATTTATAACTTATTTTAATTTATATTAACTTAACTTTTAATACTTAAGACTAGATGGACATCATTGTAAACAAGTGAATTCTTAATGATTGATCCCAATAAAAGTTTATTATTATTATTATTATTATTATTATTATTTGCTATTAATCTGGGACTCGCTACGCGAATATTGATTGAAAATATTTTTCACTGACCCTGTGATGTTGCCATCCGTCGAGAGATATTTGCAACTGGCCATGGAGTAGCAAAGATATACAAGTTAATTTAGTAATAAGTACTATCATGAGTTAATAATATGTTAGCTCCCTATAAGTTACTCAGGCTCCATAGGCGTAATGTATCCAGCGATTTCTTCTCATTTCGCCCGCGCGGGAAAAAAATCCGAATTTGCGCTCTCTCTTGTCGAAAGAAAAATCCCGCTCGTACGGCTCCTCAACCTCGAGTTGTCGGCTGCTTTTTCACCAAGGGAGTGTTTTAGTCTTGAATGTTTATGTTTTAACAATTTAAATCATGGCGTTTGTGTCAGTACTGAGACAAAAAATGCTAAAGACAGAGAATGCTGAAGATATGAATTGTTATTGTGACTTGAAGCCAGAAAATTATACAACTGAACTAAATCCACTGATCTCTTAACTGTTTTCTTAACCGAGGCTACTGAGTGAAACATTCGGCTGCTTAAATAGCTAGCTTCCACTACACGCGCTTCCGGTGAAAAACCGGAAAGAAGAGTAAATAAGATTTTCGTTCACGTGGCGGCCGCAGAGCGTCGCATATAATTGGGAAGCCGGTGGTGCGGGAGAAAACGCAAGAGTATAAAAATGAATTGCCTGAGTAACTTATAGGGAGCTAACATATTATAAACTCATGGTACTATAGATTATCAAAACCAGAAGTAATTAATGATGATGAATCTTAATGACTGGATTTTAAGTGATCACCAACTAACTCCGTTATTGATGTTAGTTGCCAAAAATCCAATTTCGCAAAATAGAGACCAATTTATGGGGCCCGACCAGACTAAGTTGATTAAAATCAAACGTAATTTCATTAATCAAAAAATAATGAAAAAGAGAAAATTGCATACGCCTTTTATGACCTAAAACATACATGATGGGCTATAAACAACTCATATAACTTATTTTATCCATTATGTATATCAAACCATATTATTTTCAAAACTACCAATAAGAAATAGAAATCCTTAACTTTAGTTTTCATGGTCAACGAATCCAAACCACTGATCTACGGCTGACAAAGAACATTGATAACCCGGTCAATTATAGATAAACTCCTCACGATCATATCTTCCTTACTGTTAAAACTTCGGTTTAGCTATAATCATATTAGGTCACAACATATTCCAGACTAGGAGCGTTGCTTAAGCTTGCTACAAATTAGGACGTTTTGAACGGCGTACCTTGTGATTTTTTCCTAGTGAATAGCGTCGCCAGATGTCGCTTATTGTAATATTAAGTGCCAAATGTTAGCGTTTAGTTTTATTTAAGACCCGCTGTATTTCCTGATCTCATTTGAATCAATCTTTGGATTTGGGTCGCACCCAAAATTATTTCAACTAAATGTTTTACTCTTTGAAAAGTATCCTCCCATTTTTCAAATAATTCTAAAATCCGGAATGCGTTCAGCATCAATAATATGACAGCAAGGAAGTGAGTTTCCATTAGATTATTAAATTTTTGCAAATTTAATAACAGCTTCAATTTTATAATTAAGAGCCGACATCTTTAGGGTAGTCTTTATTTTCCACAATTACATTTACAGACATTTTAGAGTAATTATTTAATTATTTTCCATTTAAGTATTAAATTACATCAACAATATTTATGTATGATTTTAATACCACGAGTAGACGAAATTTTTAAGGCTTTTCAGAGTCAGGGCGAGTTAGCGAAAATATTTCTAATTTCAATATTCTGAGGGTTTCCAATTGTTGTATTCCCTTAATGGTAATCGCATATTTTTTGCTATAATTTTAAATATTCTTTAGTTGCTCGCGGTGGCCTCTACTTTATTATTACGTTTACACTAAAATAGAACACTTATTCTGGCCCATGATATTGTTAATTCTTAGTGGAGTGCTTTGGTAATGCCCCTTTTTATCTCCATAGATATTCATGACCAATGATTTCAAGGCGAAAAATTACAGGGATGACATCTTTTTTAACTTCACCATTCACTTTGAAACAGGTCAGACGAACATTTACTTTGAGTATCTCAGTGCAAAATACAGTGTGGAACAGATCAGAGCAACACCTACCTTTGTGGAAAACCCCCAAAACCCCTGACGGACTACTTCACTGCAGTACATTTTCGAGCTCGTATACAGGGTGTGACATGTGCCATTGTATGCAAATGAGAACGTGCAACAAGTATCATAGTGAATATCGTTTAATGATACGCACTTTGAAACGTTAAAGACCTACGATTAAGCTTAGGAACTAAGCCATCACACTAAAAATTAAAGGGCTGTTAGGTAAACCCATCAGCGTAAATATTCGATGTGCCTACCCTCGTGGTGTAGGCACTCTTCAAGACGATTGTCCATGCCTTGTATTACGTTTTCTAGCATTTTAGGAGTGATTCGTTCAATTGCGCTTCGAATTTGTCTGCCGTAAAGTACTGAGTACCCAAGGCTTGACTAGCTTCTGTGTGAGTAAAGAATTGTGCAAAATCAAGTCATGGTTCTATGTAACCAAGAGGGAAATACAAAGGGGTATGACTTTTCTTTTCATCTCGCTTTTTACGGCCTTCGCCCCAATACTGAGGGTTGCTTACGTTTTATTTTATATCGAAAAGGTGTATTATGTAACAGATAGTTAGAACCCATCCTGTGTGAAAATTTAAGCTTATGTAAAATTAGGGAATTTTTATCCATTAGGGAAAGAGAAAAATAAACTAGCCTGGAAGTTAAGCTATAATAATCGAAGAGAACTGTAAGAATTGTACTTGCTTTTGAAGGCAGGAATCGTGTATTTCTTCATAAGTAATATTCCAAATTTGGGTAATCCGTCATTAACAACCTGCTAAGTGCGTTTGTCCTTAACCATTCTCTTTCCGAACATTAAAAAGCGTCTGCTGGATTATGTATCAAGATATGCTATTTGGAGAAATGTGGCTACACTCAATGTAGAAGTAAATTCATGTCATATGTTTACTTGCAGCTAGACAATATGATCAAAAAGGTTTATAACTTTTTGTATAGTAAGTAAAGGCTATTACAACGCTAGAAGGAGTAGAGATAATTATAGATACGAAAGGATTTTCTAAACTAATTTTATTTCTTCTAAGGCTGGAAAAAGCCTAATGCTTCGCCTCTTTTCTGCAATTATCGTAAAGGTAGAACCTGGGAATTTCTGACATCTGTAAGTAACGAATGTGTGCTTCTAACTTTATATTGATTTGACAAAATAATGATGGTAGTTTTTATTTATACAATTTAGACTTTGGTACAATTTAATCTTCAAGAACTGGAATAACTTAATAACATTCAAGATTTGAAATTGCAAATTTTGTATCAATAGTATATAAGAGTTCTGGATAAGGGGAAATAGGGATTGTTTTCAAATTTTGGGCTTCATAGCACGGCAGAGGCCGTCAAAGGTAGTACGGAGGGTCCCAACACAAATCAACGAGGGGTTTGGATTGTTGGCGTTTCAGAGTACGGGGTGAGACCGAATTAATTGTACAACAATTATCTGCCTAATCATTGGTGCTTTCCCTGACGTATTACGGGAGTCTGGTTTCGAGACAGAACGACGAGTTCTCCAATTTCCCTTCTGAGAGAGAACGTTTTCAGTGTGCTTAAAAAATTTAGTATAAAAGAGTCTGAATTATAAATTATCCATAGCGATTGTACATACAACATTGATAACAGGGTTTATAATTTTTCTGAAAATGGGAAAATGGGGCTTGTTTTTTGTTTCGACGATCTAAGGGTAAAGGAGAGGCGGACTAGATATTACGGTTAGTGCATACCTCGGATTCGATCGAGGATTCAAATATGGATTGATTTTACGGTTCTATAGAAATTCCTGGTATAATTATAAATTATCAATAGTAATTGTGCAGTCTACATATTAAGATTCAGACTGGTCGGCAAGGAGAGGACGTAAGTTTCAAGGTTATAAAAAAGAGAGATCTAGTTTCGGTACGATGAAAGAACTCAAGGTTTTTGAATATCATAAAATGTTTATGCGTTCTTTTCACCCATACGAGACAGTTGTCTGCGGTGCAGTGTTTTTGTAATTAAGAGAGGTAAATCGGATTATAGAAGAGAAGAAAAAGAAATTTTTTGGCGCGATGTAAAATCAAGTTACAGTATGACGGTGTTTGAACAAATCCCGTACGGTGGGGTGTAAGAGACTCGCAAAGTTGGATACACGTATATGGTAATAGAAGCAACACGGGTCGGTCATGGATTAGGGATATACTCTATGTAATATATCGAGGGGTATACACACCCCTTAGAATATAGCGTGGATGGATATTATTAAGTTATAGTTTTCAACGAAGATATACAGTTTATCTACAAAATATATTTTGTTAATAACGAATAAAAATAATGAACTTTAATACCCGTTTAATTTCATTCTGAATTCGTATCTGGTTTTGTACACATTTTGGAAAGCGACAAAAAATGTATGTCATTATCGTATTAAATTTTTTCTGAGGGAGTCGTTGCCAATATATGTTATAAAATAAAGGTTGGAAGGAATCCCCTGCATAGTTGAAGTAAGCTTTATGAGAGCCAAGAACGAACTCATCGTTATAGAACTGGCGTTTCTGGTTATTGAAACGAGAGAAAGTCGTGTATACACTATTTGGTCACCTTCCCCCCCCCACAACAAGCTTAACGTGACAGACAGGACTTTAAGTTCCTCGATCATCAGAAAGAACAAAGCGATAAAGATATCTAGATTGGGAGTATAATTTCGTGTTAATTTCACTGAATCGGCTCTCTTGCTCGGCATGGTGAGGACGTGAGTTTCACGGTTGAAAAAAGAGCGAGCTAGTTTTTTTACGATGAGAGGTAGATCGGAGTATACGAGAGAAGAAAAAGAAATCCCTACAACGAGCTAAACGTGAAAGACAAGGCTTTAAAATCCTTGATCTCCAGATACATATGGGGGATGCTATAGTAAGAGAATGAATACGAATTGAACGAACTAGCTAGAATCGTCGCAAGCATATCGAAAACAGCTCCAATCGCTTACACTAAGGGGCATGGAAAACAAGTATATCATTCCGAACGTTTTGGAAAAACAATCGTAAACTTGGAAGACTTAGGGTGCCCCAAGTACAAAGACTTGTTTTATCCCTGTTCAGATTAGGTATAAATATCACTCTGATAATAAATTGTGCATTATTCAAGCGCACAAATTGAAATTATGGAATGTGTAATATTTATCCCACGAAATAATCAGGGTTCGATGTTACTATCTTATATATATTAGGCCATTTTGCCAATATTTTCTCCCAAGCCTCGAGAGGTAGCGAAAATCCTTGCATAATATTCTTACTAATGTTTTATGGGGTCCATCACCACATGATATCCAATAAGGCCAACAATTATTTCGCGAACTTTCTTAAACTATGTCTGACGTCGATTGTCTAAACGTATAAGGCTTTTATCAACATAATATGGTTGAAAACATTTTCAAATACTAAATACAATTAAAAGGTTCAGTTGGATGACATTTTCAATAAAAATGGCAATTAAATAACTAATTTCTATAAGAGGTTCTGCTTTTTGAATAAAACGTGGTTGAAACTGTTGTAAGTGTTTTTAATAAAAGTAAAACTATTAAAATATGTTGTTAAATAAGGAAAAATTTGATAATGGTTGAAAGATTCGATAAATGAGAAAAAGATGGTTGCATGTGCTAATATACAGAGTGTATCTGAAATGGACGTAGGAGCGAAAGTATTTGGGTTCCTGGGGCCAATATAAGGCGAAACTGTGGTATGACATTTTTTCGTACGCCAACCCATTTGGAAGTTTCTTGAACCTAACACTTGCGAGTTTGCATAAATCACAGCATGTTGACTTCGTCTAAAACAGTAGGAATTAAGTTCAAGATTGGATGATTATTGCAAATTAGTGGTTGCCAGCTAAAACAAAAAATGCCTCATAGCCATAGAATTTAATCAATTTTTAAGGAGTAGAAAATTGTACAGTCGGTGACTCATAAAGAACATCAATGTAAAACAACATGTTACGATTTAGTGTGTTGAAACAACTGACCGATACTAACGGTAAACTGACAGCGATAAGTAGCGCAAACTAATAAGGAACACCGACATTTTGCGTCATTCTTCAAACAATCGAAAGGTTGCATTTAGTTTAAAGATTAGGTTAATGTTGCAACTTATCGAAATCGGTATTCGTGAATAAATGTTTGTGGGCGAATGGTTGGGATGGGATGTTGGGCAACACCTGTTAAAACTGAGTAGTAAAATGCATAATTTGTAAAATTTAATCCTTATAAAAATCAACAAATAGTGAAGAAACCTAAATGTTGAAAATGAAAAGTGACCAAAAAAGGGAACATTCCTTTCTCCAAAAAATTACAGTGAGGGAGTAATGGCGTTTTTCTTGGGGCCTCACTCGAAACTTCACCCGTAACAAATTAGGTACGCTATGTTGAATAGCATACTTAGGAGTGGGCTTCATGAAACCTAGCATTCCTTCTAAAGGTCACACACTACTAACTTGTTCAAGAACGGGTTGAAAGGCTCGTGATTGGCCTACACTGATCACGAGGTACCACCAAAAGTAATAGCAGAGAAAAATTTGAAGAAATTTTCGTTCATATTCTATGAAAATTGCCAATAAAAACGGTAAGAATGGCTCTTCTTTTAAAGGTTCAAAGTGTTTTAAAACAAAACATGTAAAACATTTGCTAATTTAATTGAAACAAGACGTCGCCGGATATGTAATCTTGCACACAAAACAAAATGAACGCTTTTGCAACCTTTCGATTGTTTGAATAATGAAGGAAAAGTCGGTGTTCCTTATTAGACTTCGCTACTTATCGCTGTCAGTTTCCCGTTAGTATCGGTTAGTTGTTTCAACAAACTTATCGTAACATGTTGTTTTACAATGATGTTCGTTATGAGTCACCAGATGTACAAATTTCTACTTCTTAAAAATTGGCTATGGCTATGAGGCTTTTTTGTTTAAGCTGGCAATCACAAATTTGCAAAAACCATCCTATCTTGAACCTAAATCCTACTGTTTTAGACGAAGTCAGCATGCTGTGATTTATGCAAAGTAGCAAGTGTTAGGTTCAAGTAACTTCCAAATGGGTTGACGTACGACAAGATGTCATACCACAGTTTCGCCTTATATTGGCCCCAGGAACCTAAGTACTTCCGCTCCTACGTCCATTTCAGATACACCCTGTATAATTCAAATTTCGTTTGAAGTGTCGTTAAGAAACTAAAATGAAGTAAAATTTTCGTTAAATGTAAAAAACGTGAATGAAAATGTCGTTAACTGTCTATAATTTATTTATTTATTTATTTAACAAGGCTCGAGGGATAGGGTCGTGAAGCCACCAGGGCTTGGGTACGACCCCCCTCCATGACACAAGAGGCAAGATACAATACGGGAGTAGGTACGAAATTACAAACAGAACACGTATAAGTAATAAATTAATAAAAACAATGTTTGTGTGGTCAGATCGGAGATTAAAAGAGTAACTTCATTAACTTGTTCATCATTTATTTGATTGCGTTAGGTTAAAACATGTTGCTTAGTCAAAGGTTTATACAAGAGTGAAAATCAGCCAGTTGAGTTTGTTTATATATACAATTTTAGTTTACAATTTTGCTCATAAAAAATAATTTAAGTCTAAATCATGATACAGTTAAGCGTTAAAAAATTACATGCTAGATTACTACTTTTTACCTATGCTTCTAACATTACTACTATTGAACATTCCGGCCCCCTTGAAATGACAGATTTTAATTTTAAACTAAGTATTATTAAGGGTCCAAGGGCAATAAACATAATTTTACGATAGGCCGTTTGAGTTCTGTATCTGCAGTTTTGACTGTCACTACACGCACCAAATCGTCATCCCCTTTGTGTACTTCAGTCACACGGCCCATTTTCCATTTTGTTGGTGGGAGTTCTTCCTTCAGCAGCACTAGATCTCCAGGTTGCAAATTACGGGTCGGTTTAAGCCATTTCGGTCGCTGCTGCAATCTGGATAAGTATTCGGACTGCCAACGCCTCCAGAAATGTTGTACAAGCTGCTGGCCTAACTGCCACCTGGAGAGTCGGTTGATCTTTGTTGATGTAAGGTCTGGTTCCGGTATCGCTGTTAGTGCGGTTCCGATTAGAAAGTGACCCGGTGTAAGTGCAGTAAGATCCGTGGGATCGGATGACATAGGTGTAAGTGGTCTTGAATTGAGGCAGGCTTCAATTTGACATAAAAGCGTCTGCATCTCTTCGAAGGTCAGTCGGGTTTCGCCAATGACTCGTTTCATGTGATACTTCACTGATTTCACCCCTGCTTCCCAGAGACCGCCGAAATGAGGTGCCGCTGGAGGGTTGAAGTGCCAGGTAATGCCTTCGTCAATCATCCACCTGGTTACCGTTTGATTCTTCGTTGTGTTCGAGATGGTCGTTAGGAAATCCTTCAGTTCTCTACTTGCTCCAATGAAGTTTGACCCACAGTCACTATAGATATCAGTACATTTGCCTCGACGAGAGACAAATCGTTTTAATGCAGCGAGGAAGGCATCTGTTGACATGTCGCTAACCAGTTCGAGGTGTAGGGCTCGTGTCGTGAAACAGGCGAATACAGCAATGTAACCCTTGAATGCTTTACATCCTCGGCCCTTCATAACCTTAAGATGGAACGGTCCGGCATAGTCGACTCCACATTTGAGAAAGGCTCTTCCTGGATTTACTCTAGCCGCTGGTAAATCACCCATTAGTTGAGAGACAGTTTTAGCTTGTTGTCGGATACATTTCATACAGCGCTTGACATGAAAACGGACTGCGTCACGAGCACCCACGATCCAATATTTTGATTGTAGCGAGGCTAGCATTAGTTGAGCGCCTCCATGAAAGGTCTTGATGTGCTCGTGGTTAATGATGAGGTCTGTGAGTTTGCTTCTTCGAGGCAGAATTACTGGATGCTTCTGATCTATGGAGACCTTTGCGTGCCGCAGCCGTCCACCAACTCTCAAGATGCCTGTCTGGTCTACAAAGGGTGTGAGTGATAAAATTTTGCTATTAGATGGAAGGGTTTGCTGATTCTCTAGCCGCTGTTTCTCGTCCCCAAAGTTTTCAAGTTGGACAACTCTTATCCAGTGGTTTAACGCCATATCGCGTTCATTTTTCGTCAAATCGTTGTAGATATGCTGTGACGTGCAGTAACGTATTGAGTTAAGAGTACTTCATGAGTAGACTCTGGTCCAGTTTGCAGTGGTTTACAATGGTAGTGGTGGTCCTTTCTTCAATGCGACATTCAGCTGGCTCGATCAAAGACTCGGTCGTATTATAGGATTCATTTCGTAGCCATTCTGGTCCTTGCCACCATAACGGATGATGTAATAGTTGAGAAGCGTTAATACCGCGGGATGCACAGTCAGCGGGATTGCATTGACCAGATACATGGTGCCAATGGATTACTGGTTGAGCGTCTTGGACTTCCGAAACTCTGTTCGCCACGAAAGTCTTCCAACGTTGAGGAGGAGATGACAACCATGATAGAACAATTTGGCTATCACTCCAAGCGTGAACTACCGGTATGGCAACTTCCAGAGATGTTTGAACTAGCTTAATGAGTCTTGTAAGTAAGACAGTAGCACATAGTTCCAGCCTCGGTAAGGTAGTTTTCTTAAGTGGAGCGACCTTAGTTTTAGCGACCACGAGTTGAATGTTGGTTTGTCCAGCGTTGTTGATAGTTTTCAGATACACGGCTGCCGCGTATGCTCTTTCTGATGCGTCGCAAAATCCATGGATACTTGAAAGCTTCACGTGTGGTTGACTGGTAAATCGTTTGATCTGTAGTTTTTCGATTTCTCGCAAGTCTTCACGGAAGGAGTGCCAATTGTTAACCATATCCATGGGTAATTCTTCATCCCAATTAGCCTTGATTTGCCACATCTCTTGAAGAAGGATTTTAGCTCGAATTATGACTGGCGATACTAATCCTAACGGATCAAACACCCTTGCTGTGTCCGATAAGATGGAACGTTTTGTGACCTTGGTTCTCATTCTTGGAGACTTGACGGAAAATGACAGCACGTCAGTAGCAGGAGTCCATTGTAACCCCAATGTTTGGATCGATTCAGCATTGTCGATGTTCAAGGGAACAGTAAGCTCGCGGCACTCTGATGGTAGCGCTTCCAGGACGGCTGAGTCGTTTGATGCCCACTTCCTTAACGGCAATCCGGCTTCATTTGTGGCTCGATGTAATTCTCTTTGTAATTCCAGTGCTGCATTTGTATCATTGGCACCGGATAAGAGATCGTCCATGTAGAAGTCGCGATCCAATGACTTAGAAGCCAGTGGATACCTTGTTTTCACGTCCTTAGATAATTGCTTTAATACCCTTGTCGCTAGATATGGTGCTGAGGCAGTTCCGTATGTCACCGTCAGCAGACGATAATCTTGAATAGAATCTTCCTTTGCTCGTCTCCAAAGAATTCGTTGATAGTTCGTGTCTTCTGGAATAATCAGGACTTGACGATACATTTTCTCTATATCGGCTGTCAAGGCAACGGCGTAAGTTCTGAAGCGTATCAATAGGTTTACAAGGTCATCTTGTAGTTTTGGGCCAACAAGTAGCATGTCGTTCAAGGATATTCCGTTCGATGCCTTGGCTGATCCGTCAAAGACCACTCGAACCTTCGTTGTTGTACTTGATTCCTTGATGACCGAATGATGTGGTAGGTAATAAGAGTTTTTCGTGTAAAGATCCTCTGGGGGTACGAGTTCCATGTGCTTTAATGAAAGGTATTCTTCCATGAATTTCTTGTACTGGTCGTACAGTTCCGGAGTCGATTGTAATCTTCGCTCTAGGTATAGAAATCTTCGGAGTGCTATGGTCCTTGATTCTCCAAGCCTCTGTTCAGTGTCCTTGATAGGCAACTTTACAATGTATCTTCCCGAGGAATCTCGATCATAGGTGGTTTGAAAGATAGCCTCACAGCGTTTTTCAGCTGACGTAAGGATTCGTCCCGCTCCGACCTCTTCCAGTTCCCAGAATTTGGCGAGTTGGCTTTCGAGATGACAATGATTGACTTGGATTGGCGTTGCAGTTATGGTTGTATCCGGACTTCCCATAGGACCAGTTACTGCCCATCCAAAGATGGTGTTGAACGCTCCAGGACACCCCGGTTTTCCCACGACTTTTCCGTCTTGGACTAAATCCAAATAGACATCAGCTCCCAGTAATATGTCTATTGATCCGGGACTGTTAAACGTGGCATCTGCTAACTGTAACCCCTTGATATGAGTCCAGTGTAGAGTGTTGAAGGCGAAGTTGGGAAGCCTTTCTGTCACTTGTTGGAGAATCAGGGCTTGGATCGTGATATTGACAGCTGAATTGGTACTTGAACGTATGGTTAGTGTTGCGCAACCACGTGATTGACTTGTTCCAGAAGCGCCGATTCCTCCAATGATGCTGTGATGGTGACTTCTTTTAAGTTGTAGTTTTTGAATGAACTGCTCCGAGATGAAGCTTGCTTGTGATCCGGAGTCCAATAACGCTCGGCCTGACCAAGTGTATCCAGCTCGTCCTTGAACTTGGATAATTGCCGTGGGGAGTATCACTTGCGATACACCACGAACAGTACCGGATACGTGCGAAACTATTTCTGGATGCAAGTTCGCTCTTGGAATAGGACTCCTTTCTTGCGTGTCTTGATGCAAGAGTGTATTGTGCTTCGAATTGCACTTCCTGCAGCTTCCTGATTTACAGTCGTTGAGCAGATGGTCGGTTTTGAGACAGTTGAAACACAGTGAATGCTTCTTGACTATATTCCACCGCTCTTCAACCGTGGCCTTCAATAGATGTGGACATTTGAATACCGAATGTGATTGGTTGCAAATAGTACACGTGTTGTCTCGTACGGCTCCATGATGTGACACCGTGCTTCGTTTTTGAGGTGGCTGGATTCTGCTCCGTGAGTTTGTTGCGGCCTGAGAGGCAGCCAATGCCCTTGCTCTTTGTTCCAGGAATAGCGTCAAATCTTCGTACCTCGGCATGGCTGTCCCTTTTAGCGACAACTCCCATTGGCGTCGGGACTCATTATCAAGTTTCTCGCCAACAGTATATACCAGAATTGAATCCCAATGTTGCACTGGTTCCTTCAAGACCTTGAGTGATCGGATGCATTCCGCTGTGGTTCGGCGATGATATGGGCGTTAATAATTTCTCGGCTGTTGTTATAGCGGTTGAGTAGGATGTCCCAAGCTTCGATATAGTTTCCGTCGGTTACTGGTATTGTTTTGATTAACATCGCTGCTTCGTCTCGTAACGTCGACTTCAAGTATTGAAACTTTTGTGCTCCAGATAGTGAACCATTGTTATGAACTGTTGCGGTAAACAAATCGTGGAAGGGAAACCATTCGATATAACTGCCTCCGAAGACTGGTAACTCTAGTTTTGGTAGCTTGATGTCTGCTGCTGGTAGTCGTTGAGCTACCGGACCTTGATTAGTAAGAGTATTGAAGAATATGACCAAGGATTCCATACGGGTGACGAGTTGATTGTACTCGATCTCGTGGGCATCAAAGGCGTCCGGCGTGCATGTTGTTCCAATTTTCTCATGTACTTCTTCTAATTCGATTGCAAGTGCGTCAACCTTTTCCTTGTATACCCCTGTTGCGACTGAGGTTATTGGTGTATTGGTATGATCGGCAACTATTTTTTCGAATCTGGTGATTCTACCCTTGACAATTCGTCGTCTGTTGAGATAACTGTCCATGATTGTAGTTCAATGAATGATTACTGACTCTTTAATTCGCGATACTGAATCTCACGCTATACGAATACTGGTGTCGTTAAAGTAATATGTACGATTACTCTATGCGCGACTTACGCGTATCCGGCTCGACGGACCAAAATGTTTGTGTGGTCAGATCGGAGATTAAAAGAGTAACTTCATTAACTTGTTCATCATTTATTTGATTGCGTTAGGTTAAAACATGTTGCTTAGTCAAAGGTTTATACAAGAGTGAAAATCAGCCAGTTGAGTTTGTTTATATATACAATTTTAGTTTACAATTTTGCTCATAAAAAATAATTTAAGTCTAAATCATGATACAGTTAAGCGTTAAAAAATTACATGCTATGGGCCCGCGCGATTACTACTTTTTACCTATGCTTCTAACATTACTACTATTGAACAAACAAAGCATAGCAAAAGTAAACACAAATCATAGCTAAAAAATAAAAATCAGAGCAAAAACAAAACAAATCGGAGCAAAAATAAAAACAAATCGGAGCAAAAATAAAAACAAGTCATAGCAAAAATAACGACAAATCATAGCAAGAACAAAAATTAAATCATAGCAAAAATACACACAAAAAACCCCAGGGTAACCACGGGCGCGAGACTTAAGGGACCGAGGAGAGCCAGGACGATACAGCGGACCGAAACGCCTTGCGGCCAGCGGAATCGAGGAGGGCGGGTGGTATCGCGTTCCAATCGGTCACAACGCGGGACGTAAAGTGGTTTTGGCGGTGGCGGGTGCGGGCACGTGGCTTACGGAGCTTCAGCCGATGACCGCGAGTGCGCGACGCAGAGTTAAGGTCGAAGTACTTCTCGACCGGGGCATCGATGGCCCCCGAAACAAGTCAAACACGTACACCAGATCATTGACCCGGTGACGGAGGATGGGCGGCAAGACACTGAGCCTAGAGTCGCGTTGGGCAGGGAGGAGACGTTCAAAACCCTTGGTTAGCTTCGTGAACCGATTGTGGGCCTTGACTAGCGAAGCGCGTGGCCCCGCCTGCGGAGGAGACCATATGATGGACGCAAAATCGACGGACGGGAGAAGCAGCGAATTGTAGATGGTGCGCATGAACCTGGGGGACCGAAAATAAAAATTTCGGCGGACCAGCCCCGAGATGGAATTCATGCGGCCGACTATTTTGGAGGTGTGGTCGCGAAATAGGAGGGCGTCGTCGACAAGGGTGCCGAGGTCGGCAGCACACGCTGTAGGTGGAAGAGCGGCCCCTACAATTCGATACTGGTGACGCGGATTACGCGACCCGAGGTGTAAGACTTCACACTTCCCGGCGTTGAAGTTGAGGCCGTAAGAAGTTGCCCAAGCGAGGACAGCGTCCAAGTCAGCCTGGAGGGCGAGGCAGTCGGAGGGGTCGGTGATACGTCGGGATAGTTTGCAGTCATCAGCAAATAACAAGATCTGCGAGTCCAGAACTTGGGCGGGAAGAGAGTTGATGAATACGCCGAATCCTGAAGAAGCGGTCCCAACACGGAGCCCTGCGGGACCCCACTATGTAGGGGCAAAGGCGCCGAAGTATGACCCTGAAAGACGACACTCTGCCTGCGGTCGGACACGAACGAGGTCAACCAACGTAGGGCCGAAGCGGAGATACCGGCGGGTTCGAGGCCCTCAGATATGCCAAGCGTGGGGATGGTGTCGAACGCTTTGGACAGGTCTAGGTAAATGACGTCAACCGAACCTCCATCGTCGAGCCACGTGACCCACGAGTGAGTAGCTTCCAGCAGGTTGGATTCACAAGAGCGGCGGGTGCGAAAGCCATGTTGGGAGGGATGCATGAAGGCCGTGGTGGCAAGGTGGGCATCGACGAGGGTTTTGACAAGACGCTCGCAGAGTTTGCACGCCACGCTAGTTCTCAAGGGCAGCTATCTTGTCTTGTATTGAGCGGAAGGAGAGCTTCAGGAACGGGTTGCATTTTGAGCAGAGCCAGTGGAATCGCGAGTCGTTGGTTACCCCTTCGTATACTTCGTCGGGGATGTCAACACAGGGGGCGTGAAACCAGTCCCCACAGTCCTCGCACTGTATACTGTTGGAGGGTTCGGCGATCGCCATCCCGCAGGGTGGACAAAGCGAGGGGGAGTCAGCGGAGTCCCCTCCCGGTGAATGACCCGTATCGTCCGTGGCGGTTAACTGGGAGTTCGCTCTACTTTGTCGAGGCATAGTGGTAAGGGGGGAAACCAGAAGATAACGCGACTAGGGGGGGAGAGCGAAAGGGCCGCGAAAAATTACCGAGTAACCCAACACGAGGCGCCAAGGCCTAATCGAAGTTAAAACTAATAGCGCTATAGCGCCGAAGATAATTAGTTCAGCAAAAAACTGGGCTTACCCTCGGATCGGTCGTGAAAAACACACGGGGAGACGCGAACAAATAAAACCGGGCGAACCGAAAAGAACATAAAAAACAAGCCGCAAACGGAGCGATGAAAAAACACGGCCTACACGCGGAGGTATATCTACTTTACTATGATAGGAAATGGCCTTAAATGACTGAATAACGGTTTGGAGTGTTGCGAAGTGAAAAAACGTGGTTGAATGTGTCGTAAAATAATTAAAATATGAATGGAAATGTCGTTAAATGACTATAATATAAAGAAAACTATTTTGATTGACTGAAAAGCGGCTTGAAGCGTAGTTAAATTACAGAAAAGTACTTTAAAATGGTAATAAATGACTAAAAAATGGATAAACGTGTTGATAAAAGATGTTGTTGAAAAGAAAATGCTGTTTAAGGACAAAAAAGTGGTTGAAAGTGTTGATCGATGACTAAAAAGTGGTTGAAAGTGTTGATCGATGACTAAAAAGTCGTTCAAAGCTTCGTTAAATGACTATAATGTGATCGAAAATTATGTTAATGAAATGAATGGTTGTTTCAAGTGTTGTGAAATGACAAAAAGTGCTAAGAAGTGTCGTTAAATGACTATAATATAAAAAAACTATGGTAAATGACTGAAAAACGGTTTGAAGCGCAGTTAATTTACTGAGAAGTTGAAAATGTTGATAAATGACTAAAATGTGGTTAAATGTCTGAAAAGTGGTTCAAGGCTTTTATTATATGATTACGTAAAAGGACTGGAAAGGTGTTTGAAGTGCTGTGAAATGACTAACAAGTTAGGAAACCAAAATAAACCTCTCCGAACCGAGACGAATTTACTTTCCAAACACAGGTCCGCCAGCCAATGAGAGAAACCGGAAATACATAGTTCTAATCGGCGAGATATTGCCATGATCATTTGTAAAGTTTAAAGCGTTTAATAATTTCCTGCATATCCTCAATAATTCTAATGAGGACATAATATCTATCACTTAATTGTGTATTTAACTTTCGGCTCACTCTGAACCGTTAAGACCTCCTACATGAAACAAGGTCAATTCTGGTTAAAATCTAGGTTATCTTCTCTCATAGACGACCCAGTCGTTTCAACACGTATGGAGAGAAGCAGTATTAACATTCTTATTATTTAATGAAGCTAAAAGTTACGTTTACACTATATATAAATGTAGTAAAGATGAATTAAAATGTAAACACCAAATTTTAAATGTTAATATCAAAAGATGTTCATGGAATATTGAGATGAAACAGAGCTTTATAGCTACACAACTACTAAATGAATCGTAATGCCGAAAAATATTTAAGTATTTCCATTTAATATTCTGCAAAAAGAAAATGTTATCGTTTCGTAAGAGATCTTTTCATCCTACTCGCTTTATATTAACTTTGATATGCGTGTAGTGTTTCGATTCAGATGCAATCTTCATTACTCGTTCTATATTAACTCTCACTTGTTTCAGTACGTAGAAATAAGTTTATCTTAAATAATTAATTAAATATAAATGATATTAATTATTTTAATCGCCAGTAAATAACTTTAAAAATAGTTAAATCGTTTAAAATAAAGTTGTTCCTATTATCTTTCGAAACTTTGCTAATATTGACGTTTAAAGTGAAGGGTGCCCCTCCTGCCCGCTTTCTTCAAATTTTGGGGTATATATACGATTCGTTTCCATTATAATAATAGATAAAAACGCATTCGCGTGAACCGATGGTGGAAGCCCTGCCATTGGGAGGCTAGACGTTTCTCGTAACCCTAGCCGATCGCCGCGTATATCTTGAAACCAAACGATGACGAAGGAAAAGAAGCCAGAATGGACTGACTGGCGTCCATGTGGAATGGACAAAGACCTGAAGATGGTGGTGCATAGAAGCTGGTGTCAATGTGGAATTGACGAAGAACAGAAGATGGTGGTGCATAGAAGCTGGTGTCAAGGTGAAATTGACGAAGAACAGAAGATGGTTGTGCTTGGAAGCTAGCAAGTACAGACTAGTGTCCATGTGGGATGGACAAAGACTAGCAGATTGTGGTCCTTAGAAGCCAGTTAGTAAAGACTGGTGTTGGTAGATGAATGGCCAAATTTCCGTGAACCGCGAACGCGTTCCGGAAATCGGGTATTTGTTTGCTCCGATTTGTAAACTGCGAACGCGGTCACGTGGGGTCTGACAGACAGACAGACACACACACAGACACACAGACAGACACGGCCGGTGTAATACCTCTCCGTGACATACGTCACTCGGAGAGGTAAAAAGGCAAGGAAGTGTTGTTAAATTAAAAAAAAGGTGTTGAAAGTGTTGCTAATGATAAAAAATGTTTGAAAGGGATAAATTTGTAATTTTTGACTCTAAGGCGCTGTACCTATATGTGAAAAAGATACGGAAAGCGTGTTAAATTAACAAATTCAGTCAAAATTTCGGTTCTCTGTAATTAAAAAGCAAAATAAAAAAAAATTTCTAGCAAGAGTTGAAGGAAAAATTCTTCTTGCATGATTTGAAACATAGTGTATATGATTAAGATGAGATACGCCAACATGTACGTGATAAGTTGAATTTATCATATTTTAGAGATACCTTATAAAGCACTTCGCGGATCGCAAGATAAGGCTTATTACAATTCTTTAAGCGGTCCACAATATTTTTGAATAGGTCAAAATTATCAGAACCAATTTAATCACAACTAAAGTTAAGCCTTGCCCACGTGGTTCCACGCCCTTAAGTTCTGCTCTATAAATGTTTTACTTAAGCCATGCCAGCACCCTCTATAAATTATAATCCTTCTACGTACCTTAACGTTATTAATTAAAACCGTTTAAATCGATTTAACCAGCTTTGATCAAATACTTTCTATAGGGAGTGAAAATTTGACTCATTTGGAATGACGTTTTGCATGACATGCGTGAAAAAACCTTTTCATAAGTTGGCATAATAAGAGCTCTAAAGGATTACACGGACTTGATATGAAAAGAGTATTTTACTAGTTTTTTTGATAAAATTTTATTTACAGTTAGTTTATACCATTACAAATAATAATAAGTTTCAAAATTTTTGGTGTAAATAATGTTTTTCATTTTATAATATGACGAGAACAAATAAATTTTCTTTGAAACACTTCAAAATTTTTAACATATTTAATTTGGATTTTGATAATTTTCTTGTGTTTCAATTTACCCTATTATTAATTTAATATCTGGACTTAAACTTAATTAAAACTATCCTTGATTTATTATTTTTTACATTTAGTAAATGGCTAGCCCATAGGTTTGACGCTTTAGCCGAGATTTTGAAGAAAACTGGTGATAAAAAGCATACAAAAGACGTAAGTTAGTTTTAATTAAAATTAAATTATTTAATCTAATTGTATTAGAATGTCTCTAAAGGGTCTGTTATAACTCTTTGAATTCCAATTCCTCTGCGGCCGTATTTTGAAGAAAAGTTTAGCTCCTCCTTCTGCCCTAAGCTCGCTGGTTGGACCGTCAACCATTGCCCTTGTCCTTCTAATTGGCTACGTCCACCGTTGACGTTCACATTCCTTGGGTCAGTGATTGGTGCAAATTCCGCGCTGACTCTGTTGTAAAATATTAAATTATACACCAAATTCAAATTGATTTTTCATCAACTGACAAGTGAGTTACCGGTTAAACACCTGTTTTAATGGTTGCTTTGGTAAAACTATGTGCTGAACGCACTCATAGCAGACGACCTTTCAACCCTTTAATCAAATTCCCGTGTCAAGCAAAATGGTGAGTGTAATTTATGAAGGATTAATCAATTTATGAAGTATTCAACTAAACTGTTTAATTTTTCCCCTAAAAAATCCGATTTAAATAAAAACGAACCATTTATTTGATTTATTCTATAATTTATTACTTTTTCAGATTGTGTGGCAACTGTCGATCGCAGTATAGAAGTCACTGCAGTGGATGGGTAAAAAATGGAGAGAGGTTTATCGCCCGTGGTAAATGAATGGTTTAAGACGTATTTGAGCACTTAGCATAATCAAAATCGCTAGAGCAACTCCATGATTCGTGCATGCCCTTGTGGCACTAACATTTTCGCACACCTTACCCTTTAACCAATATCAGAAGTGAGATGAGACTAGAAGTACTGAGCAAACCAAATTCTTCACTCGGCGAAAGTGAATATTCTTGATAACACACCAACGGTTGGTCCTCTAGTAGCGGTTTTGGAATTTTCCCTCCAAAACGTGAGACGCTCGTGGTGGTAGACGGCCGAACTAGATTCAAGGAGCCGGGTCCGTGTTCCGCGGCTTTAGGTTGAGAGGAAGGGGGTAGGAAATGTTTTTGGAACTCGACCAATTTTTTCTCTTTAGTGTAGGCGCGATGGAAGCGGCATAAAATCCTCAAATTTGTTCTTCTGCCAATATTTATCGTTCTGGTAGATGTAATTGCCAAAAACGCCTCTATGTCATTTTGAAAGTAGCAACTAACCTGAATTCTGCAAACGTTAATAAAACTCTACATCTCCCTGATACGTTCAAAAATTGAATATGCTTCACAAATTTGGACCGGCTGCAGTAATTACCTATGGCTTCTTATTGAAAGTATCAAACGCAAACTCATACAGACACTATACGAAAAGTTTTTAAAGAATGGACACTACGACAACATAACACTTTTAAATAATGAAAATCTAAAAACCATAAAATATCGTTTTACCTTTTTAGACATAAGGTTTCTTAACAAATTAATATCTAACCACACTGACTGCAAAAAAATTAATGAAAAGAGTTAACCCTAGAGTATCGTACAAGTACATTTTAAAACTTTATATATTTCTTTCATTTAATGTACAACTTTTGTCTTAAAAGGAAATAGATATAATTGTTAGGTAGCAAATATTTTAAATTAATATAATTTAATGCGTGGATAACTATAAAAAGTACGTACATTGATGTATGTTGTTGAACAAGTAATAAATAAATTCAAATTCAAACTATTTATAAATCCAATTTTATGTTTAATTTGTCACTTTTACATCAACGGTTTTCATGTGGTTTTTGCTCTTTTTAAAGGGAATTACAAAATTGAATAAGGCATTGTATAGTACAATTCAAGTTATCCATTAAGTATTCAGATATTGACTTCTTAGCTCCGTTTTTGACTTCAAGAACCTCTCAGTTTTTGTATGTTCCGACGTAATGGAAACTAGTAATCTATAGGTATATATCTATATATATTATACTTTAGAGGCGGTATGCTCTCTTATCTTAGAGGGCTACATAAACTTATATATTGCCTACATCGCATAATTTTATTCATACTATTATTATCATTTGAAATTAAAATTCTTACAGTAATACTTATTAATACAGTAATACTAACTGGCAACACTAGTGCCTTTCCATAGTCGTTTTATAAAAGAGCTACTTAAGATAACAAGAATTCATGTGCTTATCTTCTCAAAATAAAGAAAACAGTGCGTTTGTGTTTAATTTTTATGATCATTGTTAAAATATCGCTTTTATGGGACCTTAACTCATACCGGAAATAGTAGTGTGTGTTGTCTAGTTCTTGCGGGGACCGATAAGAGGGCGCTATTATCAGTCCGTATGTAACACAAAATCGGCAATGTGTAATTTACCGCCTTTATGGGGATCACCTTAATAATTAGTTTGAGCAAATGTTTTTTTTGGTTTAATGGGGACCGGGGTGTGCGTCCCCATAAGTGAATACGGTCCCCACAGGATTGGTGTGTTTTCTCGTCGCAGTCCTCATAAGTATATGAGAAAAGATTTATTAAGAATGTAGTCTCTGTGGATAATTTACCTGGTTGTGATCATAATGCTATGAATGGTGAATTAATTTGTACAGTATCTCAGAATAAGGTGGTGCAGCGCTCAAGTTTTGATTTTCGCAATGCTGATATTGTCTCGCTAAATGGACTTATAAGTCACGCTCCTTGGGACATGGTTTTTAACTTAGAAAATGACATTGACGAGGCTTGGGACAATTGGTTATCAATGTTTTCTGCCGGTCTTGATGATAGTATTCCTAAGATTACTTCTCGCCCTAAGCGAAAATCAAATCCTTGGATAACGGGTTCGATAATTCATTTAGCCAATGTCAAAAAACCACTATTTAAAAAACTCAAATCCAATTTCACCGAGTTTAATAGAGCTAGATTCAGGCGTCTGACAAATAAGATTAAGGAATTATCTCGTACTTCTTATGCGAATCATGTTAGGCAACTCTCTAATAATTTACGTTCTGAGCCTAAAAAATTTTGGAAATTTGTCGCCCTCAAATCGAAACTCCCAATTCCAAACTTTATGAAGAGCAATGGTGATAGCATTACTGATTGTGCTATCATTGCTACTAAATTCAATGAGTACTTTTGTTCTTGTTTCTGTAAATCTGGCCCAATTCCTAACCCACCTGACATTTTGTATGATCTTCCGCTACCAGTCGATGATCAGCTAAACTTATTGTTTACTCCATCTTTGGTTATCACCGCTATCAATAACCTGAAATGTAACTCTTCCCCTGGTCCAGATGGTATAACCCCAAAAATGATACAGCTTTGTCGTGATAGTGTGTCGTATCCTCTGTCTGACTTTTTAAATTACTCATTGAAGGTAGGCAGACTCCCGGCTGCTTGGAAAAGGGTTAATGTTGTCCCTCTATGTAAGGGTTCTTCCTTAGACAGATCTGATATGGCGTCCTACCGTCCCATATCCTTATCCTCTGTTTTCAGTAAAATTATGGAATGAATTGTATCGCATTTCATTAATTCTAAATGTATTAAGCCTGGCGTGCTCCCTGAAAAGCATTTTGGTTTTAGAAGGGGCTTCAGTTGCGTAACGCAGTTAGTCCAGGCTTTCCATTCCTGGGCTTCTTTGTTGGACTTACGTGTACCATCTGATGTACATGTCATAATTTTTGACTGGAAAAAAGCCTTTGACTCTGTTCCTCATGATCGTCTCATTTTTAAGCTTTATGGTGTTGGTATTCGCGGTCCTATCCTAGCTTGGGTTGCTGATTTCTTAAGGAATCGTGAACAGAGCCCTTACGAAAATGTTCTTAAGAATTCCAAAGGCCATTCTTTGGAACCCTATGGAGCCCTTGGGATTATTTTCTAAAGGAACAATTCCCAAAGAATTTCTTTGAAATTTCCTAAAGAAGTCTTGAGACAAATGTCCAAACACTGTCTTGAGATTATTTTCCAAAGAAATTCTTTAGGAATTCTAGAGGTAAATTTCCAAAGAATGTATAAGGTTAATTTTCCGAAGAAACTCTTTAGGAATTCTAGAGGTAAATTTCCAAAGAATGTATAAGGTTAATTTTCCAAAGAAACTCTTTAGGAATTCTAGAGATTAATTTCCAAAGAAGGTTTAACGAATATTTTCCAAAGAAATTCCTTAGGAATTCTAGAGATAAATTTCAAAAGAATGTATAAGGTTTATTTTCCAAAGAAAATTCCTAGAGATTAATTTCCAAAGAAGGTCTAGGGTTTTTTGTTGGAATATTTTCCAACGAAATTCTTAAGGAAATCTTGAGATAAATATCCAAAGAACGTCTATGGAATATTTTCCAACGAAATTCTTAAGGAAATCTTGAGATAAATTTCCAAAGAAGGTCTGGGCCTTATTTTCCAATGAAATTCTAGAGATGAAATTCAAAGGGCCAGATATATTTGCAATTATGCTTTACATATAATTATCTCAAAATATTTTTACCCAAATTGTTTTGCTAAAGTTTTCCTGCTTAGATATTGCCTTGATGGCTTAAAAATTAAAAACGTTTCACGGAGGCTTGTCCCGTAGCTAAGGCTCAGCAAGTGCTGAAATAATTTATCATATTTACCTATTTTTATTTTTTTACCTTTAATAATCCGTGAAGTGTTTATGCAAAGGATAAATTAAATTAAAAATAAAATATGCGTAATTCAAATCGTGATGTTTAGATTTACAAGGAGTATAAGCTGGCAATCGAAACTTTCGCTTTTGAAAAGTAAAACTAACCTAATATTAATTCTTTTTTGACATGTTTTATCTTTATTTCGAGCGTAATTAGAGTCCAAAATAAATATTTTTTAAAAATAATGTTGATAAAATTAGGTTAAACGCGTTTCTGGTACTCAAAAAACTCTCAGTGAAAATACGTTATTAAACTTAACAACAACATCTGTATCTACTGCTAGGCCATTGAAGCCTCCAAAACCCACTTAGTACCCCATACATTTGCATAAGGTTAAAACTTTCTGACTTTATAAGCAGTTTCGCACTGCATGCGAGAACTACCAGCGCTATAAGGGGTGTTGTTCAGCATATAAGAACTGCACTCCCAGCATTGGGATTAGTGGTCGGCGTTTGGACAAGATAATCCACAGAATTTTGGTTAATCAGTTATTCATGGATAATAATCAGATAATTATTCGTGATTACATAGCATTAATCATAGATTTCCCGTGGATAATTTCAAATTATGAATAAAGATAAAACAAACAGATATTATCCTATCCAAATGCCGACCACTAATTGGGATTTGGCTCTGCATGTGAGAACTATCCTCGTTTCTAGAGGGCTAAATTAATTTACCCCATAATCTTTCCTATATTTCCAAAGAAAATTCCAAAGTTATTTCCCAACAAAATTCTTAACATATTTCCGAAGAATATTCCAAAGATAATTTCCAAAAAAAATTCCAAAGATATTTCCCAAGAAAATTCCAAAGTTATTTCCCAAGAAAATTCCAAAGTTATTTCCAAAGCATTTTCCAAAGAAAAAGAGGCCAATATTCTTCAATTTCCCAAAGAACCCCTTAAGCATTTCTAAAGAAATTTCCCAAGAAATTTTCTAAAGAGTTCTAAAGAAGATTTTTGTAAGGGAGAGTTGGCTTCCAAGGTGAATTTTCGGGTTATCAACCTGTTACCTCTGGCGTACCTCAGGGATCAAATATTGGGTCCTATACTGTTCATTCTGTACGCCCATGATCTTCACCTTGGTATTTCCCCTGATACTAACCTTTGGCAATACGCTGATGATTCCCTTCTCTCTCGAGCTGTGCGCTCTATGTCGGACACTTTGCTACTTCAGAGAGATATAAATATAATCGTTGACTGGGGAATTAGAAATCTTTTGTCTCTAAATGTATCGAAATGTTCATATATCATTTTAACTAGACGTCGCAATGTATTTAATGTTGATTATTGTGTATCTAATCAAATCTTGCCTCGGGTCTTTAAATGTAAGTTACTTGGGATTTTTATTTCAAGTGATTTAAAATGGGCTGATCATGTCTTATACATTACCTCTAAAGCCAGGCGTTTGACTGGTTTAATTAATAGAACTTTTGGTCGTTCAAGAGCAGCTGTTATAGCGTTTAAGGCTCTGGTAATTCCTGTTTTGGAATATGGGTCTGTGGTATGGTCTCCTCATTTTCGAAAGGATATTGACAGTGTTGAACGGGTCTTGAGACATTTTACTTCTTATCAATTGAACCAGTCATGGTTCAATAATGTGCAAAATTGCAATAGAATACAATATGGTGATCGTTTAAAAACACTGAATTTTTTACCTATGTATGCACTCAGACAGTTTTCTAGTCTCGTCTTTTTATACCGGGAATTTACGGTCATTATACCTTTCCTTTACTAGATTATGTCAATATTAATGAAAGGCACGAAATTTTGACATTTGCCATTGGTAAAGCTAGATGTGATGCACTTTTTCATTCATTTTTTTTCGTGTCGTTAGGGATTGGAATTCTCTCCCAATTGACATAAGGTGTAGTAATACGCTAGCCTGTTTTAAATTTAAATTGTATCAAAAATTTTTAAATGACGATTGCATATTATAATTTTTTTTAATGCCTCTTCGATTTTATCTATATAACTATGGTATAATATGACTATTGGTTTTATAATTTTCTTTGTTTTAATTTAATTTATGTATTTTTTTCTTTTTGTATTTGTCTGGGTCAACAAGCTTTGTACTGGGAGTTACTCCTTTCCTTGTTGGCCTCCAATTTATATATTGGGAAATAAACATTATTATTATTTTTATTTCTTTCTAAAAGAAATATGTGTGGTTAAAGAGAAAATTCTTTTCAAAACTCAGAAAATGTAATGTACCTTTCAAGTTCTTGAGCCAGTTTTTGAAATACCCCAAGCCTTCACGAATGTTGATTAAAGAAATGTCATTCACATGCTGAATCTTGTTTTTCGACAGCATCCCATTTTCAAAAATCTTGTTGAGAGCCTTGAAATAATCGTATGTTGCCATGGTTTCATTGTAGTCCAAAGGTGAATTGCCATCAGGTGGATTAGCATATTCATACAATTCAGACAATACATCATTTTGCTAAATATCCTCGGGGATAAATATGTTTTACTTCTAAATGGAACATCACATAACAAGTTGTATAATACCTGCATTATCTTCGCAGGTTTAACATTTATCATCATTTGTGATAAGGCCAAGTCTAAAACGAGCAAATTTTAATAATTTGAAGTTAGCTTTCAAGTGGCTGCTAGTCTCCAGGCTTAACGACTTGTGATATAATTTCTAGGTTGTAATCGCAGCAAAAAAGTCGAGGTAAGCCTTTGATTTAATTTAGAAACAGTACAGAGTGTAATGGTTCTCAACAAGTTTAATTATTCAATTGTATAGAGGTACAATTGGCATTCAATGAATTCTCGTCAATTAATTGATCTTGTGAAGGAAAATGAATTCATCTACAACTCAAAGCATGAGAATTATAAGAAAAACTGGCCTCCGTGATAAAGTGATCAAAACATTTCAGTTCATATTGGCTGTACAGGTATGATGCCCTTTCTTTGGTTTGAACCTTTGCCATTGTAATTTTTTCTCTTTTTACTTCAGTAACGGAAGCATAATCTCGATGGGAGAATCTTAGAACGTTTTTTTTGAAGAGAATTTACAAAAGTATCTCAATCAAAAACTATTGGAGCCGGAAGTGATGATGTATATTCCCCAAAGTGGGAATACTATCCAGATCTTGGATTGTTAAAAATTTCTTTGCAGCCAAGGAAAGGGCGAACAAATCTGGATACATCAGTATTACAAACCGAGGTCATTATCGTAAGCATTACTTTGAGTATTCATTCATACGTGTGCATGATGAATTTAAAACCTAACAGTTGAAGTAAATATATTGTGTTAAACTCTATGAACTTACGTATGCAAAACATGTACACATAATGTAGGTTTTTGTAGTTAAATTTTGAATTCATTAACCAACTGCGACTGTAAACTTGTTACCTAACCATTTAATTGTATTTATTAGCCACAGAAATTAAATGATGGCGAAGACTATTCCATGCACAGTTTTAGTTTCCATGTGGATGAAATCGTAGAGCCAGACCATGATTCAATGAATGAATGTCCAGTCGAAAACATTTCCCTATCAACATCAGATTCAAGTAAAGAAGCACTAATAACATCAGATTCGAATAAAGATGCGTCATGCAGTAATAAAAGCGAGGAATTAAAAACTCCTACAAATGGGAAAATCCAAAAAAAAACGAAAAGCAAATAATATACTGTGCGATGAGTTTTTAGAAAAAGCGCTAGGATGCCTAAAAACTCCAGTTTGTAAGCAAGATGAAAATTTGGATGAACATGAATTATTTGGAAGATTCATTGCTTCTCAATTAAGGATGCTGGAACCAAAGGATTCCGATGAAATGAAGCTTGAATTTGTGAAAATTATTTTTGAGAAAAAACATAAAGTAAATTCTGATAAATAAAAAAGGGCGTTTAATTTCACTATATCTATCTAGTTCATTTTTTAAGTTCACAAATGGAAATCGAAACTCATAATTAATTATATAATCTTTGCCACTGCTTTTCATAAACTCCTTCATTACAAAAATAGTTCATCAGTTCATCTCTTATGTCTTTCGCAGCTTGTGACGCTCGACAGCCTTGATGCTCTAGACTGTAGTGATGCCACGAATATTCGGTTACTATTCGGTATTCGGCCTATTCGGCCCTTTTTTTCGTATTCGGTATTCGGCCTATTCGGCCATTTTTTCGTATTCTGTATTCTGCCGAATATTTCGTAATATTCGGCCGAATACTGAATCTCCAATCATGAAGGAAAAAAACGGAAAAATTACTCAAAAATTATTTACTTGAATAACAATTTTTACTTTAATATTTATAATCTACCAGTGGTTAGTTGTGATGAATAAAAAAAGCATATAGTGACACGATCTACTCGCAAATGAACCAAAAACCTAAAGACGCTATAGACGGGTCCTATAGTGTTAAAGAGAGCGCGTTGAAAAATCGTAACTTCCCCCTTTTCATTCCCTCCTTCCCGAGTTTATCACCAACGTTGAAAGCTTCTGCGCAGGCGCGCTGTAGCAGAGGCGGTAGAGAGCGGATCTAAACAGTGTATCCCTCTCTCTGCTTGCGCGCCAATATTGCGCAGAGCAGTAATCGCGTTACAGCTAGTGCCGAGAGGAGAGGAGAGTTTCCCACGTGACCCTACATTTCGCGTAGCTGTCTGCCTATTCACCTCACCATTCCATACCCTTCTTCTTCCATGATGAGACCTGTCCCATTGCGGTCCGTGCGGGGGATGTACGTATTTCGCGGAAGGGGTTACAGCTCATAACCGGTTTCGCGCGAGTTGCACATATCTCACGGCCGAATATTCGGTGCTTCGGCCGAGAGCATGGCCGAATATTCGGTATTCGGTATTCGGTATTCGGCAAAATCAATATTCGCTGCATCACTACTCTAGAGGCCTCATTAGTGGCGCATCATTTTTGTTTCGTTCTTGTCGGTTGTTTTCCATATCATCTTCGCTATCATCATCACATCTGTTATCTTTTCCATTCTTCTCTGTTTCTGTAATCGCTTGCTCCCTCAAGATATGTTATGGAGTGTACTAATACGTAACACTTTTTTCAACATTTTCCGGGTAACCTTGAATCGATTTTAAAATTACACGGAACCGACTCGCTAAAATACCAAAGAAATTTTCTGAAATTCTCCGGGCTCTTGAAAGGCTAGAAAAACAAGTTCAATAAGATATAAATAATAATGAGAGCGGTGGTTGAACATTAAAACCTACCGGTAATTAAATACCCTCTTACGGAACGTTAGCTCATTTTTGGAAATTGGTCTCATCAAATTAGGTTTGAGCGTGAAAGCTTCATCCCCTACAATGTCATAAGGAATCGGCTTCTGTCGGCCAGGTAGGGGTTCAGCCTTTGGTATTTTTTCAGCGTCATTTATTAGCACTCATTTACTTTTGAATTGTTAAAGGTGAAACTATCGTGACAGCGCCGGTTAGTGCCAACGTCCACAAAAACAGCCTGAAAAAATAGTGTTTAGAACAGAAATGAACATACGTTCTGCAATTTGTTACTTTAGCATCAGCGTCAACAAGGGCTAGAAGAACTATACTAAATGACCCTTTGTAGTTATAAAAAAATGATCCTGAATTTGGTGGTGCAACAATT
The DNA here is from genome assembly GCA_019434445.1 of Phalangium opilio. NCBI lineage: Eukaryota > Metazoa > Arthropoda > Arachnida > Opiliones > Phalangiidae > Phalangium > Phalangium opilio. The sequence continues at coordinate 222,306 of JAEQBA010000038.1, read as the reverse complement.
TCAACATGTTTTCCGTCAAGGGCTCCTATGCAGTGATCAAACTGCCAATCAGTTTTGAATTTCTTTGACACATCAAGCCAGTCTAGTGTGGACTTCGGAAAACGAATATGCCTGTAAAGAACATAATATTTTACATAAACTATAATATTTATGTTATTTTCATTACCTTGGTGATAAAACTTCATGTATTTCATCACATGTTTCATAAATTATTTTGTGAATCGTACTGAGGCCAATGCGGTATTGGAATCTCATTGAATGCATAGATTCTCCTGTTAACAATGCGGTATTTTTCAGACATTAAGCGTTGAAAATTGGTTTAAAATACAATAATGAAATGAACATACCAGTTGCAAGAAACGAAGAGTTAAGGCTAGCCTTTCTTCTGGGGAAATTGAATCTCTAAACAAGGTTTCCTGCTTTTGAATTCCTATTTTTATGCCGTTTAAAATGTAATTAAAGGTCTCTGGAGACATCCGAAGATAGCCCCTATATTCTTCCCGATCCTCAAGCCTTAGCTCATTCACCAAACAGTGGTAGGCTTCCCTATCGTTTCTTCTTTGTATCCATTTTCTCACCCACATTCTTCCCTTGTTTCATATTTTCTTTCTTTCCTGGTTTTGTATTATAGCAATTCCCTATCACGCTATAGTTCTTTTTCTATTATAATCCATGTTTGCGTACTAGCTTGCGTTTTACGAATAGCGCAACTATCGTCATACAAGCAGTCGCTTTTAGTACAGATATAGCTCACCTCAGTTCAATTCAGTTTTTAGCCACATCGCAGTATACGATGAGGCTCTTAGTTTGACCCGAGCCGTCGTCCGTAGTAGTAGTAGTAGTAGTAGTAGTTGTAGTAGTGGCCGGGGTTGTCTCTTCGTCATCAACTTTATATTACCACAACCCACCAATAGGGGTAACTGGGCTCGATTAGAGATTTAATTTTAATTAAAATTTTTTCATGTCGCAGCCGGGAACCAAACCCGGATCGCTCACGCAGCAGACAGAAATTCTACTACTGAGCCATAGAGACTTGATAGAAACTCCCAGTTTTTATCCTTAAGTTTTATCTCTAAAATGTCGGGGTGGTGTGGGGTCGGATACTTATGAATTTAAATGTTTGGGGTTTTTATATTTATTTCCTTTTTATTTATGTGCTAATTAAATAGGTAACGATTTTCCCCGTTTCCTACCGCGCTCCCCATGTGCTTCTTTCTCGTTCGGTAGCTATCGCCATCTATGTTACGTTTGACTGGAACGTTTTGGCGGTTAATTCAAATGTGGGTTTAGATAGAGCTAACATAGTGTTAAATGAGCGTTGTGCGTTTGATCATTTTAGCCTTGCTAAAGGTAATTCGAGGGGATAATCACTAAAATAGGTAATCACTATAACTAAACTTTCTCTTTCAAAAGTTTCTGGGCATAAGTCCTTGTTAGAAATTTATAAGATGCTATAAGTGTGCATCGGCATAAGTCTATGCTGTAAACGCATCCAGGGGATTATCACTAAAAATATCTGTTCTTCGATTCGCCGGAATATTAGAATTAGAGCATAAGTAAATTTATACGGTTATAATTTAATCACTGTTTAGAGTAGGGCATCGAGGGCCTATTATCTCAGATTTTATGCACGGTAAATCATTTAAGCATTGAAAAAGATAACGCTATTCACTCATTAGGGTAAGGTATAGAGGGGTTATCCATTCATTAGGGTAGGGTATTTAGGGGCTATTCGCTCGTACGATGTGGCTACTATTACGAGCCCTTGGGCCGTCTTGTTTTTCCACTAGATTTATGAAGAACTAGCTGTTACCCGTGGCGTCGCTCGCGAGTAATAAGAACTTCCATCAAAAGGATATAAACATTGGGTAGATTTTACTTATGACTAATATTTTTTCAGCACCCTAGGAGCGAAGGCACTCGGTGTTGCCCGTCAGCCCGTGGGAACATTTTTTTATTACTTTTCACACGGACATATTCTATAAAGAAGGGTTTTGAGTTTTTGGCCGCCATTTAAAAAGATGGCAACAAATCTAGCCCGAATGACCATTCAACACGCTTATAGGTCAAAGGAAACCAGTGTACTAAATATTTGCGAAATCATTTGAAACGCGCGGACTCTGTTGCATAGAGCAGATTTTTTACATTTCTGGTCGCCATTTTTTAAGATGGGGCGGATTGGAAAAAGCTTTCTTAGTACGCACCTACTACTTATGAGTAGGGTAAGCGGTTTGGGCTGGGCGTTGATTATGAGTCAGTCTGTCAGTCAGTCAGTCAGGACTTTGATTTATATAGATATAGATTGGTAATGAAGTCTGAAGTCTTTGTTGTCTACTCGGTATAAATTCTTTATTATTCAAAATAGAGCCATTTCAGAAGCTTTAGTGTGACGTCACCCACGCAGTATTTTCCCATAGAACCAAAGTGGTACCAGACACGGCCACCCACTGTCAAAGGTAAGCCCCTGACATTTTACCTTTGCACTGACGTCACAGTTGAGATATCGCTATTGAAATTAAAACTCATGTCCATAAAAATATTAATATTAGAGAAGATATGATCAAATTAAATTTAATTATTCTAGAATACATGAAATTAATTATATAGTTATTTAAATTGAATGCAGTTACTTAATTATAGGCTACAATAAAAAATTATTTAATAGATTGTATTTTCTTCAATAATTTTAACAGATGTGGTTTTTAACTGGCAATTGATAATTTATTCATATTTTGATATTCAAAGACCCAGGTAGCAAATTCACGTTGACACAACGTTTAAACGTAGCATTGAATAAACGTGTGTATTAACGTTTTTAAAACGGTGATCATGTCACCTTGAAACACGGTGTTTACACACGTGTTTTTTTTGTCGTAAATACATGAGAAATCTCGTTTATTTCTCGTTTTAAAAACGTGTATTATAAAGTAGGTTAACGTGGATAAATCGTGCGTTAAACGGTTCCAATTAGGTTTATTTTTCGGGTTATTTGAACGTGTGTAATAAGTTAATCTAACGTGTCTCAAAAGTTAATTGAACGAGTGTAACAACTTAATCGAACGTGCACAAAATTTTTTTTAATGTGTTTTATAAGTTAGTTGAACCTGTGTATAACGTTGGTTTAACGTGTTTAATAAGTAAATTACACGTGTTTAATAAGTAAATTACACGTGTTTAATAAGTAAATTACACGTGTTAAATAAGTAAACTACACGTGTTAAATAAGTAAACTACACGTGTTTAATAAGTAAATTACACGTGTTTAATAAGTAAATTACACGTGTTAAATAAGTAAATTACACGTGTTTAATAAGTAAATTACACGTGTTTAATAAGTAAATTACACGTGTTTAATAAGTAAATTACACGTGTTTAATAAGTAAATTACACGTGTTTAATAAGTAAATTACACGTGTTTAATAAGTAAATTACACGTGTTAAATAAGTAAATTACACGTGTTTAATAAGTAAATTACACGTGTTTAATAAGTAAATTACACGTGTTTAAGAAGAAAATTACACGTGTTTAATAAGTTAATTGAACCTGTGTTTTAAATAATTTGAACGCGTTTAAAAAGTCATTTCAAGTGTAAAATTCGTTAACTGAAGGCGTCTAATAAGATATTTGAGCGTGCGAAATAGTTTAATTTTACGTGTAATAAGACGTTAATTAAAAATGTTAAAGACAATAATTGAACGTGTGAAATAAGTTAATTGAACGTGTAAATTTGTTTAATTAGACGTTTTTATTAAGTTAATTGAACGTGTGCAATGATTTAGTTGAACGTGTGTAATTATTTAACTGGTGTTCTCAAAGTGGAACCGAAACATTGCCAGTATTAGCTTCGGCATTTTCATTTATAGATGCAATCCGAACCAATATCACAGCAATGACAGGACTAATACAAAGCCTAGTTTTCAGTTGTTATCTATAAATGTAGTATAGCAAAATCAAAAGATAACAAGGTTTTTGAAATATTAAAATTAAACGATTTTCTTGGAGTTTTGAAACGAAACATAGCTTTATAGCTATACAACTACTAAAAGAATCGTAATGCTGAAACATATTTACCATATTTTCATTTTATATTTAGCAAAAACGAAAAAATTACAGTTTTGAAAGAGTTCTATTCATGCCAATACAAGGGAAAAAAGCAATAACGGAGTATTAACCGAGGAGTTGAAACTGAAAACTTCTTATAATTATAAAAATTTATAGCTCAGGCCTATGCATTACATGTCAAATGTTTTTTAAATAGGCTATAATTCCTACTACGGCTTTTGTTGTTGATTATGAAAAACCAGCCGTCTCTATCCTAAATCGACTTCTCAACAATGTCATAAGTCCCTTACTACCTGTCTTTACTAAGTACCACAATCTGCTAGTCTTTGTCCATGCCACATGGACACTAGCCTGTACTTGCTTGCTCGTAAGCACCACCATCTTCTCTTCTTCGTCAATCCCACATTGACACCAGCTTCTATGCACCACCATCTTCAGGTCTTTGTCCATTCCGGCTTCTTCTCCATCGTTATCGTTTGGTTTTAAGATTTACGCGGTGATCGGCTAGCGTTACGAGAAACGTCTAGCCTCCCAATGGCAGTGCTTCCACCATTGGTTCACGCGAATGCGTTTTTATCTATTATTGTAATGGAAACGAATCGTATATACCCCAAAATTTGAAGAAAGCGGGCAAGAGGGGTACCCTTCACTTTAAACGTCAATATTAGCTGAGTTTCGATAGATAATAGGAACAACTTTATTTTAAACGATTTAACTATTTTTAAAGTTATTTACTGGCGATTAAAATAATTAATATCATTTATATTTAATAAATTATTTAAGATAAACTTATTTCTATGTAATGACACAAGTGAGAGTTTATATAGAACGAGTAATGAAGATTGCATCAGAATCGAAACACTACACGCATATCAAAGTTAATATAAAGCAAGTAGGATGATAAGATCTCTTACAAAACGATAACATTTCCTTTTTGCAGAATATTAAATGGAAATATTTAAAATATTTTTCGGCATTACGATTCTTTAAGTAGTTGTGTAGCTATAAAGCTCTGTTTCATCTTAATATTCCATGAACATCTTTTGATATTAACATTTCAAATTTGGTGTTTACTTTTTAATTCAGCTTTACTACATTTAATATAGTGTAAACGCATTTTTTATATTCATTAGATAATATGGATGTTAAATCTTCATCTATCAACAAGTGTTGAAACGATTGGGTCTGTGAAATAAGATACCCTAGATTTAAACTAGAAATGACCTTGTTTCGCCTCCTCCTATAGGAGGTGTGAACGGTTCAGAGTGAGCCGAAAGTTAAATACACCCTTCAGTGATACATTTTAGGTCCTCATTAGAATTATTGAGAATACAAAGGAAATTTTAAACGCTTAAGCCTTTGCTAAAGACCTTGGCAATATTTCGCCAATTTTAACTATGTACTTCCGGTTTTTCTCATTGGCTGGTGGACCTGTGTTTAGAAAGTAAATTCGTCTCGGCTCGGAGAGGTTTATTTTGGTTTCCCAACTTGTTTTTAACCTGCGAACGCGAGGACAGAGACACGTCCAGTAAAATACCTCCGTGACGTCATCGAAACTCGGAGAGGTGATAACGATTGATTATAGCTTTTTATGACGCAAGACATGTACGAAATATCAACGCTTCCGAAACGTACAGTAATATTGCAAAACTAAGGGTCATTTAAAACCATTTTCACACGTGTTGTGAACGAACTTCTTATAAAGACTTGAAAATAAAGCTTTTGTAGAATGTGCTTACAAGTTTCTCGAAACTTACATCAAAAACGCAAAACTAACAGTCCACTTAACACCATTTCGAAACGTGATTTTAACCTAAAATAAACGTATTAGTTATCACTTTGTATAATCGTTTTAACAACGTTGCCCAAATATACAGTAATAACGCTAAACCAAGGAAGATGGAGATAGGGAAGTTTCGTGTAACGCTATAACTCCGGTCGCCCAAAATCCCGTTTTCGGCGTGGATGTGCATGTGCGCATGCGCCACACTTTTCTCGCGTATCGTGCTGAGGATAGGCGGAACTACCGGGTTCCTGCGCAATTCTAACTAACGCCGAATATAAGTCATGTGACCTGCTACATTTCGTGAAGAGAGATTCCTATACTGACCAAACTTCCCTATCTCCATGTTCCTTGGCTAAACTAACGGTCAATTGAACACTATTCTCAAACGTGTTACGAACGTAACATATAGTCCTGGAATAAACGCTCTTGCATAAACGTTTTAACAACGTTGCCAAAACATACAGTAATAACGCTAACTAACGGTCAATTGAACACCATTCCCAAACGTGTTACGAACGTAACATATAGTCCTGAAATAAACGCTCTTGTATAAACGTTTTAACAACGTTGCCAAAACATACAGTAATAACGCTAAACAAACGGCCAATTGAAAACCATTCCCAAACGTGTTGCAAACGTAACATGTAGACCTGAAATAAATGCTTTAGTTATCACTTTCTATGAACGTGATAACAACGTTGCCGAAACATACAGTAATAACGCTAAACTAACGGCCAATTGAAAACCATTCCCAAACGAGTTGCAAACGTAACATGTAGACTTGAAATAAACGCTTTAGTTATCACTTTCAATAAACGTGATAACAACGTTGCCGAAACATAGAGTAATAACGCTAAACTAACGGCCAATTGAACACCATTCCCAAACGTGTTGCAAACGTAACATGTAGACCTGAAATAAACGCTTTAGTTATCACTTTCTATAAACGTGATAACAACATTGCCGAAACATAGAGTAATAACGCTAAACTAACGGCCAATTGAACACCATTCCCAAACGTTTTGCAAACGTAACATGTAGACCTGAAATAAACGCTTTAGTTATCACTTTCTATGAACGTGATAACAACGTTTCCGAAACATACAGTAATAACGCTAAACTAACGGCCAATTGAACACCATTCCCAAACGTGTTGCAAACGTAACATGTAGACCTGAAATAAACGCTTTAGTTATCACTTTCTATGAACGTGATAACAACGTTTCCGAAACATACAGTAATAACGCTAAACAAACGGCCAATTGAAAACCATTCCCAAACGAGTTGCAAACGTAACATGTAGACCTGAATTAAACGCTTTAATTATCACTTTGTAAAAACGTGTTATTGACGTTAAGAAAATCCTAATAATCTTGAGGTAACTTATGTACCAAAAATAAACGTTTTTCTTACGTGTGAAGTACACGTGAAACGTTTTCAAAACCTTGGCACCAAAAATCTACTTTAAATCAACGTTAATTTGCTACCTGGGGAGCAAATAAATATATATTTTAACCAGCATTCTTTATTGTAGAAAATGCACGAACAGTTTTTAATATCAACTTTAGTCCTTTTAGATTTGAACAATTTTTTTTTCCAAGAAGAATTTAAAATATTTAGACAAAATTATATTTAACATGTAATTAATTGAAATTAGAAAAACGAATTCAAAATAATATTTAACATGTAATTAGAAGAATAAACTTATAAAATTCAAAATAATATTTAACATGTAATTAGTTGAAATTAGAAAAACGAATTTATAAAATTCAAAATAATATTTAACATGTAATTAGTTGAAATTAGAAAGACGAAAACGAATTAATTAAATTATAAAAACGGAAAATTAAAAAAATTCTTTCGGCATCCCTTTGTTTAGCATTTCTGCTGCCTTTAGCAACTCGGCGGCAATTGTACCGTCGAGCTAGGAAAAGAAGAAGATGATAATGCTTGTAATTATATTTAACGCAATGATTAGAACTTATATCCTTATCAATTTTCACCTGGGCATTTCTACTTGCACCTGGAATAGGTTGTCTCTCTGGTGAACGCTCTAGCGGTTTGCTATAAAGAGAAATATTTGCAATTGTTAATAAAATAATGGACATCTACTTAACATAGAACCATTCTCCCCCCATTATACCTGTGATCAATCTTGGGTGGAATCTTGGTCATTTAAAAGTATTTAAAAGAAGTTAAAAAGGATTTAAAGAGGATTTAAAAATTCGTCAGACAAATTGTTCATTTCGGCAGTCATCTTTTCCTTTTTGGCATACAAATTGTTCATTTCGGCAGTCAGATTGTTCATTTTAGCGTCGAAATCTCTTTCAAGTCTAGCAATTGCATTTTGGCATACCGCCTCAATGTTTTCAAGTGATGACTTGCCTTCTTCTTGTTCGTTTACTTTCTTTGATGTAGATGATTTTTTACTCTTTGGTGGCATTGAAGTAAATTGGTAACGATTTAGCGACGTGAAACAAAAAACTAAACTTAATAACCCTTGCGCGAAATTAGACGATTAAAAGATTTGAACTAAATATAAGAGACTGTCTCGCTGCAATCACCAAAAGGGTGTCACAAACAACAACCATTTTTCGCGCCTTAAATACAACTCGGTAATCAAGCCAATCACCGTCATATAGTTGGCCATCCAATCGGCGCAGGCCCTTAATAAGCTTACATTTTTTGCCGTTTTCCATGGAGTAGATTTAGTGGAGAGATAACGGTATTTCTATTAAAATTGCCTTAAATGTATTTTACGTCTTTACTAATATTGCTCCATGGTGGCATATTGCTGACAGCATCACATTCCTCGTGACCTTTCGTCTGCTTACGATTTTGGTCTATTCTTTGCTTTGTTGTTTCACCGTCAATTTCAAAAACCTTTCGAGAAGCGTGGTTACTTGGGCCAGTGTGGGAAATAAGGATTTTTTAAAAACTGGACCTGTGGCCAGTAGAGCCAAGGAACATGGAGATAGGGAAGTTTGGTCAGTATAGGAATCTCTCTTTACGAAATGTAGCAGGTCACATGGCTTATATTCGGCGTTAGTTTGAACTGCGCAGGAAACCGGTAGTGGCGCCTATCCTCAGCACGATGCGCGAGAAAAGTGCGGCCCGTGCGCACATGCGCATCCTCACCGAAAACGGGATTTTTGGGCGACCAAAGTTATAGCGTTACACGAAACTTCCCTATCTCCATCTTCCTTGGTAGAGCCTAGGTATTTTAATTAAAAAACTGGCCACGGTGCCACCTACCACTTTTAGCCTAAAAAATCAGGCTTTCGTAATTTAGGGCCAAATTATCTATTCTGGACAATATTTGCTAGGGCGTAGGCTTAGTAGGTTAGTTTTACAGTTATGGGTATTTAAAAATATTGGAGTCTTAAATTAAGAACTATAAGTCTTTATTGAGTAATGCTAAATTAAAAAATTCGGCCCGTAGGGAGGGAGTTGACACTCCATTGCTATCTTCCCATAGACTCTAATACAATCAAAGGCAGCAGGCTGCCTTTCCCTAGAGACCAGACCCAAACAAGACTACCGAGAGATTATCTTCCCTTTAGCCATGCTTTAGCTAACTGCAAAAATAACTTCATCTACAGATTCTACACTGTGTAGAGCGTAGACAGACGAAACCCACCCATAATCCCACTCCCACATACACAATTCAGGAATTTCAGGCCAAGCAGCATAGAAGCAAAGACGAGACAATCTTAGGGATTAACATAGTATTTATTTAATGATCCAAAATCTTGAGGGGGAAAACTTTGAATTTATTTAAGTGGCCACCAGGGCCAGTAGACCCCAAAGCGTTTAATTTTTAAACTGGCCCAGGTAATTTTTAAACTAGCTATTGGCCTGTGAAAGTGCCTTATTTCCCACACTGACTTGGGCGTGATTTTGAAAACCGATTTCATTGCGTAAATAATGGATTATAGAGCTGGGTGGTAGTAGTGGTTCGCTATTAATAATATAATATTTGATCGTAATTTCTTTTATCTTAAATATAATAATTATTATTTAATTGATACTTCGTACAAAGTTTGACATATTTTACCTACTAATAGAGTAATGGCACCTACTTGCCTTTGACTGTATTAAGCTCTATGGGTAGTTAACATGGAGTGCCACTACTCTATATCACCTTAGAGGCTTAAACTAGTTTATTGAATAAAAATAAGAAAATGTTAATAATTGTGCCTTATGAGAAATTCAAGTCATCTTCATGAGCATTTGTTTTTTTAAGTGTTTGTTATTTTAAACTCGTGTTTTTTTTAAAAAAATAATTACCTAATTGTGAATAACTTTATTATTATAAATCTCAGAGCTTTGCGGAGTAAAAGGAACTCTTGTCATTCTTTTGCAGTGAGAATTCTCAATTGTTTAAGATAATTTGTTTAAATAAAATTGCTTAGATATTAATTGATGGATTTGTTTATTGTTAATTGGTAATGAAGTCTCTGTTGTCTACTCGGTATAAATTCTTTATTATTCAAAATAGAGCCATTTCAGAAGCTTTAGTGTGACGTCACCCATGCAGTATTTTCCCATAGAACAAAAGTGGTACCAGACACGGCAACCCACTGTCAAAGGTAAGCCCCTGACATTTTACCTTTGCACTGACGTCGCGATTGAGATATCCCTATTGAAATTAAAACTCGCGTCCATAAAAATATTAATATTATAGAAGATATGATCAAATTAAATTTAATTATTCTAGAATATATGAAATTAATTATATAGTTATTTAAAATGAACGAGGTTACTTAATTATAGGCTACAATAAAAATTTATTTAATAGATTGTATTTTCTTCAATAATTTTAACAGATGTGGTTTTTAACTGGCAATTGATAATTTATTCATATTTTGATATTCAAAGAGCGTATAAATATATATTTTAAGCAGCATTCTTTATTGTAGAAATTGCGCGAACAGTTTTTAATATCAACTTTAGTCGTTTTAGATATGAACAAATGTTTTTTTTTCCAAGAATGATTTAAAACAATTTAGACAAAATAATATTTAACATGTAATTAAAATTAGAAAAACGAATTTATAAAATTCAAAATAATATTTAACATGTAATTAAAATTAGAAAAACGAATTTATAAAATTCAAAATAATATTTAACATATAATTAGAAGAACAAATTTATAAAATTCAAAATAATATTTAACAAGTAATTTGTTGAAATTAGAAAAACAAATTAAATTATAAAAACGGAAAATTAAAAAAACTTATTTTTTTGGCCGCAGAGTCTTTTTTAGCATTTCTGCTGCCTTTTCCAACTCGGCTATTGAAGTCTGGGGCTAGGAAAAAAAGAAGATGATAATGCTTGTAATTATTTTTAACGCAATGATTAGAACTTATATCCTTATCAATTTTCACCTGGGCAATTGATTGACTGCTTCCAGCCTTCTTTAATGAAGCTGCCCTTGATCTGCTTCTCGTTAGCGTGGGCTTGCCAGCGGAGTCAGCCGAGTTGGACCTGGCTCGCTGACTGCGGGTTTGTCGCCTGGAAACCAAATTTAATACGCTTTAGTATATTAGTAACTTGGCGGTTAAGCCCAAACTAAAACTTACGCGATGGACATGTCACTGTCACTGTCGCTATCGCTCTCATCATCCACAGCATTTGCTGTGGCTCCCTTTACCTCTTGAAGCTGCTTGCCTATAAGTAATTATATATATTATTAATTACCAGTAACTAGAAGATTACAACGCGAGGCAAGTTAATAATCTACCATCTAATTTTAAGGCATCGCCAATTTTCATCTGTTCCATAACTTGCTACAATGAGACAATGTAACAATGAGACAATGTAACACGTTACATGTGTTATACAAATTTTTACCCTTTTGATTAGTTACAATCTTACCAATGTTATCTGCCCTACAGCTAGATGAAATTCGTCAGTGAAATTTTCCATTTTCGCATCTAGGTTGTTCATTTCGACAATCAAGTCGTTTATTTTGGCATTCAGCCTTTCCTTTTCGTCAGCCAGCCTTTCCATTTTGGCGTTGAAATCTCTTTCAAGTTTAGCAATCGCATTTTGGCATAGCGCCTCAACGATTTCACACGGTGATTTGCCTTCTTCCTGTTTCTCGACTTTCTTTGAAGTAGATGATTTTTTACTTTTGGGTGGCATTGAAGTAAGTTGATGGCGAAAACTAAACTTAAAGTAATAACGGTGCGGGAATTTAAACAATTAAAAGATTTAAAACTACATACGTATAAGCACTATCTTGCAAACACCGAAACCGTGTCACGACTCACAAACAACAACGATTTTTCGCGCCTTAAATACAACTCGGTAACATAGTTGGCCATCCAATCGGCGCAGGCCCTTAATAGGCTTACTTACATTTTTTGCCTCTTTTCCGTTGGCGTTTTCCACGGAGTAGGAGTGATAATGGTATTTCTATTAAAATTGCCTTAAATGTACTTACGTCTTTACTAATACTGCTCCATGGTGGCAGAATGCTGACAGCATCACATCACGTTCCTCGTGACCTTTCGTCTGCTTACGATTTTGGTCTATTCGTCGTAGAGAGCTGTACTAGTTCCTTACGAATATAAAGTTATAATTTTTTAATACATTTATTATAATTTTCATAACATAATTTAAGAATTAATAGTACTAGTAACATAACACTAACTGAAATATTAGAAATTTTTTGGTAGTTTAGGAAGCAAAAAAAAAACGTTTGTTTTGACCAAGGCTTAGGAAACTTGTCATTTTGGCTTTGGAAATTCATTTATAAGTAAACTTACTATGGCGAATAAAGGTTAAAAATTTAACTAAACCAATTACTGTCTGACAAATTAGAAATCCATTATGTTTTGCAGAACCTATCCATAGAATAAAGCTTAGTAAAGCAGTTTTTGAAAGATGGACAACGCCTACTTGACAAACTGCAGTAAGTTTTTGAGGCCCCCAACCCTCTTTTTCACAGTAATTCTTATGCTGTTAGCTAATATATATATATATACATGTTTATTGAAAACAAGCCAGGGGGAAATGTGTAATAAATGGACCCAAAGTGTGTTTGATACCACTGAGAAAAATACTCAAACTGACCCCATTACCACATTTGAGATGATGACATCTCCAGGGTTTCCTCCTCAAGGACATTATCGGCGTGTGACACCAAAAGGTAGATATTCAATGCTTTATTGACCTAACTAAGCCCGGGAGTTTAGTTTTTCTTTTATTTGCAGATAAACCAGAGACTCCTACCTATAAGAGGCTAGGTTTGGCTATGGAGTCACCATTGGCTAGTACGCCTGTTAAAAGAACTCCAACAAAACGGGCAAAACGTACTTTATTTGAAGTGGAAATGGAAGAGGAGGAAGAGCTTGAAAAGTAAACATGCCCCTTTCATTTGTGTTAAACTTAAAACTCTCTTCCTAAAGTCTTGGTTCTTTCTAATTTGGGCAACCTTAATTCAGGGAGGAAGATGGAGATGAAATGGAAAGAGATGCTGATGAAGTAGAGCAGGGACCCTATTCTCTAAGGTCCTTTTGGAGGAATTTCGATCCTAATCTCATCGTTCGGAGTTATTTTCTCCGAATGAAAATAAAACGTATTCTGTAAGCACCTTATCCTAATCATGCGGTGATAACCTCTCCGAATCATTCGGCGGCCGTAAGAGACGGCCGAATCGGGCATTCGGAGTTTTTACCGCCTCTCTTCCCTCCATCAATCTTAGATTCGCGGAACTTTCGCCGGAGTTTTTAAGTATTTTCGCCGTACCTTTTTGCTGGCACCTTGGCTGCGGTTCATATTTTTATTTAGTATGGCTGCTTTGTTTTTTCAACTCAAGCTTCATCGTTTGCCATTTGAACATCGTAATCGCATTGCCCGTCGCGATTTACGAGTTCAAAGGGTTTTTCGAGACTTAAAATCAAGCGTGGGCAAAATTTTAGGTTAAAGCGGGAAATTGCTTTAGGCCTTGGCGAAATCAACAAGGTACTGATCGACGGCTTTTTGGTAGATTGAAAGGTAAAAAAAGTCGTTGAATTTATCCTACATTTACGGGATAATTTCGCGAGATCCAATTACTTAACACAGATTTAATTGTTCATTTTAACATTTTTTCTACCGGGGCTTGTAAGTTAGAGCCACCTTTTTTTGACCAATTGCATCAACTATTAATAATTGCTAGATTTAATTTGGTTATTTCGTTTTGCATCTATTTAAATTATTAAATTTTGGTAGGTGTGTAACCATTGATAGAGGGCTAATGATCTACATTAATGAATTTATTATAATCTCACGAGATCCACAAAATTCAATTATAATTGCGATTAATTAACGTTGTTATTCTAGGTTCTCATTGCCTCATATTTAACCCTACTAAAACTTGCGCTAAGTTTCATTCAAAATTCGACGTATATTAACTGTTGTTTAGCGTGTTCTTTAATACCCATTTTAATAGAATATTATGAAGCAATTTAAGAATAAATAATTTTTTTAATCAAAAATAAATAAATAAATAAAAAAGGAAAAAAGCACTTATTTCTATCTTAAGAAAAGAAATCAAAAAAGAGAAAATTTGCTTTGTATTGAATGTGTTCCCAATACAAAGACCATTTCCCAAAATTTCCACTCCTTGGGAAAAACCAAAGTTTCCATCCCTTCAATTTGAAAGCGCGCCAAATAAAATTGTCCAATAAAGAAAAAGTGGGCGTCAAAAAGTACCACGTGGCTTAAGAGGAAGTGACGTCCATTTGGATTGAGAGAAAATTTTCGAAGTATCCGAATGACGATAAGGATTGGGGTTAGAGAATACGGTTTGTTCGGTCCACTCCGAATGAGCCCGATCCGAATCATAAGGAAAGAATTGGGGCTTTTTATCTATTTTACCGCGAGAATTTAGCGTTTCTAATTCGAAGAGCGAGAAAATGAACATTTCAAATTCCTTAAGTCTAGCTAACAGCGCTCTCGGAATCCGATGAGGGAATCCGATAACTTAAATTGCCAAACGAGAAGTGAAAATCGAAGCCGTGCACAGGCCTTGATGAACGTAGTAAACATATAAAGTAACAGATTAAGTAAAGTGAAAATACAGTTTAGATTGAAAGACATTGAGTTGATTAGATATAATAAACCGTTTGAATTTGGCTAACCACTAAATCAAAATTAGGTAACTTGTTACTAATCAGAGTGTTTCTTTGATGTGACGAACGGGAACTAAGGTTTTGATTTTTCAGTCGGTCGGAACAATAAAAAAGTTTAGCTCTCCCAAATTAATGCCAAAGGAGTAAGAGAATAGGACGATGACATGGCTGCAGCTTGGGCTTGGTATACTTTTCTCTCTGTACACATGTGCGAATCTATCTGAAAAGGGTGGTTGTGGACATGAAACCTAGTGTAGGCTATGAACCTCTTTTGAAAGTGGGTTCGCAGAGATTTTGGTTAGAAAGTTTGTTCCCAACTTTATATTTCTTCGAAGGGTGAAGGCCATAATTATTTATTGCCTACTTTTTGAACAAGAATTTTGGGGCCCCCAATTCACGCGGGGCCCTGGGCTATAGCCCATATAGCCCATGCCTTAAGACGGCCCTGTCGACTATCCCTTTTTGGTTCTGAGAATAGGGGCGAGGGAGGTATGGAGCACATAAGCTAAATATCTTCTTCCTGATCCGCCTATATATTGGCGCTAATACCTTCTCTTATAACCGGACATTCTATTTCCGTCTTGACCCTTTCCTCTGACCATCGTCCCCCCCATCCCCCTTCTGGTTGCTCCGGAGATGTTTTATAGGCGCATCTTGCTCTCTATGGATGCAATATCTACGTACTTCCATAATATCATAAGATATGTTCACCATAAGTTTGTCATACACTGGTAACTTAGAAATCTGATAGCTTGTAATTTTGAAGTGAGTGAGGTAGGTCATAGATTCAGGGTAAAGCGAAGACGCCTGGTGAGGCGCTGTCAAATTTGGACTTAGTAATGCGGACTAAATAGGTTTTAGATGGAAGTCCTGCAAAATTAATTAACAGAGTGTAGGACTTGAATTGACTCGCTTACGTCGTTCTCACTCGAACTAGTTACCTCGAGCTGTAAGTCTCTCAGTAGCATTACGAAGTGTCGTCGTACTTATTTGGAACATATCTTATAAACTTATGGTACTTCTTAGTTATAAAAGAAGGGGCGAGGGATGGGCACACGTCTTCCCATATATATGGAAAAAGCCAGGAATGAGAACTATATAGCTAAAAGAGAAAGAGAAGGATTAACTTCACTTGGTCAGCTGCCGCCGACCGCTGCCGCGGACGAGGGTGCCAAGGACTATAGCTATCTACTTTTAGTCAAAGAATATTGTCTATAACTATATTCTCTATCGAAGGAAAGGCCTTGTTCACATTGAACTTCAGGGGATGGGAAAACTGGGAGAGTGATTTCTTTGTTTGACTCCATATTGCTAATATAAATATTATCGGAACGGTTTATGCAATCAGCAAGGAAATTAATTAATTAACGATTAGTGGTAAAAGGAAAAGATCCCGTTAAAATAATTCATTATACCTTAAAATAACAGAACGGCCTTTTTCTAAATATAAATGGAAATTAATATTAAAAGAATAAATAAATTATCTCTTATTAGAAATTAATTAGTACATTTAATTAGTCTTACAAACAATCACGGACTACTGCGCTAACCCGCCATTGTTTTACCTTACCCTTACCTCTCTTAGCCTGTGAGAATTCAACAAATCACGCTGGGGTAAGGTTATGGTTCTGGCTAGCAGACGCCATGCACTAAACAAATGGCATATGGCGTAGTAGTCCTTGATTGTTTTAAGACTAATTAAATGTACTAATTATCATTTGTAATAAGAGATAATTTATTTTTTTATTTTAATATTTAGTTCTTTTTATGTTTAGAGAAAGGCCGTTTCATTAAGGTATAATCATGTTACCTGATCTTTTCCTTAAGTGAATTTTCGTCAATTATTTTGGTATTATTTTTATTAACCCTAAACAATTAAAAGAAGTGTTTGTAGGTGCAAATATAAATTCGAACTAGACTCGGGAATGGTTTGGAGATAGTGTAAGAGGGATTATCTCTCGTAATAGAAATAAAAAGAGAAAAATACAGAGAGAGTAAGAAAGAGAGAGAGGAAAATGGGAATATCCTGGGCATGGCGGATATAGAAAAGAAAGAGTTTCCAAAATTCCATTATTAAGGGCAAGCGACTCACTCGGCAGCGTCTAGGAGACCAAAAAGCCTTCATATACTCTGGAATGCATAAAGCTACTAGGAAGCACAGTGCCACCCTTATATCCAATGTTAATTAATTTTCACGCGGGTTTGTGGGAGTGGCCATTAGTAATTCTGATGGCGTCTTTCAAACTGTTGTTTCATTGGTTGGTAGCAACGAGGTTCAAAGCTCAGCGAGATAAACGATTATTCGCGAGGTAAAATTCGTCATACATAATGATTAGTCTATCTAGCTCTTCAAAACAAAATTCTCCTAGATACGTTGAGTGAAAATGGTTTTCACGTGCACGATGATTCCTAGTATCTGTATTCATTCCTAATATATACGATTCTCTGAGAGGGTTTTATTATCTCGAGTGAGCCATGCTGGCATAGAAGGGTTAGTGCCGCGCACGTGACCCCTTTCCCCCAATCGAAGTAATTGACAACGACAGATTGTGGGACCAAAAGGGTTGTGAAGAAAAACGGCAGGAATTGGATTCATCCTATCACTCTAGAAGCGCCCTCTATGAAATCTCCAAAAACGTTTTCTAGCCCCACTGCTGGCTGCTGCCGTGCTGCAACGCGACAATTACCGTTATGTTCCATACCTCCCCGCAGTCCTACATATAGGCATTCATGTTTGATATAAGTGTATTCATAAGTTTATAAGATATCTTCCATCCATAAGTATGACACTACTTATACTTTGTAATGCTGCGGAGAGACTTACAGCTCGAGATAACTAGTTCGAGAACGACGAAAGCGAGAATTGAAGTCCTAAGCACACTCTGTGGTTAATTTTGTCCACTTAAGCCGTAGCTTGTACAATCCGAAAGGCGAAGACAAAATGTACAACAATCCTTTTCTAAAATTTTCAATCCAGAATTTAGTTTTATTAAATTTTAGGAAAATTTACTACCATCTCCGTTGAGTACCGTTTTTGCGAAAGGTATGCCAAGTCTCTTAAAAGGACAGAGTTTACTTAATGAAAGTAAAATATCATTTCAACTGGTATTGTTTATAACCAGGGTAACTGAAATGAGAATGTTTAATAATGAGAAAATGTTGAATATCTAGTTTACCTAATCAATAATTTTGATTAAAAATAAAGACCAGCCTAGAAGAGTTGTTCTTGGTCAATGTAGAGCGTGGAAGAGAACGCGTTTTGCACGGCAATACTTACCCTTTCTAAGACTGAATTCCGCTATAAGGAAGCTCGCGTGACATGCCATTTATGGGTCATTTCGTTTGGTCGGTTTCCCAACAAGATTAATTCAATTATTTTCATTAATGCAACTAGTGGAAAACTAATTTAACAAAATATTCTTAACACGATCCATGTCGAGCTATAATGAAATTCAACACGCAATATCATGATCGTGGTTAGAGAGATAAAGAGCTTGCTTAATAAATCTTGTTTACAACAAGGGAGGGCGTTACGCGATTGGTCGAAGGTGCTTATTTTAAATTGTCAAATTTTGAAATCGTGAGGAAGGATTTCGTGAATATTTCACTAAGCAGATTGGTCTTGTAATTAGTAGAATAATCGTTATAAAACATTTCCCTTGATTTTCCTTTTCACTCTCCCTTTAAGTGATTCTCACTAAAACTTTGAAAAGAAAAATTCAATTTCATCAACGGTTTCAAAATTAAAACGATTTTGAAATACGTTTTGGGCTTAATAAGCATTATTGACAACGTCCAAAATATCTCGCGTCAAATTAAAATTTTATTTCACCCAATAGAGGATTACAGACTAATTTTGAAATTTAGCAGTAATGGTGTAAGCAACCATTTTGAAGCAAAGGGGCAAAATATAGCACTTACTGTTGAGGGATCGTTCTAAATATGCCTCCATGACAAGGAGGATTGATACAATTTACAACAGGAGAACAGGCTTCTTGGTCCTGTGCTTTGTCCGACAAATATCCTGGGCTCACAAACAATTTATAGGTAGTTCTGAAAACTAAACGTTATTTCTAGTTTCAATTGCGGTTTTGAATTGTAACGTAAACATTGCCCACAACATTTTTCAAACTGATAAACAATTAAGGCAAATTATTTCGAAATACGTGGGCTAAATAAAAAAGTGACGTAACGTGCAGTCATTTTGAAGTTGGTGTATCTTAGCGAAATTCCATTTCATTTCGTGATGTGTTTACTTTGCATCTTTCAAGTTAATTAGTAGAAGATAATTTCTGTTGTGACGACGGCTACTGTTCCTGACAAGAACATGAGAAGAAAGTAGAAAGGAGCGCAGACGCTACTGAGGTCCAAATCAGTCACGCTTTTCAACGGTTTCTCCCACTTGAGCTGTTCAATTCTGTAATCGAGTCCAGATATTTGAAAACTTTCGTTTCGAATAAGGGTGCCATGCCGCAATAGAACATTCGTCAAATCCCCTTCATAATTTTACCATAAAATTCATTACCAACCTCAGTTGGACGGACTCGTGCAGTTGGGGACTGCTTCTCGCCCAAGAGGTGTTGAACATGGTGTGTACGTAGTCGAACGCGACGTCTTCTTGCGAAAAGTAGAGTCCCCCTTTGCTCTTGATAAACTCTACGAAATTTTTGATGTCCTTTTCGAAATCGCCAAGGCCTAGCGTGCTCATCTTTAAAATTGGTACCATGGAAAGCAGCATTTCGACCGTTAATATCATAGAATTTTTCCCGGAATTAACGGGTTCGAAATCTTTATATAAAGTAACTGAAAGTTCTTCCAATATTTTCATTTTATCGAATCCGCTTAGCCATTCCTTAACAGCCGGGTCATGGGTTGCCTGTAGATACGCGATAATGATGTCAGAAGAATTGGTAAACTTAACATACAGATGGATATTCACCGAAACTTGGAGCTGGTCGTATGTTTCCGGGAACATTAATGGTGGAATTCCCGATTTGATAAAGTCCGAGAGAGTGTCGATGCGATTGTAGTTTTCCGCCGTGAACTCCGTCCGCAAATAACAACCCAGGAAAAATAGAATGAAAGTCACTCCGATCAGCCACGACGAAGCCAGCAGACGACAAGTAATGTGTGGCAAAACGGAGGGAAACGCTGTAGGGAACAAAATTATTCAGTTGGCTTTACCATGAGTGATTAAAGTGCCAGCCATCTTTCGTTATGGGGACATAATCTTTGGTAATTGATTTCCTCATAGAAAACTGGTGAATTGTTATCAGCTGTTTGGGGTGCGCTTAATCGCTTACGTTCGAGGCAGAAGAGTGACGCGTTGTCCTAGACATTTTACAGAGTTTCTCGGGCCATTTTCTTGACAAGTTTCTTAATGGGCATCGATTTGTATTTGTTGGTTACGATGGAGTGAACAACGAGCAAAAGTGACAGAAGAACCAAAGTGAACACAATTAAAATTAACACCTAATTGAACCGAGAATGGAAATTAATGAATTGGGTAATGAATGTTAATTTATCGAAATTTACTGGAGTGTCCATGTTTAAGAAGGACAAGGAAGTGGACGTGACTCTCTTTGGGGGCGCTGAAAAGATTATCGTCTTGGTCGCTCCATAGGGAGAAGAAGGAGTGTAATATTCCAGTCGGCCATCTAAAAGTGAGCGTGGCGTGTCCTAAAACCATCGTAAGGATTAAGTATTTATACTTCTTAGTTACGTAATTAACTAAAGCGTTTTAATCAGTTACAGTGAAGAATTCATTAGTAGATTCGATATATAATGAATTTATTATAGAAACTGGAATAGGAATCCACTTGACTCTGTAAATGAAGCGACAAAATGCATTAAAATATGACCTTAATATAATCTCATAAGTTTTCATAAACTGAATGATATTCGTTTCTGAGAGATAATTAAGATTACAGTTCATGTATTTTTCGTATATTTTTTTCTAAAATCACTACTTAACGGTTTCACCCGTCGGTTCGATTACATTTTAAGTTATCCACATTTCGCAGACCAATTTTGTCAAACTAACGAGGATTATTTCATCGCGTCAAGGCAATTCTTTCTCGCTCGCCCCAATTAATAATCTTTTAATAGAGTTCCAAATATGAAATTTACTTCATGTTCAGGGATCGTTTTAAATAATCCGCCATAATTTTGAACCAGGTTAGTTTGCTTTTCATTTTTTCCCATATCTGACAAGAATTGGAAATACAATCGTCATTTAGAAAATCTTAATTCCGAGACATCAACAATTGCAACTGAATGATTGTATATACTCACTTCAATTACTGCGTACTCAATTTTAGTCTCATTGGTGAACCTATAATAAAAATCAAGGATAAATAGCATTTATGATATGAAAATATAAATTCAATACCTGTATTTGAAATATCGATTATTTCCGAGAAATTCCATTTCGTTCAGCGTCATTTTGGGCTCCACTTAAACCATAACGTGTTAAATCCGAAAGGTGACGACATAAATTACAACAAATCTTTTAACATCAAATCTTTCGAAATTTTCAAGCCATAATCATTTTATATCATTTCAAGACAATTTCCTACTCTCCTTTGAATACCGTTTTGGCGTGTAAGATATGTCGAGTCTCGTACCGAACAGAGTTTGCCTAATGCATCTAAAATATTATCTTAACAGAGATTTTTGTAAACAAAACACTCTCGCTAATGTTTCTGTTGCCAGGGTAACTGAAATGAAACTGCTGAATAATTTATTTTTTTTATATAAAGTCAAGACTAGAATAGCTGAACATGAAAATATTTAGTTTGGAAGAGAAAAGGTTTTGTACGGCAATGCTTACCCTTTCTATGACTGAATTCTGCTATATGCAGGGTCGCGTTACGTACCATTACGTTTGGTCGATATTTCAACAAAGTTATTTATTATTCTGGTAACATTTTGTAACGAAAATATTTCTGAGATTAAATTCAAACCAAAAATAACAGCGGCCCAAATTGTCAACAGGTGTACTTAAAGTTGGCGATGATACGTTTATCCGTAAAAAAGGTTTTACATTCCCAGCCGCCATTTTCCAAGATGGCTGGCCGGATTACAAAACATTCAGAGAGGCAGAACCGAAGTACAGCCGTTCTATGGGAAACCAATTTTGAGTAGAAAATGTAACTTCTATGACACACTCTATTTCTCAATTTCAAATTAAAAATATATTTTCATTTAATGAAAGCATGTCCCGATAACAAACAGATATCTCGCTTGGAGGGTCAACTGCATCCCCGAGTCTAGTTAACCGATTTAACTTGACCTTTGATCTGTTTTTCAAGTACTGTTTTTTTTAAATTGCTGCAATTATCTTCGAAGTATTTCGCTCATTTGCAAATGGTTGTGGATGTGGTAGATGCACTTATGGCTTGACTTAATTATAGCATATTTTGATTTTAACATACAAATAATTCCACGAAAACCTTTTCAAAGTGTTAATGAATAAATGGACAACTGCAAAAAATATCTAGCGTCAAATTTCCATTTATTTTACCCACAATAAAATTACGGAAGGAATTTAAATTTAACAGTAATGTTGTAAACGAGCATTTTGTAGCAAGGGAGGAAATTATCGCCCCAGATAAAACATCAATATCGGTTCAATTTATTAATAATAATAATAATAATAATAATAATAATAATAATAGTACAAGCTTTGACTATGAAGGGATTTCCACACTAAGCCTGTGGTTTGTTTACAGGTGGGTCACTTTTCTTTGCATAGAGGGGTGGTGGTTAGCCCCTATGCCACAGCTAACCTACAGCGCCCTATACTAACTATTACCGTTAACCTCAAGAAAGTTTTCATGCAAAGGAGAAACCGGGTTAGACCGCAGAGGAAAACTCTTTTTAACAAGCGGGCGGAAGAACTTGCAAACTCTACGCAGAAGGATTTGTTCCCTCATTTTCACCCGGTGCGGGATTGAACCCGGGATCCTCTCGCTGCGAGGCGAAAGCGCTAGCCGCTACGCCACCCCATACATAAAGCAAGGTTGATTTGTGGTCTTCATCTAAGTCATTGCTAGTTAATTGTTTTGAAGCTCAGGCTAGGTTAATTTCTATAACTCAAGGTTATTGACAAGAAAATCCCATGAATATAAACGATGAATAGTTTTAAGGACGATTAAAATTGTGGTTTGAATAATTATTATAGGTCAGGGCTTTATCGAATGCCTTCAAGCCGTTATTACAATTTAATCTTTGAAAATACAATATTTATAACTAATTTTACTCGTGCGAAAAGTGTTTAATCGCAATTTAGCTTCTAACGCGACTATCTTAGTTGAAGCTTTTTTAAATCATTGATAATATTTTAGATTATAAATATATATATTTTATCGCCTATTTACAAGAAATTCAATTTTGATTTTCGCAATTCTTTTCAACTTTTAAACGGAAACCACAACTGTACTTTTTCAACACTAGTTCAAACTGCCATAAAAATGACGAAAAACTATCCTATCGGCAAGTTTCTTGATGAATCGAAAACCATAGATCAAAATATTTTCCAAGTTTAATTAATTTTATTTAAATTCACACGAGAGAGTAAATATTCAATCGCATTCGTGTAATATGTGCATAATTACCCTCTATAAATTCAAGAGTAGATCGAAACACGCAGTGATTTCGTTGGTGAACTATACATTTCGAAGTAAATTCAAAGTTTGTGTTAGATCTGGTCTCTGGTGTGGTGACGTATTACATTTTACGAGTTCATGTTAAATAATAGAAGATTATTTCTGTTGTGACGACGCCTACTGTTCCCGACAACAACATGAGAAGAAAGTAGAAAGGAACGCAGACGCTACTCAGGTCCAAAGCAGCCACGCTTTTCAACGGTGTCTCCCACTTGAGGTGTTCAACACTGTAATCGAGCTCCAAGTCCAGGAATTTGAAAACTTTCGTTTCGAAAATGGGTGTTATGCTGTAATAGAACATTACTCAAAACCCGTTCATAATTTTACCATATAATTGATACCGACCTCAGTTGGACGGACTCGTGCAGTTGCGGACTGCTTCTCACCCAAGAGGTGTTGAACATGGTGTGTACGTAGTCGAACGTGATGTCTTCTTGCGAAAAGTAAAGTCCTCCTTTGTTCTTGATGACCTCTACGAAATTTTTGACGTTCTTTTCGAAATTGTTTATGCCCTTGCTTTTCCTTAAATATGGTTCCATGGAAAACAGCATTTCGACCGTAGTTATGACAGTTTTTTTTTCCCGGAACGGACGGGTTCGAAATCTTCTTCCAAAGTATCGTCAATTTCTTCATATACTTTCATCTTTTCGAATGCGCTTAGCCATTTCTTAACAGCCGTGTCGTGGTCTGCCTGTAAATACGCAACCATGACGTCAGAAGAATTGAGAGACTTGATACAGAAGGATATTCACCAAAGCTCGCAGGTGTTCGTATGTTTCCGGCAACAGTAATGGTGGAATTCCCGATTTGATCAAGTCCGAGAGGGTGTCGATGCGATTGTAGATTTCCGTCGTGAACTCCGTCCGCAAATAACAACCCAAGTAAAACAGAATGAAAGTCACTCCGATCAGCCACGACAAGTAATGTGGGGCAAAACAGAGGTAATCGCTGTAAGGAAAAAAATTATCCAGTTCGCTTTACCGATGAAAGTGCTAGACATTTCTCGTTACGGGAACATAGTCTTTGGTAATTGAATCCCTCATATGAAATATGTTCCCTAAAGAATTAATTGTTATTAAATGTTAACGTGCGCTTGATCGCTGACGTTCGAGACAGAAGAGCGACGCGTTCTCCCAAACATTTTCCAGGGTGTCTCGGGCCATTTTCTTGACCACTTTCTTGGTGGGCACCGATTTGTATTTGTTGGTTACGATGGAGTAAGCGATGGGCAAAATGGACAGAACGACCAAAGTGGACGCGATTAAAATCACCACCTAATCAAACCAAGAATGTAATTCAATGAATTGGGCGGTGAGCGGAATCTTTATTGAGCGAAATTTACTGGAGTGTCCATATTTAAGAAGGACAAGGAAGTGGACGTGACTCTCTTCGGGGGGGGGGGGGTGGACACGATAATCGAGGTGGTCGTTCCGTAAAGAGAAGACGGAGTGAAATATTCCAGTCGGCCATCGAAAAATGAACTTGGAGTGTTTAACGTGAAGATGTGAGTTTTTGAAAACCATCGTAAAAATTAACTATTTATGCTTCGTAATTTGTTAATAAATCAAACCGTTTTAATCACTCACTTTCAAAATACTGCGAGTAGGTTTAAGAGTATATAAATCAAAAGGGGGAGTACCGTAAAACTCATCGACCCTGAAAATTAATCGACAAGATGAATTAAAATATGACCTTAACATAATCTTAAGCCCCGTTTTCAATCAAGCTTTTTTGATCAAAAACGCAAGCTTTTGCTTGAAAAATCACAGCAAAACGCAAAAGCAAAATATTTAGCCGTTTTCAATCGCGCTTGGGCTGAAGCTTTAAGCTTTCATAGGCGCCGCTTTTGCTTGAATGTTAGTTCAAGCAGATATCTATCATCCGTAGATATTTGCGTTAACTTTTTGCTTTCAATTCTTCCCCTTTTTTAAGTTTTCCCCGAATTTGTCTAAATCACTACTAATCGTTTTCACCCGCCACTTTCCGCGTATCAATTTTGTCAAACTAGCGAGGATTAATTTATCGCGTTAAGGCGATTCTTTCTCGCTCGCCCCAATTAATAGTCGTCTAATACATTTTCAAATATGAAATTTATTTTATGTTCAGGGATCGTTTTAAATAATCCGCCATCATTTTTAACTGGGTCCTGTGCTCGTAGCACTCCACCAAAGCTGTCAATAAATGAAAGTGCAATTGTCATCAAGAAAATCAATCTCAATTCCGAGAGATTGTTCAAGTCTCGCTTCGATAACGCGAACGAATAATTATAAACTCACCGGAAGTATGCCGTATTTAATTTCAGTCTCATTGGCGAACCTATTGATCAATATACCAAGGATAAGTATTTCAAAATGCAAATTAAATACCTGTATTTAAAATATCGATTATTTCCGAGAAATTCCATTTCGTTCAGCGCCATTTTGGGGTCCATTTAAATCATAACGTGTAAAATCCGAAAGGCGACGACGTGAAGTGAAACTATCTTATTAACTTCAAATCTCTCAAATTATTCAAGCCATAATCATTTTATTGAATTTTAGGACAATTTGCTACTATCCTTCGAGTACCGTTTTGGCGTCGTGCTGAACAGAGTTAGGCCAATCAATTTAAAATATCATTTTATCAGCTATTTTTGCCAAAAAACACACCTGCTAATGTTTCCGTTGCCAGGGTAACTGAAATGAAGATAATTAAGCTATCTAAACGATTTTTATTAATAATAAAGACCAGACTAGAATAATTTAATTTTGGAAATATTTCGTTTGGAAGAGAACAGGTTCTATTTCTATTATTTATTATTCTCGTAATAGAGTTTGGCTTTATCATAAGAAAATAATATAAGTATGAATCTCTCCATTTAAGCCATGTAAACAGCAGTTTCTTCCGTTAAAATTTGTAAAATGTTTCCATTGAAACCTTTAGAGATTTTTTGACGTTAAAAACAATTAAATATTTGTTTTGAAAAATTTATATTTTAATTAAATCGTTAAAGGTCTTGAACTTATTATTATGATAATTATAAGTGATTAAGTGCTTGACAATATTATCATAATAAATTAATAGATGACGCCAAAAACTAGCTTGGAATTTTTTGTTTTGGACGACCAAGGCTAGCCAATACACTGGTAGGAGGTAAGGAGTTTGGTGGCGGTTTCGCCCCCCCCTTTTACTCGTAGTTCGAAAACGTCCCGCAGGGGGCGTAAAAGCGTAAGCGCGTCAAATCTGGAAACAAATGCTGTAGTATGAAAATGTACTACGTTTCATACTTATAGTAAGCTATGTAATATTTTCCTATGGCTTTATTATTCAATTTGAGACTTGAAGGAGCCAAAACATCGTCGCACGCGTGTTTGTATTAAACGTTTTATCCGAGGGGGTAGACACTTTGGATCTCTGTGTACACCCGAGTTCAAAAGAGTTCAGCTTTGGCAGTACATTGAGTTCAAGACATATTGTACACCTGAGTTCTCAAGTGTCTACCCCCTCGGTTTTATCAGATCTCCTATTCGAAATCCGAATAGAGTATTCGTATAAACGAATATTACTCTTTTTTCAAAATATTCGTCGTTCTCTAAAAGGTTGACTCCTTGGCCGGAGAATATGAAGCCTTTTCTCCGGGATATTTGTGTTGATAAAAATGGTAGCTCTACTGGACTTCGACACAGTCATCTGCAAGCATAAGTACGCCGCTTCTTGGGCAGAAATTTCTTGTCCGCTGAGAAACTTGTTAGCTATAACTTTCAGCCTTTCTTTGACAGTAGAGCCCGCCTGTCTCGCCGCTTTCATAGCTTCTATAAGTAACTGGGAAACTCCACCCTGTGATTTCCCAATGTACGCGATGACGTACATGATGCAAGCGTAAGGATCCAGAACAAATTGAATGTCCATATTGGCTCTCCACAATCTGAGAACGTCTTTGTTGTAGGCGTTTACTCTTACTTCCTGGAGAGACCTCTTCAGCAGCACAGTTTTTCTCTTGAGTTTAAATGTAACGCAATCAATATACACCTGTTCCGTCATTTGAAGTGGGCGCAAAAACTCGTCAAATGTTTCAGGTGCATTTTCTAGTGTCAAAGCCGCTATTGTTTTTTCAACATCAATATATTTGGATTAAATGTGTTCACCGTACTCCTTTGTCCAATCTCTTAAGTCAGGGTCGTGAACGTACGTTCTCGGCATTGGGGGCCAGGGAATTCCAAAACGGCAATGTGTCTCTTCCCCCCGCTTTACCTTGCATGTTTTCGTGTGTTTATGCGTTTGAAGCGGAATCAGGTTAAGCAAATCTTGGTCGTTAGACTTGGAGCAAGAAATGAATTGGTCAACAAAGGTCTCAACTTCGGCAGCGTTGGAAGCATCTGGTTTTGACTTTGGAGCACCAGAAACCCAGAATAAACTGTGCAGATGAGGCGACCCACGGTGTTGAAATTCCACTCGATAATAATAATCCACCACCGACCCCAGTGGAGCAGCCTTGCTTCTGAAATACCTCAATAACGCTCTAAACCTGTAATCAAAGTATCTCGCGCATGTAATAGGATCCTCCTGAATTAACTTGGCTTTATCCTTGAAAGCCATATTTTCAATTTCTTCGTTGTTCATATTACTTTTTGCCAGACGTGACCAATAAAGCGTTGATTAACTCAGGCCAACGAGATTCGGCAGCGCTTACTGTCAGGAAAAAGGTGGGAATGCCAAGTTGTCTGGCCATGGCGAGAAGGTCCCTCGATTTTCGTAGCCAAAAGGCGGGGGAGTTTCGAAGAGGCTCCAATATCCTGAAGCCATCGTCGTGGTGAATTAGCGATTCAATCCCACCTTCTAATCGTAGTGTTCCCGCTGTTAGTCCTCGGCCATCAGAAGCCTTAATTTTTCGTAGGCAGATTTGAATGGCTTGACTAACTTTCATGGTCTCAATCTTTAACCATTTGAAAAAGAGATTGGTAACGTCGCTAGCGCATCTTCTGTCAGAGGATAGTAATGCCCACTTTACAAAGTCCTGATAGCTGCTTTTTATCGTAATTTCCATTTTCTGCCCTCCGTAAATTCGAGGAAATGAGAGTTCTTCGCAGTCTTCATCGTATAGCAAAGACACGGGGCGGCTAGCTTCTCCCGGTGCAAACGTTACAGTTACGGTTTTGTCCAATAAATGATCAGCTGACAAGAGCAACGAATCTCTGGCTCCACAAATGACTCTTTCGTCTTCCTTTTCCTCAACCCATTCTTCGCCACTAACAATTTCCTCTTCACCAGCGATTATACCTATTGGTGCATCGCCTTCGGGTGAGGTAGCCTCTTTCGACTTTGAGACTTCAGTTAGAACAATGTTTCTGTCGTTTTCATTCACGACGAAATCAACTCTTTCATCGACTAACGTGTCCATGAGGCCCTCCGAAAGGGTAATGCAATGTTTCTTGTAAAGTGGCGATTGCAGCAACGACCTAAGCGCCGCTAAAATGTTCTTAGGACGTACTGTTTCAAACAAAAATGGGTTATTATACTTCATACGACGCATTAATTTAACCTGTACTGTGTGCGTGTTGTCAGGCAGCCTTGGTAAAACGGAACACGACGTGTCTACGTTACAAGGTACATTAACAACTGTACCCTTCGATCCTCTTTGCAAATCGCAACCAAGAGATCGTATTTCAATAAATGGAATTCTAGGGCTAACGAGCCTTTGTTCGATATTAGACAACCCTGTAATAATCTCGCTTACGACCGGAAAACTAAAGCCATTAAGGGGACTGTATTTCGGAACCAACCCTTTAGATAAGGCTGCATAGCAAGCCGTGCATAATTCCACACTGGGAGTTAGAACACTGGTAAGGTACCAAACGCTTGCCTGAAATTTTTCTAAACTCATCAACATCGTGCTGCTCTTAAATGACAGCCTAGAACATATTTCACACTTATGCGTAGGAACATCTTTTATGGCCTCAGAATATAAAAATTCTTGATATAGTGGATCATCCTTTTTAAGTTTTTGTCTAATTTGGGTAGCTAAATTTTCAATATGGCGGAATTCTGGATCAAGCCTTCGCCCAGCTTCGTATGCTCTTTCCCTTTCCCGATACTCGGGATCTTGCCTGCGTTGCGCTTTGGCGCTTCGCTCCCTTTCCCGAAACTCGGGATCTTGTCTACGTTCCGCTTCGTATGCTCTCTTCCTTTCCCGATACTCGGGATTTTGCCTACGTTCCGAAATAGAACCCCTCTCCCTTTCCCGATACTCGGGATCTTGTCTACGTTCCGCTATGGAACTTTTCTCCCTTTCCCGATACTCGGGATCTTGCCTACGTTCCGCTATGGAACTTCTCTCCCTTTCCCTGTACTCTGGATCTTTTCTACGTTCCGCCATGGAAGCTATCTTCCTTTCAGAAATATTTAATTTAGCTAGAGCCTGTGAATCAGTTCTTTCCCTTACACGCTTAAGTTTATACAACTCCCTTCGTCTAGCATTTAAATTTTCTCTTGCCTGAGCCGCCTCTGGATCTGTTCTTTCCCTTTCGCGCTTAAGTTTATATAACTCTCTTTTCCTAGCATTTAGTTTTGATCTAGCTTCTGGATCCAGATACTGTTCAGTTTTTTTTTGCCTTCTCTTTATCTCCCTTACCTTTGTCCCCTATTTCTAGCACATCTTCTCTCTCAGTCATTCTGGATACACACTATTACAGGGAAATTCAGAAAAGAAAAAGAAATTCAAAAGTTAGAGCCTACTTGAATTCTTCCTGATGTTCACGCATTAAACGTTAATTCACCACAAACGGAATAATCAAACGCAAAAATCAACAGTTATGAAATGTTTTAGCACAAAAGTTATGAGCGACGAAAAAATTTGAAATATTTAAAAGCCGCAAAAGTAATCGACGAGCAAAAATTTTACTCGAGATATAAAACCTTCCAAGAAATTTAAGAGGGAACTGTATGAAAAAATCCTCCACTAGGGAATATGACTGTATACTATAGAACCCATATTTAACAAAACCTCAGCTGAGTTCTGGGTTTTTACGAGCAAAAGTGGTAAAGCAACTTGTAGCTACCTTTTACAGCCCATTTGCCCAACGCACTGTATGTCGTGATTTACATCCCTCTACAAAAGTAGCGTTTCAACTTAAAAATTCCAAAAAGGTGGCGTGAATTTCTAGCCCCTTCACTCACCAAGCCCGTTGCTACTGAAACACGTGCACGGGACCTATTGACAAATTTCTAAGAATTGGTGGCCGGTTTTTCAATACTTTCCCTCCTTTTCACGTAGGGGCACGCACCCCCAAGGATTGTATTTTTTTCGATGTTTATAATAAAAGACATTTTTTACTGCTCTTGAAGTGGAGGGGTTGTTTATCTATTCTCTTAAGAACAGCTACTTGCCTTCAGGAATGCAAATATTCTAGAGTTAATTCTTCGAGTTTTATACAAGTATTCTAGAGTTATTTAATTCTCCGAGTTTTAACTGTTAAATTCATCGCAGATAATTTAATATAACGTAGTTGCAGTGTTCGTACGGGGTGTGATTTTAGTCGGGGTCGGGGTCGGGGAGTAAAAAAACCCGAAAAACCGGGTCGGGGTTTATTGAAAAAAAAAAACAAAAAAAGATATATTTTCAAAATGGTCCCAAATAACCGATTGTAACCGCTTTTTCCTGGTTTCCCTGAACTAGCGGAAAACATAAAATACTAGGCTTCTCGTAATCTAACGGTGGGTTCAATTAAAGTCAAGGGTATGAATATAGGAGTAATAACTAGAACTGGTTTAAATGTCCAAACGAAATCAAATTTAATTGCATTAAAATACCTAACCAAGGCAGAAGGCCCTGGCTAACAAACAATAAACAGTTAATTTAAATTCCCGTATTCTATTTACATTAACCCCCAAAATAATATTAACATGCACACTATAAACCCCGGAATAATATTCGCATGCACACTATAGCCCCCAAAATAATATTAACACTTTAAGGTTCGAATTTAAAATTGTTTTACGATACCCAAAACTCGTTGGCTCTCTCTCTCTTTCAAACACGCACGAAGCGAACGCGCACGATTAGCGATTGGCGCTAATTACTTGGCCCGCACCCGGATTAGCTGGAGCGAAACGGACTGGTTTGTGGTCTTTCTTCAAAACTTCTATGTTTAAGGACTGGTCACTCTTTCATCAAAACTTCTATGTTTAAGGACTGGTCACTCTTTCATCAAAACTTCTATGTTTCAGGACTGGTCACTCTTTCATCCAAAACGGCTAAGTCTCAAGCTTTTTTCCTTTGTCGTTCTCTAGGAGCAGCAAAGCCTTGCTCTCCTTCCCAGTCGAGTCCTTCTCCAAAAGTAAATCTTTTCGACCTCCAAGTTCAATTCTTCAATTCTTCTTTTTCGCGGGCACTTTCTCTTTAGCCAATCATGTACAGGGATTTGGTCTAATTATTTAGTTCTCCGAACTCCGGTAAAGGTTCAAAGGTCGAAGAGAGAGAGAGAGTAGATTTCTCGGCACCAAATGTGTCCCGAGAGAGAGCAATTAATCAGTGCGGTACCAGGTACCATTTTAAGTGGCACCGCGAAGACGCGAATAGTCCAACTTTCCAAATATAGAGATAATACAAAAAGATAACAGAGCCATTCGAAAATATAGTTCAAATGGCCTGAACCGACAAAATGAAATTATAGATTCTTACCCGATATATGTACAGTTTAACCCCTACCCAAAAACTTTCGCTTGGACATTTTTCGTAGATACAAAGGAGAGATAGGGGAGAATGAATGACTGTAATAAAATGGGGTTCTTTGAGAAGCCAAGTACTGAGGATACCGCCGTAGGGAAAAAGCGTAAGGAAGGATTCTCGGACCTACCCGAGAGCAGGTAACCATTTGGGAATAATTAGTAATACTGGGAATTTATAAAATGAAATGTATTTCTTGACAAAAATGGAATCTAACAATATATCTAAAAATATAGCCGTGACACGATACTTTAGGCATTATAAAAATATAGCAGCTACAGGTTACAGAACTCGACCAATATGATACGTCCAATGGTTCGACGTAACAACAAAGGCAATCAAAGCTGCCAAAGTAAAACTAAAACTTATCCTAAGATCAAGAAGAGAATCAACCAGGGCGAGTCGAAAATGCGTGTCTCGTTTGAAGAGGGGTGATAGCCAGGAAGCCCATAATTTTGCCCTTTCTGTATTCTGGTAATCTGCCTCTGCCATCTGGTTCTCGTTATCGAACGTTTTTAACGTTTTATAATTGTATTGTTTATAAAGTTAAGTTGGTAACTTGGTCCAAACTCCAAATTCCAAAACCCGACTATTAAAAAAAAACCCGACTTCAAAATTGGCCACCCCGACCCGATCGGGGTCGGGGTTCAAAACCCGGGGATCCCCGACTTGTCGGGTCGGGGTCGGGGACCCCGTACGAACACTGCGTAGTTGCAATCAATGCTATCCGGGCCTACGTTATAATGTGTTTAATTGGCCCTCGATGCCCGATGCCATACCCCTAATGAGTGAATAGCCCCTCGATGCATATAACGTAGTTGCAATCAATGCTATCCGGGCCTACGTTATAATGTGTTTAATTGGCCCTCGATGACCGATGCCATACCCCAAATGAGTGAATAGCCCCTCGATGCTATACCCCTACTTCAAAAAATACTACCTTTTGCTTTTAAAATTCCCCTGGTGGACCCGTGGACGAAGTAATACTGAAGAACCAATGGCAGCCCATTACTGCCCCCATTACTAAGCGACAAAACAACCAATGTAAAGCTTACAGCTCCAAAATGGAGGGAGTTACGAAAATGCGGAGTCAAATCCCGGAAAACGCTAGCGCCATCTAGACAAAATAAGACGTTAGCTGCTTCCCTCGTTAGAACGTTGATTCCCCCACTATCCGGTTTGCTAGTATATTCCCCTAGAAGGCGAATCAACAAGTATTTTTCAACTTTCTCCATCTGCCATCAGTATTAGTTCGTCCATGGTGGACCTGTGTTTGGAAAGTAAATTTGTCTCGACTCGGAGAGGTTTATTTTGGTTTCCCAACTTGTGTTGTTAATCCAAGAGACACGGAAAGACAATGTTCGTGTAAATTTTCAAAAGGAGTGTGCTATCACTTATTAGCTGTGCAGAAGCTTTGAGAAAGAGTTGAACCCGTTATCAAAGAGCCACTATTTTCGCTATCAGACAATTACAAAAGTTCAATCATAGGAGAGGGAGACAAGGCCACTTTCCTCAACACTTGGACTATAAAATCATCGATGCGCCAGACTCTATTAACGCTATGGAGAGGGATTCTTTACTATGGGATGAAGTTGACTCCAGTGAAAATTTGGATAGTAGTTCAACTTCTGATTTTGAAGAATCAAGTTCTCAAATGAATAAAAGGAAGCGTTCACCATCAATCGAAAACCAAATAGATGTTGCGCAATCATACGAAACTGACAATAATTATGGAGGTCATTCCTATTATCTCTTGAACGAAGAACTTATTTTGAAAAAAAAAGAAAGATAACTGTTCTTCACCGCTTACTGCGCTCGATGAAATTGTAGGGCTGCGGTGGAAAGCTTAGGGGAAAATATATGCGAGAGACATTCCATGCCTCAATTGTCTAAAGAGACGATTCTCCCTACACAAATGAATGTGTCCGACGAAATTCCAAATGTTGGTATAGGCAACTTCGTCGAAAATATGTCCGAGTTACTGTCCATGCCTCAATCGTCTGAAGAGACGATCCTCCCTACACAAATCAATGTGTTGGACGAAATTCCAAGTGTTGGTATTGACAACTTAGTGGAAAATATATCTGAGGGACAGTTCACACCTCAATTGTTTAAAGAATCGAGTTGTCCTTCACCGAACGAAAGGGCTAGTGTTAGGACTGAAAACTCAGAATCCTCGGAAATGGACAAATATGATGAAGAAGACTCCGATCCCGAATCGGCCAAATTTGTCTATTCCTTTGACCCTAGATCATTTAATGCAGAAGATGTAAACGATCAAAAGTTGCCTAATGATAATCATTATCTTAATCTCGAAGACGAAATCGATATAGTGACGAAACATAATAACGATTATCTTAAATTGGAAATCCTACCCATGACTATGTCTTAATTGAACCCAAAATATATCGTTCATTTACTGAAGGAAGTTGGAAAGAAAAGAAATTGGCGATAGATGAGTTAAAAACAATAAAAATCCAGAATTTTGAAAGGGTTATTTTTATTGTACCATGTAACAGTATGTACATAATTGCCGTCAAGAAAAAGTCTACTAAAGATATATATATTTTCCATCCTTATGATAAAAGTGGTAGCTATGACGCAGAGTGTAACAGTCTGTTGAAGTTGGCAAACATACTTTTAAATGAGAAACGCAGGTATTATAACATAAAAATAGCCGATTCATTTAAGTCCCCTAATATTAGAGAGTCTGGGTTTTTTTGCCCATTTATATTTTTTGCATTCTTAACTGCATTTCTACCTTCGATTTTTTCGCAAAGCTTAGTTCTGAGAGAATTAGAAAATGGGGATATTACTTAATAGAAAATAAAGCTTTTATAATGCTTTCGAAATGGTCATCTGCTAAATTTCTCGAAAGGTAGAAACCAAAGTCAGAACATAAAGCGATCGATAGCAACAATGTTTGACCAAGACTTCAATATATTTAAAAAAAATCCTTATATCTCTAATGAAAAAGTTTTCGACTTTTCTGTCATACCAAAAAAACCACGTATTAAATTAATACGTAAAGATATGGTTCTAAAGTCCTATCTGTTACCTCCCCGCGGTGGAACTGGAAACGATTAAGATTAAAAAATTAATCGGCTAAAACAGAGGGCAAACGGTTTGAAACTTTATTTGTGGGGCTTACTTAAAGACGTGGGATCCCTGGGGTGGAGAAGAAAATAGAAAATAAAGGGATTAATTACATTTATGCCCATAAACTCCGTTTCAAAAGAAGGGAGACCAGTGCCTATATCTCCCAATCATGATTCATGCCCATTCAATCGGTATCGTTGCTTCAGATAAAATATACCGAGGAATGACAAGTTAGCTTTCGGTATGCTTTGTGTTCACGGTGACTTTTGTGGCGTGGCTCATTTCTTGGCAAATATCGTACGCAACCACTTTTTGTACCATCATAAGTATATCAGACGTGTCCTATAAGTTTGGCAATGGTTACTTAGAGCTAGAATTGGTGGAACATCATATATTCTCTTATAAGACGCTATCCAAGCGGAAATGGTATATCAAGCTATTGGAAGTATTATACTTTGGGAATATGCCTTATAAACTTATGCTTGCATGTTGAAGAGGGTTTCCGTTGAAATAGATGGTAAAAGAAAATTAAGGAGAACAGTCCCTTAGCTCACGGAAGGATTTTTCACTACAGGGGGAAGGAAATAGGGTGTAAAACACGAAGTTAGGGAACCATTGTCTACTTTGATCTCTCCTTTGCGTTGTACCTGCCCCCGCCGGTTTGAAGCTGGCGAGTTTTCCCCGAGATTACCAAAGGGCCGTTCATAAACTACGTCACGCGTCCAGGGGGATAGGGGATTTTGCCTTAGTGTGATGCTAAGTGACTCAGG
Organism: Phalangium opilio; assembly: GCA_019434445.1. Classification (NCBI taxonomy): domain Eukaryota; kingdom Metazoa; phylum Arthropoda; class Arachnida; order Opiliones; family Phalangiidae; genus Phalangium; species Phalangium opilio. Next base: position 186,093 of record JAEQBA010000038.1, on the reverse strand, counting down.
GAAGGGGGGTGTATAGGGAAGCGAAAACTGAAAGCGCACGTGAAACAACAGCCAATCACAGCGCTTTTTCTTTCCCAGCATGTCTTTTTTCCTAGTCTCTGGCCGTTGAAAATTTTGAATGATTTTTTTATCATGTATTGAAGCGACGTCAGAAATCACCTGTCCCGCCGCATCCTTTTTTCGCACCTTATTTTCAAAACTACATACTCAGAACATGTGTTGGAAATTAGAGATAATAACGGTTGTTTTTTATCTATATCCAGATTTTTTTATGCCTGTGTTTTTTATGCATCGCGGTCATTCTTGTAACCTTTTTTATCGCGATGCCTTAACTATATAACCGGATAACATTCCGATAACGTTGTCAGTTCTCAGTTGTTCAGAGTTCAGTTCCCAGTTATCAATTGTTCAGATAGCGATGTTCAGTAAGTTGTGTTCCCGGAAATTAATATTAATGTTTTAATGAAAATTAATAAAGAGTTTATAACCAGTTAGTCCCAGGGTCGTTCTTGCGTCAAACAACAACAGGTTATGGGCCCAGCACGCTTCCACTGCGCAGAGGTTTAGATGTCATACGAAGTTCAACGCCGGGAAGATTATCCTTTAAGGTGCGGAGTCAGAAGGAGAATGGCCGGAAATCACCTGGGACGAATCGAGACGTTAACGAAAGATAATTATGATACCTGGAAAATGCAAGTGGAAGCTCTGCTTCAAAAGAACGACCTCTGGGAGTACGTAGATGGAACTTCAACGAGGCCAACTCTGGTGCGGGGAACGGAAGACAACGCCCAGGCGGTCGCTACCTGGGACAGTAATGATCGGAGAGCAAGAGCGGACCTAATCTTGTCGATCAGTCCGTCGGAGTTGAAGCAAGTAAAGAATTGCACGACCTTACGCAGAAGCTCGTGTCCATCTACCAGTCCAGTGGACCTGCCCGGAAAGCCACGCTGCTGAAGAAAATGAAGGAGGGAGAAGATGTCCGGGACCACGTCCGAGAATTCTTCGACGCAGTAGACAAGTTGGCTGACATGGGAGTAGCTGTAAACGACGACCAACTGGTCATTATGTTGTTATACAGTCTACCAGAATCGTATCAGAACTTCCGTTGCGCAAAAGAGTCCAGGGATGCGTTGCCTGATCCGGAAGCCTTAAAAATAAAGATCCTGGAGGAATCGGACGCCAAGCAATCTAAAGAAGACGAACCCGTGCAGAATGCGATGATGGGCAGTAACCACTTTTCCCGGAAAACTGCAGAAAGGGGTAGAGGAAGAGGTTTACGTGGACGAAGAAGCACGACCTTTAAGTACAAGTGTCATGGATGCCGGAAACCCGGCCACAAGGTAGCCAATTGCCCCGTTAGTGACAATGGTTTAGAAAAAAAACCAGAAAGAAGGAAAACGCCCATCATGTACTGGCAGAAAATTTGGCCGAGAAAGAATTCGCATTGCACCTGAAGGCTGATCACGATTCCTGGTGCCTGGACAGCGGAGCCACCTCACATATGACTTACAACAGAGATTGCTTAAATGATTACGAAGAGACCACGAAATCTTTAAACCCGGCCACTGCAGAGTCAACGAAGACACGAGGTGTAGGCGAAGTAAAAGTACCCGCAACGAATGGTAGCGACAATCGAATTCTTCGCCTGGAACGAGCCCTTCATGTCCCGGATTTAAGAACAAATCTCCTATCCATTGCCAAGATGACAGACAAAGGACGTGAGGTCACATTCAAGAAGTCGCAGGCCTGGATTAAGACGGCAACCGGGGAAGTGATTGCAGTTGCTGACAGAGTTGGAGACCTTTATTTCCTGAGAAAGGCTGAAGAAACGGTCCATGCAGTGCAAGCGGAAATAAAGCCAAGAAGCAACCTGGAGAACTGGCATTTCCTACTCGGTCATTTGAACGAGAGAAGTTTGAAGGAAATGGCCCAGAAGAATTTGGCTACGGGACTCAACATTGAAAAAGATGGGAGCCTGGGAATCTGCCAAATCTGTATCAAAGGAAAGCAATCGAAGGAGCCGTTCCCGAAAACCGAAGATAGCCGCACGTCGCATGTCCTGGAAATAGTACACTCTGACGTATGCGGACCGATGAGAGTAACGTCGATGAGCGGAGCCAAGTACATCGTCGTTTTCACTGATGATTATTCCCGGTGGAGTGAAGTCAGCTTTCTAAAACACAAGAGCGAAGTGTTGAAAGCCTTAGAAGAATTCAAGCATCGAGCTGAAGTGGAAACCGGGAGAAAAATCAAGACATTGCAGTCCGACAACGGAACCGAATACTGCAACAATGAATTCGACAGATTCCTGAAAGACTCTGAGATAAAAAGAAGACTCACCGTTCCATACACCCCGGAACAGAATGGCATTGCTGAAAGAAAGAACAGAACACTCCTGGATATAGCCCGATGTATGATGATACAAGCGCAACTTCCACCATCATTCTGGGCAAAAGCGATGGCCACGGCTAATTCCATTTGAAACCGTTGTCCTTCCCGGAGCATAAATGGAGAAGTACCATTTACCAGATGGACCGGAAAGAAGCCATCCCTGCAACATTTGAAGATTTTCGGCGACAAAGCTTTGATGTTGGACGAAGATAAAAGGAAGGGAAAGTTTGCAGCCAGGAGTAAAGAATGCGTTTTCATCGGCTATTCTCAAGTCTCGAAGGCCTATCGACTATGGGTTCCGTCCGAGAAGCAAATTTACCGAAGTCGAAATGTCAAGTTCCTGGGAGAATTTAATAAACAAGGCGGATATGATGATTTCGTCACTCCAGAAGTCAACCTAAAATACGGAAGCAAAGCTAAAGACGAAATCGAAGTCCCGGTCACTACACACGCTGCAAAACCGCCAGGCAGAGAAGAATCCAAAGAAGTCAAAACGGAGTTCAAAGATGAAACCTCGGAAGAATCTAATGCCCAGGAAAACGAGGACGTCTTCGAAGAACCCTCAGAAACCCTCGTTCTGAAGAAAAGTCCCGGAAGACCGAAGAAAATAAGAACTGGAGTACCCGGACGACCGAAGAAATCATTCAACATGATTCCGAGCGTCTCAGAAGAGTCTACTGAAGAGGCTACTGACGAGCAAGAAACCCTGTCCGATGAGTCAGCAAACCTAGCCATCTTATCAGAACCTTTGTCCATGAAGCAAGCCCTGGCTTCTCCGTACGCAAACGATTGGAGGAAAGCAGTAACGGAAGAGCTCGTTTCGCTTATCAAGTGCGAAACCTGGGACATCGTTGACTGTCCAGAAAACCAGAAGGTCCTTGGAAATCGTCTCGTCTTCCGAACGAAGTACTTACCCAGCGGAGAAGTAGAGAAAAGGAAAGCCAGGCTCGTAGCAAAAGGTTTTGTCCAGAGGCCAGGGATCGACTACCAAGAGACGTTCGCACCCGTCATTAGATCCAGCTCAATAAGACTGCTTATGGCCCTTGCTGTGGAAATCGGATTGGAAGTCCACCAAATGGATGTCGTCACGGCTTATCTTAATGGCGAACTCGAGGAGCAAATATATATGGTCATCACGGAAGGATTAACAGAATCTCTCGAAGAAATCGTCAAGTCAACCCGGTTCGACAAGTCGATCATTGCCAGAGCAAAGAAATGGGCCTGGGATGTGGAAGAAGAGGGACATAAAGTCTGTCGCATCAAGAAATCCCTCTACGGCCTAAAACAATCGGGCCGTCAATGGTACAAGAAGTTACATCAAAGACTTTCGGAGATTGGAATGACACCATTGAAGAGCGACCCCTGCTTATACGTTTTAAGAGTCGCGGAAGATGCTATGATCATTGGAGTCTACGTCGATGATCTGATCCTTGCAAGCAACAACCCGGAATGGATGAGTGATGTAAAGCTTGAACTAGGGAGAAAATTCGATATGAAGGACCTGGGGCCAATCCATCATTGTCTCGGAATGGAATTTCACCAAGATCTAAAACAAAATACCATCCGGATTTCCCAAGCGAAATATGCAGAAACGGTTCTGAACAGAGTTGGGCTCTTCTTCTTAGATAGATTTTTTTCCTCTCAAACTATCATAGATGGCGGAAATATCAATTCTTCTGGCTATAATTTTAGACTGACACTGCTGGTTAGATAGATATTTTTCCTCTCGAACTATCATAGATGGCGGTACTATCAACTCTTCTGGCTATATTTTAGACTGACTGCTGGTTAGTTAGATATTTATCCTCTCAAACTATCATAGATGGCGAAACTATCAATTCTTCTGACTATATTTTAGACTGACACTCCATGTTAGATAGATATTTTTCCTCTCAAACTATCATAGATAGCGAAACTATCAATTCTTCTGGCTATATTTTAGACTGACACTCCATGTTAGTTAGATATTTATCCTCTCAAACTATCATAGATGGAGAAACTATCAATTCTTCTAGCTATATTTTAAACCTGCATTAAGTTGATAGATAGTTTTTTTCCCTTTCAACAAATCATAGATTGCGAAACTATCATTTTTCTTCAGCTGAATTAGCTAGAAATCACGCCTATCAAAATTTAGTATATTAAGGCAGTCTTGCACAATCAATAATTTAAAAAGGATCACTTACCATTTCAAGTCTATCATATCATTTACAGAAACCCTTTAAAATTCTATCAAATAAAGTGCTTACGAGAAATCAATTGAGTATTATTTTGGTCAAAACACTTAAAATTAGATCAAATTTAAACAAGGATAATTAGGAATATGGTAATGCAAATGTACACATATTATAATAACAAATTTTTAATTTTAGTCACTCATTTAGTACAAAATATGAGTTTTTAATAACAATGAGAGTTCACAGTTCACATATATTTTAATTTTTACTAAAGTAATGGCTTTTAGCTTTCATTTCTTTATTAATTTAAATGGTTTACTTAAATGTTTTTTGGCTGGACTTAGGCTAGTTAAGTGAAAAAAGAAAATGTATCACATATTTTGACTTAATACTATTTGGTTTTGTACATTCTTTTTGTTTTTAAAGTGACCATTTCTTTAAATTATTTACCATAAGATTACAAACTTTATATTTAAAATGAGTTTAATATGCCTAGTAAAAATTGGAATTTATTAAAGAATAATATATTCTAATTTTTACTAATGTAATGGCTTTCAGATTTCATTTCTTATTTAATTTCAATAGTTTACTAAGTTTTTTTGGTTGGACTTTCAGGCAAGTTGAGTGAATATAAAAAAATAAAGCATATCACATAATTTTGATCACATTTTGTTTGCACTTTCGTGTTATTTGGAAGCGTCTCAATCTTATTTCTTACTTAAAATTACTAATTTTAATATTAAAAATTAGAGCTAAAATTTCCTTTAGTTACCTAGTAATGTCAGAATTATTCGATGAATGAAGATTAATTTTTACTAAGTAAAAAAAATTGAGTTTCAATTCTCATTTCTAATACCATTGGAAGGACAAGTTAAGTGACAATTAGAAAAAATATCCCATTACATTTTGTTACTTATTTGTTTTAGGCAGTTTTTAGTTGTCGTTAATGATTCCCTGCTTTTTTAGTTCATCTAAGCGGAACTCACGATAAAATAATATTTCGGCTATTCTTTTTGGTGTTAATTTAGACCTTCTTGCTCTTGCCAAAGCCCCGGCTTGACTAAACAATCTTTCCACACTTCCTGAAGTTGCTGGAACAGTCAAGTAAATTTTTGCCAATTCTGAAAGTCTTTATTTAGAAGTTTTTAGTCACTCTAATGTAAACAGCAAGAAAAGACAATTACAGTTGCTATGTTACCTGGGATATTTTTGGTTGTATTTTTTCCAGAACTCCAAAGGGTTATCAGACACTTTTTCAGAAGTTAGATCGTGAGACAAGTATAGCTCCACTTCGTGGATTTCCTGGACTACTTTTTTCTTGCTTATAACATCGCTTATATAGGCAAATACACCAAACTCTTCACTCTCAACATCAGGCATTTCCTCAATGGAAGACTTAGAAGTTGAAGCTTCATTGCTATAGTTGGAATTGGAAGATTCAGCACACTCTGTGGCTGGAATATAATTGTCTAATGTTTGTTTCAGTATGTAGACTGCGTCTTTTTTTTGGCACATATCCAATTTTTGAGCAATTTCACCTATGAAAAATACATCTCAATTTAAAATGTTAAATTATTTAAAAATTCTGAACACCTATACTTGTCAAAAATTCAGTTCTTTGTTTTGGGTGAAGCATTGCCGCAACGAGGTATGTAGGGAGTTTGATGATGTCCTTGAATCTTTTCTTCAATTCAATGATGAGCTGCATTTTCATCGATGTAAGATATACAGGTCTAGTTTGTTCAATTTTGAGAATCGTAGCACTAATGACTGGTATGACAAAACAAGATGAAACCACGCCATCTCCTTGCAATAGGTCTGTGGCCATTTGAGCAGGTTTTAAAAGAGAAAGAACCTCTCTCATGAGGGTTCTAGATAAGAAACATATTAAGGTTCTATAGGCTTGATAAAAATTGAACTAACTGATTTACCGATTAATATTGCTTGGGGGTGTTAATTTTACGTCCCGTTTCTCATACGCCTGTAACATTATTTGTTGAGTTGGAAAAAATATTTCATCCTGCAATAGGGAGTAATTTTTATATTCTATTTAACCTTCCATAAAGAAAATAAAACTTATTTTACATCTTGAAGTAATTGAATAGCAAATAACACTGAATTCCATCTTGTTTTCACAGGCATAATTAAGTCCTTCTTAGTCTTTGCTCTTAGTTGATCTATCAAAAATAATGTATATTTCTCCACAGCATTAGCCTTTATTTCACCTTACTGCTATAGTAGTTTGATCTTCTATAAAAAACTATGATCTTGGTCACGTAGTCAATCAATTCCCTGGTCGTCGCATCTTTCCTAATTGCGTCATTGACAGCTAACTGGATCGTGTGCGCCAGACATCCTAGCCTTTCCCCCACAATTTCACTAAGATCTGGCTCAAAATCTGAAAAATAATTAATAGGGCTATTTTATAGCAGTACACTATAGGGCTAAGTTGGGATGAAAAAGGCTTGGCCTAATATTATTGCACATTAGTCTGACACTGTGACATATTAAAAAAATGACCACTAAAATAATTGAAGATTTAATGTTAATCAGACCAAGCCAGTTTACTTCAGTCTTATTATTTGTGAAAAACTGGCACCATTATCATCATCCATTTCATCTTGAATTTGGTCATCATCATTGTCTGAGTTTATTTGCTCCAAGTCGATACCAATATTCATCCAAGTATCGTAGATCTTGTTTTCATCATTTTTTACAGCAAAAGCTTTCGTGATATTTGCAGCGTTGTCAGCCATGATTTTCCCTAGCTAAGATTAACATTTATAAACGTTTAAAAATTATCACATTTAATAAGGATTACACATAAATACCTGCAATCGTCGGATGCCAACATCATCTAGTATCTTTGTAACTTGTTTTTTTGATATTTTCGCCAGTATGCCTCTCATTGAATGCCAAAAAACCTATAGTTCTTGATTGCAGTTTAAAATTGTCATCAGTAAAATGCGCCCTAACACCAATAACTCCTTCTCTTCTGCGGGTAGACCACATGTCCAAAGAAATATGAATTCCACCATCCCTAATATTTTTAAATGTTTTTCTTAAGTTAGGAACTATACGAGTTTCAAAGGTCTTGGTTAAGTTTCGACACAAAGTCTTCCGTGACGTAAGGTTTATTCCTGGTGCAATCGCATTTATTAATAGTTTAAAGCCCATACTCTCTGGTTGATTCAAAGGCGACCCATCTAAGCACACCATATCCAAAAGGCCCCTTTCATAATTCTTTTGAACTACGCTGTTTGATCCATATTTTGGTACTTTAGTTGAAACAACAAACTGGTCTAGTGAACCCTTCTGGGTTTCATCTAACCTAACTCTCTTTTTTCCAAGGCTATTATCAACCCACTTTGCACCTGGATGTTGACCCTAGGATTTATAATTATAGAATATTTTATGTTCATACCTGCCTCCCCTGGTAAATGTTTGATTTAACGTAAATACTTACTTCTGTATGTCTCTTGAAGTTGGAAATTGTATCACCTGTGCTTCCTCTTATTAGTTTATCACAATATGAGCAAACTAGTATCGCAGTGTAGTTTTTGGTATCCTTATCAAGTACATGTCCGTGATATGTATAGTGGTTTTGGACTTTCCTTTCCAATGTTGTTGTGTTGAAGGCATTTTTATAAACATCCAATGGTACTATTCTCACTGCCTTCCGAACCTTTTTACTATTATTTTCTTGAGACGAAGTATCTTGGGACTCTGAGTCATCTTCAGGCAGGTCTTGCTCATGAACTATTTCCTCTGCAGCGTAACTGCAAACATCTACGTCAGGCTGGCTATCTTCTATTCTTTCTATTGAATCCATTTCATTTCGATCATTAGTTTCATTACTACTATCATCTTCATGAAGTTCTGAGTATGAATGTTGATCGAGGAAAACATCATTCCAGTAGCTTGACTTCGTTGAACTTGGTGTGTCTTTCAACTTATAACTTTTTGGAGGGGAAACCACCTTGCACGGATTTCTGACTAGTGAATTTAAAGTTTTGGAGGTAGAATTTAATTTCGTTGAATCCTGACGTACAGAACAGGAACCACTATGACCAGGGGCTGATTTCATCGTTTCGTCTGTGTTTCTTACACTGGATTCTGAACTATCTTAAGTTCGAGATTTCTTGACTACAGACTTTCCTTTCAGTAACCGCACGTACGCATCGTGCTTATTATTTGGCATTGTGCTTTATTATAAACTAGACTGGTGCTCGTTGACACTGCGAAGTGCGAACAGAGATTAAACTAGACTTGAGAAGAGATTAGAGAACAAGATTTGAGTAGATTAGAGAACTAGACTAAGTAGAGATTAGACTACTGAACTTAATAGAAATCATTTCACCGATGACCGAACCAATCTACCACCGACTACCGAACTACAATTTCATTAGAATCCTTACGAATACCTTCTGGGACTCTTTCCGACGAAGAAAAGAGCTACCAGCAGCACAACAGTTCCACCAGAATCCACACCCAATCTGGCACTGGGCGCTCTCAAGTTTCGAAACTAGAACATACCAACGGATAATTTCAGACCACGTGATCAACAGGCAAGATTCAACCGATGATCAAGCCACATAAAAAAATCGCGCGGGAATAATTCACCCCTCCCATAAAAAAGGAGTCACACTTAAAAATTCCATGTAAAATATCTTTCCTTCCCCCCATTGCTCTCGTTCGGTTGCGCTCTAGGAAGCAAGGGATTTGATAGTTAAACTTTTACCCTAAATGTTATTCTATTTCAAAATTATTAAGTGAATTTTAACATTTAAAAATTTCTAATATTATTTAATTTCGTGTATAAATGCATTGTATTAAGTCCACTTTAGTTTTTCTTGACTAGAGACTTTCCTTTCTGTAACCGCACGTACGCATCATGCTTATTATTTGGCATTGTGCTATATTATAAACTAGACTGGTGCTCGTTGACACTGCGAAGTGCGAACAGAGATTAAACTAGACTTGAGAAGAGATTAGAGATCAAGATTGGAGTAGATTAGAGAACTAGACTAAGTAGAGATTAGACTACTGAACTTAATAGAAATCATTTCACCGATGACCGAACCAATCTACCACCGACTACCGAACTACAATTTCATTAGAATCCTTACGAATACCTTCTCGGACTCTTTCCGACGAAGAAAAGAGCTACCAGCAGCACAACAGTTCCAACAGAATCCACACCCAATCTGGCACTGGGCGCTCTCAAGTTTCGAAACTAGAAAATACCAACGGATAATTTCAGACCACGTGATCAACAGGCAAGATTCAACCGATGATCAAGCCACATAAAAAAATCGCGCGGGAATAATTCACCCCTCCCATAAAAAAGGAGTCACACTTAAAAATTCCATGTAAAATATCTTTCCTTCCCCCCATTGCTCTCGTTCGGTTGCACTCTAGGAAGCAAGGGGTTTGATAGTTAAACTTTTATCCTAAATGTTATTCTATTTCAAAATTGTTAAGTGAATTTTAACATTTAAAAATTTCTAATATTATTTAATTTCGTGTATAAATGCATTGTATTAAGTCCACTTTAGTTTTTCTTGACTAGAGACTTTCCTTTCTGTAACCGCACGTACGCATCATGCTTATTATTTGGCATTGTGCTATATTATAAACTAGACTGGTGCTCGTTGACACTGCGAAGTGCGAACAGAGATTAAACTAGACTTGAGAAGAGATTAGAGATCAAGATTGGAGTAGATTAGAGAACTAGACTAAGTAGAGATTAGACTACTGAACTTAATAGAAATCATTTCACCGAAGACCGAACCAATCTACCACCGACTACCGAACTACAATTTCATTAGAATCCTTACGAATACCTTCTCGGACTCTTTCCGACGAAGAAAAGAGCTACCAGCAGCGCAAAAGTTCCAACAGAATCCACACCCAATCTGGCACTGGGCGCCCTCAAGTTTCGAAACTAGAAAATACCAACGGATAATGTCAGACCACGTGATCAACAGGCAAGATTCAACCGATGATCACGCCACATAAAAAAATCGCGCGGGAATAATTCACCCCTCCCATAAAAAAGGAGTCACAGTTAAAAATTCCATGTAAAATATATTTCCTTCCCCCATTGCTCTCGTTCGGTTGCACTCTAGGAAGCAATGGATTTGATAGTTAAACTTTTACCCTAAATGTTATTCTATTTCAAAATTGTTAAGTGAATTTTAACATTTAAAAATTTCTAATATTATTTAATTTCGTGTATAAATGCATTGTATTAAGTCCACTTTAGTTTTTTAAATGAAGCCTAACCCATTTTCGAAATTTTGTTGGGAGTAATGTTCCTTGCTTCGTCGCCTTTGTGAGATTTTTTTTCGTGACCCGGGGGGCCCTGTTGGTTTTCTCACCAAGCTTACTTGTCTGTGAATACACAGGAGATTTAGAGTTTTAGAGCTTCCCTAGTGCTGAATCCATAGATGGAAACGCATCTTCGTTGGAAAATAACATGGTCTGTCTGCCATCGCTCTGTCTGAAGTGAATAAAAAACAACGTCCTTAAAATTGCATTATTTCAATTTATTTGACGTTAAAAATTATTTTTTTATAAATTATATCGAGTATTTTTACGGGATATTGTTAGTTGTAATTTTAAGCTTAGGATGGAGTTAAAATTTTGGACTTTCGACGGTTAGAACGCGTGACATGGTTTTTCCGCTTTAATTGGTATAATCAGGCTTAAACTAATTAACTTGTTATTGATTTTGGGGTAATTTTAGATAAGGAATTGAATGGTTCTGCGCAATTTAGCATTAATCGAAATAGGTGAGAAAAAACAATCTTCGGGCTTTAAAAGCATTTTTTTGGATTCCTCATAATGAAATAAGTCAGGTAAACAATTTTTCTTGTTAAATTAACCTAATTAGAAGTTGCAAATAACGAAAAGCTCATTTAAGAACTCCCAAAAAATGAATTTCACAAACGCGTGAGACTCTTACGGCTGCAAAACCACGTTGATATCTCAGCGGAAAACAATTTTTCAAAATTTAAGTTTTCGGTTATTTTAATTTTTTTCGTGTTGATTAGTTTATCCAATTAACGTCGTATATTCGGTTTCAATAACTAAACCTTTCTGATTCCATTAGTGGGAATTTGAGCTCTCTACGACCACCCGTTGATTAATTAAGCAATTAAACGTCTGAAAATACAGGGATTTTTCTTTTGTATCACTCCAATATCGTTTCGTATTTAAAATAGCAATTGGTTAACAAAATATGACTTATTCAACTATATGGAATCTAATGGAAGTGGTCCAAAGGTCCTATGACTAATGACTGATTAGTTATTTAAATAATTACGAAGATGCCCCCCCCTGTTGAAGGTAAACCTAACTATGAAGCGAGAGAAAATGCTACAGTTCCTTGTTTCTCTTTTGTTTCTTGCTAACAAGATATGTTGATGCTCAGTAACTATGATAGTTTTAATTGGATATGGTCACGTGATCTGTTACGAGTATCATATTGAAAAATCAAATTGAAATCTTCAGAAACGACTGAAACAATCGATTATAAAATTTCTGGACTTTAAATTCGACAATTTTTAAGCCCAAATTATGCATTTCGCTTCGAGTAAAGGCACCCGTTTTTATTTGCATAGAAGGTTAAGGCTAGTAACTCACAGCGCTGCCACTACCGCGGGATGAAGGAAAAAAAAGATTAGATTGAAATTTTTCATCTCTAGTATTTTAGGACGCGGCTAAGCAGATAGCGCCAGCAAGTGCAGGGAAGAATAAGAGCGACTAATGTATTCACTTTTAAGTTGAGTTGACGTTGTACATCTGTATTGAGGAGCGGTTACAAAGATAGTGGGGTTAGACAGCGGTAACGGGACTGACTTAACGCGGAGGGATAAGCAATGTTGAAAAGGCTGTGGTCGAAAATAGATCGGCGGGAAACCTTCGATGTGACAAGTCGTAACACTGAGAGTCAACCGTAGCGAAGTTTGTTTGTCCAATTCAGAGTATTGCGACCGAGGGGGCCGTCACTCCTTCAAATCTCATACACCTAGGTTTTCAAATCATTCAAATCACATCAATCACTACCCAAATCTAGAAAATCACTAAAATCGCTATGAAATCAATCAAATCGTTCAAATCGCGGCACAAATTAGTGAAATCGCTAGTAAATAATTCAAATCACTATACAAAGCAGTCAAATCACTATACAAAGCAGTCAAATCACTATAAAAAGCAGTCAAATCACTATAAAAAGCAGTCAAATCACTATACAAAGCAGTCAAATCACTATACAAAGCAGTCAAATCACTATACAAAGCAGTCAAATCATTATACAAAACAGTCAAATTACTGTACCTTTGTCAGTCATGAAATCATCAAATCATTAAAATCACTATCAAATAAATGCCAAATCACTTGAATCACTAGCAAATCATTCAAATCACATAAATCGCACCGAAATCATCGTAAAATCGTTAAAATCTCTCTCAAAGCATTAAAATTGGCTCCAAATCAGTCTTTAATCATTGAAATCATCTAAAACGATTGTGATTTCAAATCTCGTACGCTCCGGCTCGTAATGAGTCTGACGGTCCCCTCGGTAACGACACAAAGAGGGCGATTGAGATGCACATTCTCGCTCAAACTAATTGTACATTCTTGCAACTCCGTCTATACTTGTGGTGTTTTTTTTTAAATTTGAGATCGGAAAACACCCAGCAATAGGCCATATTTATTTTGCTTCTAATTAAGTTAATTATCATTTAAATTTGATGAAAATTACAGCTAATAATCTCCATTAACTCCTCTATTTAATTTTCTCACGCGCATTCTTTTCTTTATCCATGCTAATATAGTCAAAGGCAGCAGGCTTGCCTTTCTCTATAGACCAGACCTAAACAAGACTACCGAGACTCTGAGAGAGACTGTTGTTTATCTTTCCTTTAGCTAACTTCATCTACACAGTGTGTAGAGCATAGACAGACATACGAAGCCCACCCCTAATCCCACTCAATTCATAAACTGAGTCGGCATTGAATAAACCAACGCTTACTAAAGTTCTAAGATATTAAAAACTTCGATATCATTCAAGTAACGATTTATTTTTCTACAAATTTTCATAACTAACAAAATTGCCTATCAAAGATGAGTTCATATTTTTTTAAATGAAATCAGAAAACAAGATGTCGCCACTCGATATCATTCAAGTAACGATTTATTTTTCTAGAAATTTTCATAACTATCAAAATTGCCTATCTAAGATTAGTTCATAATTTTTTTAAAATGAAATCAGAAAACAGATGTCGTCAAATAAAATCACTCAAAAAATCAATATATTTCTCAAGGAATAATGTCTATCATTTTTTATTACTTCTAAAAGATGGGGTTAGTAGCCAGATCACGTTGAAAATCGATATTTTTCTCTAGAAGATTTCAACGAATCAATTAATCATATCAACTTTGAGTGCACTTTCTAAGCTATCAAACTCAATCGATCATTATAAATCAAATTTTTCTTGAAAATAACTATCAAAATTGATACTTTTATTGAGGCAGGTTTAGTTTTCTATCGTATCAAGTGGTAAAACTATCAAATGATATGATAGTGCCCAACTTTGCTTTCGCGTGCCTTGGTTGTCGCGAAAGCGCATTGGGAGTATAAGAGAAATAATACTAACGATACGTTTATTAAACGTCATTGGGAAAACATTAAAAAGTCTAATAACTCAAAGCAAGAAGACGAAGCGCTGAAGCTTTGCGTCAAAGCTGGAGGCAGACCAAACAAAGATTGCGGTAATGCCGAGTCCTTCGTTATATTTAGAAATTGTTTAAATCAGTTTTCTATATTAACATATAAATTCGAAAATAACAAGCCAGTATTAACACTGGGGGAAACGTGATAACGAACATTAGATTCCTTTTTTGGACACGACAGATTTTATTTTAAATGTTTAGTTCCTTATTGACATTATCAAAAGCATCATTACCCTGAAACGAGGCGCACTTTAGCCTCTCGTGTTGCGACTAGTTGATCCCATTTCAAATCATAATTAATTTTCGTGAATTTAAAATTTTCTCTTACTACGTCTGTTAGCTATCGTTTTCCGTTTGCGTGTCAGGATAAATTTATTAAGTCAGGGCAACATTTTAAAAGTTTAAAAGAATAATTTATTTAAAGTCGTACGCAACTAAGAATTAATACAGCTATTTATCACGGACGCTCTAGCCGAACTAACCTCTACGTGTCAAAACGCGCGACCTCCTAAGGTTCTCTTATCACTTAAACCGATGACACGCCTCCTATGATATTTTTTAATTTTTTTTGTATTTGCTTACATTCGGCCATGCAAAAAGTATAATCACCTGATTATCGCGACATTATATACACTTAATTTGACTCATTAGCGAAACATTTTCTTTTCTTTTTACATTAACAAAATTTATGATTTCTCACTATAAAATTAGCTCAAACTAGTCATTAATCTCTACATTATAAAGTCTTGTAGGTAATTTGGTGTCTTTGTTTTTCGAGAACTTCGTCTAGTCGTTGTTTCAGGGGAGTTCTCTACTGGTGTCACGTTCCGTCTATCTAAAGCAACGTCACTATCGCTGCACTCTGGTTCTTCCGGTGAGTCCCTCCAAGGAAGAACAGTTCTTGCTTCATTTTCGTCATCAGAATGAATACTTTCTTCACCGTCAGATGTGTTGTCTATGATCGGGAATCGCTTTAATTTATCTGCAGGAGCCGTATTTCGATAGAATCTACAGGTTCGCTGGTTTTCAGGGAGATCTTCGATTAGATATCTGTCGTACTTCAGTTTGTCTGTGATGACGTATGGGCCTCGGTACTTGGCCGCGGTCTTCAAGGGCAAACCCGTCGCTTGTGGTTGCCTTTCTACTATAACCTGATCTCCTGGTTTATAGTCAGGGGCGCGTGCCCTTCTAGCATTAAATCGCTCGCGTTGTTTTTCCTGGTCTATTCGAATCGATTCAATCGCCAACTCTCTTCGTTGCGTCACTTCTTCTGCGAATGTTCCATTGATTTCAGTCTTAATGAATAGATTACTCGGGTTCTTGGACTTATAGTTGAACAACAGCGCGATTGCTTCGTGGCTGAATGATAAGTGTTGTTGATGCCCCATTGTATCTGCATCAAGCGTGCATCCCAGTCTCTTTCGTCTTCCCTCGTACACATACTAGCGATGGCAGGTGTGAGTTGCCGATTTAGCCTCTCTATTTGTCCGTTTCATCTTGGGGTAGCGGTAGCGTTTATGATGTGTTTGATATTCGAGGCTTTACACAGATTTTCGAACGCCTTTCCTGTGTAGGATGTTCCTTGATCTGAGTTGATTCGATCTGGTGGTCCAAACATTCCGACTATTTCCTCTAGGAATTGAACTGTTGGCTTCATGCCCGTGTCCTTTACAGCTCGAATTACAGTAAATTTGGTAAATGCATCAATTCTTCCATGACAAACGTTTTTCCTTTGGTGCTTCGTATAAACGGTCCTAAGTGGTTCATGTGGATGGTTGGCTTCATGCCCGTGTCCTTTACAGCTCGAATTACAGTGAATTTGTTAAATGCATCAATGGCTGTTATGACAAACGTGTTTCCTTTGGTGGTTCGTATAAACGGTCCTAAGTGGTCCATGTGGATGGTATGGAATGGTGAACCGATCTTCTCAATTGAATGAAGCATTCGGGGTTTCTTTCCAGCTGGACGCTTATGATACAAACATTCCAGGCATGCGGAGATGTATCGTCGGACATACCTGCGCAATCTGGGGAACCAGTGCGTTTCTTGAATTTTTGCACAGGTTTTATCCACACGTACGTGGCCTATGTCATCATGGTTCATCTTCACTGTGCGCCATCTAGCTGCATCTGGTACGACCCATAGTTTAATCTCCTTATCGCTGCTTTGGACGCGTCGGAAAACCCTACCTCTGTCTAATAAGTATTCTTCATGAAATGCCTTTCGTCTTTGGTTAGATTACTTTTCTTTTTTAGTGGTTCTTGGACCATCTTAATTTTTGTATCCGTGAGTTGAGCCGCAACGAGCCAACCTTCTGTATTTACCTCTGTGTGTAAAACAGTAATATCGGCGACAATGTCCATTTCTTCAGCTCTGCCAGTCGGGGCTCTACTTAGGGTGTCAACGTGTGCCATTCGATCACCTGGTCTGTGCTGCACTTCGAACTCTAACTCTTGCAAAGAGAGCCACCAACGTCCTATTCGTAGGACAAGGTGTTTCTTCCCCAAAGTTGATCTCACGGAGCTACAGTCAATGACGACTATAAACGGAATTCCTATGAGGTAGGCTCGAAATTTCGAAAGTCCCCATACCACTGCTAGAGTTTCCAGTTCACTAGAGTGATAACGCGATTCCTCGTTTGTAAGTTTCCTACTCGCGTAATGGATTGGTTGTAGGTTCTGTTCGCTGTCCCGTTGCATGATTATAGCTCCAATGCCAACTTGGCTCGCGTCCGTATGTACTTCAGTTATTGCGTGTGGATTGTAAAGTCCCAAGACGGGTCTACTTGTTAGTAGTCGTTTACAGGTGTCGAATGCTTTTTCTTGCTCTTCCGTCCATTTAAATTCTTCGTCCTTTCGCAATAGTTTCGACAATGGGGCTGTTACTGTGGCAAATCCTTGAACAAATCTCCTAAAGTAGCTTGTAAGTCCCAGGAATCGTCGAATTTCATGTGTGTTCCGGGGTCTAGGAAAATTCTCGACGCTCTTTATTTTCCTCCCTCCGGGGCGTATTCCATCTTCATTGATCTCGAAACCCAGGTAATCAATGTTCGTTTGCAAGAAATTACATTTCTTTAAATTTAGGGTGAGATTCGCTCCCCGAAATACGTCAAGGGCAGTCTTCAAATTTTCGAGTCCCAGTCGTTCATCTTTTGATGGGATTAACACATCGTCCATGTAGGTCAATGCATTTGCGAAACGTAGAGGACCTAGGACGGTATTCATCATCTTCTGGAAAATTGCTGGACCATTGACCAAGCCAAACGGCATACGAAGGAAGTGATAGTGACCGTCTGGTGTAATAAATGCTGTTTTCTTCTGTGATTCTTCATCAACTGGAATCTGATAGTATCCAGACATAAGGACTAGACTGGTGAAGAATTTATTTCCACTTAATCTTTCCAATTGGTCGTCGATAAGTGGGAGAGGAAATGCATCCTTCTTTGTAATCCGGTTTAAAGCGCGGTAGTCAACGCAGAGTCTTTCGTCTCCAGTTTTTTTCTTTACTATCAGTATTGGGCTTGAGTACGGGGAATTTGATTCTTCAATTATTCCGGCATTCATCAATTCAGATATCTTGGTTCTGACTTTTCCTCTTTCTGCGTATGATAATCTGTAAGGCCGGTACGTGATTTATTCTGTCGTTGTTAATTCTATCTTCATTGCTGTTCGATTCGTTTGCCCCAATTCATTTAACTCATTCGCGAAACAGTCTTGGTACTCGTTAAGTAGATCACACAATTGAATCTTGTAATCTTCCGATACGTGGGGTCCAATGTTTACGTCTTCGATTGTTATTCGTTTGGTTTTGTTCGATTCAATACACAAGATTTCGGTACTTTGACATTTCGGTTGTGCTTCGCAGGGTTCTGCTCGTATAATCCTTTCTCCCGCTTTAAATTGGAGATCGGATCCGGATAAGTTTATCACCGGTACACTAGAAATGCCTTCGTCAATCGAATATATTCCTCTAGGTATGTAATATTACTTCCCTGGGGCGCTTCGAATTTGGCTGTCAATATATAGGTCTCCTTTGTGATTAGCTTGAGAATGGAGGTCGATGAACCCCACATAATTAACAGGTATAACCGAGGCTTTACTCGCCCATAAATTAACTGTCTGCGGTGGTAGTTCAGGAATTTGGATATTTTGCAGCGAATTATCTTCCGTCATAGAATGATCTTCTTCGAATGACCGTATGGTGTCCTTTCGTTTTATTATCGTGACTTGAGGTAATTCCGGTAAAGGTTGTCCGATAAGAAGAGGAATATCCAGAGTATCATCCTGTACTACTATTATTTCCACATTCGCGCTAACTTGATCCACTTTGATGGTCGCTTGCGTAATGCCAACTGGTAAAATCCGTGATGCACCACCGTAACCTCCGATTGATAATCCATCGTTGGGTTTCCCAACAGTTAATCCATATTCATCAGCGGTACTCTCTCTAATTATTATGCATTTACTTCCCATGTCGACGTAAGATTTGATGTGTGTGTGTGTGTGTGTTGTTACACCCACGTGGACATGGATGTGTATTACTATCCCCCTGGACCGAAGAGCCGCATGTTACGCTCTCTAAACGAGATATCTCAATATCTAAGAGACAAGAGAATTATAGACTTGGAGCCGGACGATTTTTGCTATAGACGAAAACCAGTCGCGAAACCTCCATGGGAATGGGTCCGGATTGTTAACCCTACCCCAGTAGCACAAGCCTTCCGCATAACAGTCGGTTGAAGGTCGAATAGTCGGTTTACGTTCCAGTCAGCTGTACCATGCTTATTTCGATACTTTTCCGACTCATGAAGCCGACTACTTCTTTTAGTTGGCAATGCCGACATCTATCTGACAGTTGGAACAGAGATGGTTTAAAGTAGGCTTGCCTACCGTCTAGAAAATTTCAACTTATTTTTTGCCAATTGATTACCGACTCTCTCGCGCTAGTCGGTATTGTGACGTTTAAGAAGAGAAAATTTAAAAGCAAAGTTATGCTTAGGCCGTTTAGTAACCGACATTTATCCGACAGTTGGAACTGAGATGGTTTAAAGTAGGCTTGCCTACCGTCTAAAGAATTCCAACACAATTTTTGCCAATTGATTACCAACTCCCTCGCGCTAGTCGTTATTGTGACGTTTAAGACGAATAAAATTAAAAGCAAAGTTATTCTTATGCCGTTTAGTAACCGACATTTATCCGATTGTTGGAACTGTGGTGGTTTGAAGTAGGCTTGCCTACCGTCATAAACATTGCCAATTGATTACCAACTCCTTCCCGCTAGTCGGTATGGTCACGTTATAAAAGAGTAAAATGAAAAACTAAGTTGTTGTACAGGCCTTCTTTTTCCGTGGGACGGTTTTTTTGACTTTTACTATTCCGCATATGCCTCCAAATGTTTTTTGTTATATATTTAACTTATACTATATTTCAACCCACAAGCAGAAGTTGATAATACTATATTTTTGGCAACACTAGAAACATAACGTTACAAAAAAACTGCAAAGCAAGAAAACACATCTGATTTTCTAGTTTGAATTTTCCCTCCTGTAATTTCTCGGGTCAGGTGACACGCCTCTGTTCTATTGGCGTAACTAAGATAACGCCATGCACGTCATCATCGAAGAGGGCGCTGCTAGTGCGAAAGCAAGTTAGCCTTTCCAGTATCTCTGACGCGGCTGGGTCGTTAGAATGTTTAAACGAGATTTTTGTGGTCGAAAATGATTTGTTCTAGGCTTGCTAACTTTCAATTTCATCGCTAAGGTTCTTTGTCACACTTTATAAACTAGAAACGTCTTCGTTTGTCACGTAAGGTTTGAATTTTGTTATTGAATTATCAATTTATCTACTTTTTAGAGCCAGTTTTATGCATAAGCCTTTGCTTTTTTACCTAGCTTCTCATCTGCTGGGAACCACACCCCTATAAAGTGAAACCAAAACTTATGGTGGAATTCATAAACGTCGAACTCTACGCAATTTAGTACAGGCGAAGGCAGGACGTCGTGCGCAAACGTCTGCCTTTAGCGCACGACGCCCTGCCTTCGCCTGTACTAAATTGCGTTGCGTCCGACGTTTATGAATTCCCCCTTTAAACGTTTATGTATACCTTCAGTTTCTTTTTTGAATATAAAAGAAGCAAGTGCTTTGGGGCGCTTGGAAATCAAAAACCTTATATATTAAAGATTTTTGATTGTGAAAATAATACTGAATTCCAAAATAGATCTCAATTTGTTTTAGTTAAAGAATTTTTGTTGCGGTTTCAATCATTTTAAGAGAAAAATGTGTGAAATAATACCCTTTAGAATTGTATGTTTTTCTTTTTCCTTAAAAAAAATCTGTAAGTGTATATCAGGGTTGCCACAGTACCTGGATATCCTGGAAAAGTCAGGGAATTTAAAAATGGGCCAAAAGGTCAGGGAAAAGTCGGGAAATTTTAAAAATTTTAGCAAATTCTGGGAACATGATTTTAGTGGGTAAAAGTATGGTAAAATAGTAGTATTCCCCCTCCACGGATTTTTAAAAGTTTGTACTCATTTCTGATAGTAAAGGAGGTGAGGAACACGATGCCGTTAAAAATTTCCACCGCAAATGATTTTGAATTTTTTTTTTTTAATTTTTTTTTTATGAAAATTGCAATATTTTGGAAAAGGAGAAATCTAATAGAAACTGAACCTAACCTAACCTAAGCTAACCTAAGCTAACCTGAACCTGAACCTAACCTGAACCTAACCTAACCTAACCTAACCTAACCTAAACCTAACCTAACCTGAACCTAAAATATCCCAAACATAATCTAAACAAGTGTATGCGCCCCAAATATCAAATATACAAACAACCATAAGTAATATGTGCTACCTTTTTTTTTAAAAAAAAATCATTTGCGGTGAAAAATTTTGACGGCATCGTGTTCCCCACCTCATTTACTATCAGAAATGAGTACAAACTTTTAAAAATCCGTGGAGGGGGAATACTACCATTTGGCCAAAAGTATTTATTGAAAGAGTAATGAAAGTTTCTCCTTATCCTCTCTTAACACAGAAAACTCCATGAGCAATCCTTAAAAATGTCTAGAATTGTTTTTATAAAGTAAATGCCTTCAAAAAAGCAATTAAGACTGTTATTTATAGTTAAAATGATTCTTATTCATTTTGGTGCAACAAATACATTGGAAAACTTCATGTAGAGAGTTTATTTAATTATAAGCACTTAAAACGTGCTGTAAAAGTTTACCCTACCGCCCTAAAAGATCTGGGAAAATCTGAGAAAAAGGTCTGGGAAAATCTGAGAAAAAGGTCAGGGAAAACCTGGAAAAGTCCGGGAATTTTGTTCTGAAAATTCCGTGCCAACCCTGTATATTTTTCATTAAGATTTTTGTAATTTAAGAGATGCTAACTGGCCACATCGAAGATATTAACAATGAATATTAATAAATGCTTTAATTGATGTAAATATTATACTCGCCCTGAAAAATTTTACTTTTGGTTAAAACCAATTATAGCTAGACAGCTAATATTTCCATTCGACTACTCGTGTAATATCGAATACATTGTTTAATATTTGAAATTGTTATAATTGATGCTCAACCTGTATGTTACTTGAATTATTCAAAGTACAAATTCTAAAGTGATTTTCATTGAAAATGTATTAAAGAAATTTCAATACTTGGTATCAGTATCCTTTACTATAAGCGAATGAAGCCTCGAGTTAAGGCTTGATCGTCGCAAAACCGTCGGGCCTCGAGTTAAGGTTTGATCGTCGCCAAAGCGTCGGACCTCTTGCTGACAGGCGGTTAAGTCGACTCTCAAACGTGTTGGATGAGGGTCCTATTTCATTCGTGTCGTAACAGTCGGTAAACCAGTGGGCCGTCGTCCCACCGGGCGGACATTTTGATTCTTAAACCCTTACTCTACCAGCCCTTTACCGACGATTTACCGTTCCTATGCTAAAAAGCCGCGAAATCGTCGGATTGAGCGCGGCTTTAGGTAGACATAATGACGCCGACCTATGGTCGGCCAACAGTCGTTTTATAGTCGCCTCATAACAGTCTGAAAACCGGCGGGCCGTCGTCCCACCGGGCGGACATTTCGACTCTCAAACCCTTACTCTACCAGCCCTTTTCGACGATTTACCGTTCCTATACTAAAAAGCCGCGAAATCGTCGGATTGAGCGCGGCTTTAGGTAGGCATAATGACGCCGACATATAGTCGGCCAACAGTCGTTTTATAGTAGCCTCAAAACAGTAGGAAAACCGGCGGGCCATCGTCCCTCCAGGCGGACATTTCGACTTTCAAACCATTACTCTCCCGACTTATTAGTGACTTTTTACCAACTCGTCGGTAACACACAAAGCCGACCATGTAGGCCCTACGTCGGCAGTGCTACTGGGGTAGGAGACCACATTAACAGTAGTTTAAATATTGCGAACCGTCAACTTATCCCTTTGAGAGGTTTTTTTTGGTTAATATAAATTAATAAGGAACCTTTTTCAGAGTGACGCCTAGCTGTCCCCTGAACTGGGAGGTAGGCCCCAGATGTCGTAGAGGAAGACATCCCACAATAGCGCCCTAGGATTTCCTGTTAGATCCTCTCCTGAGAGACGATGAGATAGTCTCATTACCATCCGCTACGATCTTCGATGCAGAAAAAGCCCATACCCTTCCTCCCCCGGGCGATATCCTTATCTTACACCCGGACGAAAGGGACGTAGCCGATCCATCTCCAGCAGACGGACAAGGAACCGACGCCACCGATCGTGGGCAGATGATGGACCTCCCTTCGATCAACCACTTACATATAATTGAACCATCGGCACAAATTGAACCTTCACCAACCCTGGAAGACGTCATGCGACGAGTAGCCCTCACATTTCCGGTGGAATTCCCGACGCCAGGGCCATTGCGATTCCAAACGACACCATCCTTCCCCAACCAGAAATTCTCCAAGCCGCAAGACCCCCTCCAAAGAACCGTTCCCCTCATTGTTCTTCTCAAGCGGAGATCAATTTTGACGATTACGGCCCCATTCCCATTCTGCAGGACAAACTTTATGAACTTGCCCCCTATGATCAACTCTTCATCCCCGATCTTCCCTATTTGAAGCCTCCCCCCCGTGACAGGGAATTATTCTCTGTAGCCAGGCCCGAAATTACTCAAGCCGATTTCGTAAGGATCTACCCAGTATTTTTCGCGGTTTTCCGATCATAACATGCCCTACGGCAACATACCAATGCATCGCCTGCGGGGAATACGGTCTTCATCGTTCCTCGCTGTGTCCTCGAAAATTTATCCAGAAGGACCGACAACGCGGAAATTTTCGCACCAAAATGGAATAATTTAAAAAAAAAAAAAAAAACCCTTTATCTGCAATTTTGCTGTCTTCTTTCCCTTCCGTTTCCCTGTTCTATTCCGTGTCCCTTTTTTGTCATTGCTTCCGGAGGGGGGAATGCAACGGTTGTCGTCCAGAAGCCGTTGCAGTCGACGGAAGACTGAACACTTTTGAATATGTCCGCCGCCGTCCAATCCCCTCCTCCCTTCCTCCACTTCTTTTTATTATATTTTTTAGCTCGAAGACCCGAATCAATAAAAACCACGCGGTTAGAAAAACCCAGTTCAGTTGTAGAGTTTTTAACGCGAGAATGGCTTTACGCTAATTTTTGAAGTTCAATTGTCGACCCCTTTGTTTTCTTGAGAACAAAACTTGTTACCGTACTATTAACATGAGCGGAAGGTATGTCTCGCTTTTATTTTCACTTAGGTCCCCCGTTTGGGATTTGATTGACGGATAGGCATATTGGATCTGGGAATCCCTGTATCTTATTCTTGTAACGGTATAGAATTTGCACTCTCCGATGCGTTAAAAAGTCAGATTTAGTGAATAAGTATACTTTTACTCCGTGTGGTCATGTAATGGGCTCTAAACAAGGTTATTTAGTGTGATGCACGGGAATAGGCAGCGCACGATATACGATGAATAGTTCAGTAGTATAAAGGACTGCTGAAAGTGACAGCTTAGGTAGTTCAAATATCGTTGCACGAGGATGGTTTTGAAGTTGAGTATAAAGCTCGGGTTCTAAAAGGAATTGTGACATGTATCTTATAAGAGTTTGTCGAAGTATTGAATAAATTTTAAATCTTACTTACAAAGAATTTAGCATTGTTTGACTGTCCCCTATGAGTCACCTACCAGTTTTGTATACATAAACCTGTATTGAAAACCTTCCCTCACTGAGAGTCGATTAGCCACGGAAGGGTTGTTTTCGAAATTGTATAGATATCGGGAACACCTTCAAATCTTTTCGCAAACAAAATTTTTAAAATTTTTCCCTCAAGGGCTCCTTTGTGATTATCTTAATTTTCTACGATTTACGGAAAGAGAAAAAATTTTAAGCCAGACCAGAAATTACGCCTAATAGTGTCGTGGTCACTGTATTCCGCAAGTATTGAATTGGGTAGGCATTTCTCAAGGTTATGTGCCACTATTTGTAACTTTATAGTGTGAGTGAAACACTGAACAGCCTTAGATCGTTGTTCGGTGCTGTACAACCTTTTTTCCCTTGTTTATTTCTGAATTTGGTTTTCTCATGCAAATAAGTTTAAATGTGTTTTGCAACGCAACCGTTAAAAAACTATATTCTAGGAGAGCGGTAGCTCTCTTAGATAAGACTTAATACTGCTCTTAATGTATAAGGGGAGTTTTTTGTTCGGATGTAGTTTTTTTTGTTTTGTATAAATTGTCTCAAAAACAATCCACAGAACTACAAATCGGGCCCTCGATATGTGGTTAAAATTTCAAAAAGATCCACCAATCAGTTTATTTTATAAAAAATAAAGTTGCTAAGGGTGGTTTTCAATTGCATAAAATTAGTGTTTTTGGTGAAAACGTTCAAATTTTCCCATAGAAATAACATGGGAGTTTTTCTCAAAATTAGCCATTTGTGGCCACCCTTTTGAAAGAAATATTCGTTTGTTACGTTTGGGAACGGTTTTATATGAAAATTTAAACATTTTTTAGGAACAAATTTAAGGTTTTTGAGAAAAATTAAGTTTAAGTGCTAAATTTCTTGTTTTTTAATCATGCTTTGACTTACGTTGTCATTTATGACGTAGGTTTGGAAACTTTGTATATAGAGGGAGAAACTATATCTTTTGGGCAATGGCCGCCGCGTTTTGTCACCTTAAAGATTATTTTTGAACTTTGAGAGCGTTGTTGAGCTTTGAAAGATCTGATTTTAATATTTTTTGTAAGTAATACTTTATTTTGATTCGATACAAAAAAATTTAAGGGTACGATTTAGTCGATAATTTACAAATTAAATTTCATTTATCGATTGCTAAGCCTCGGTCTTAGCAATAGTACTTTTCGGCTGGCAACTAATTGAATTGGAATTAGCAATTGGACTATTATGACTTAATTAGCAATTAGGCATAGAGGCTAATTAAATCCCTTTACACACTGATAAACAAATAAGCCCTGTCAACTCCACTCTTGGACTACGGGAGCATGTAGTGGCGTTTGTTTTAACTAAAGAAAGGTAGATATTTTTTTTAAAATCAGGAAATTATAAGTTTCGGATCTTTTACAAAAAACATGATAATTTAGGAAATTTAATTTTACTGAGCTTAGCAGGCCAGTAGGTTGGAGATATTTACAGCTATAGCCATTTTTGTTCAGAAAATACGTCGTCCGCTCTGCCTATGTTCGAGCCTAAGCCTTAAGGGATTTTTTTTCCCTTTTCATAAAAAAGAAGGGGCTAATTAGGTCTAATTTTATTTTGTTTCGTAAGTTAAACTTAATTATAATTTATTTCAAAAGAATTTAATGTTTGGTTTAAGCCGATATTTTATAAATTCATTGATTTTAGTAAGTATCGGTCAAACGTTCATGACAGCTGTTATTAAAAGGCCCGTTCACGAGGCGCTTTTAGCTCAAGCTGATTGCTGAGAGAGTAGGCGGACTTCGCTCTCGGCGTCTTCCATGACTGTTCTCAAGAGAGCTTAGGCGGATTTCATACAGGCGTACGATGGTAGCAGAGGCTGATTGTCGGAGTCAGCCTCGATCTATAGCTCATCAGCGTTATTTTTTTCGTCTGCTAAAACGCACAGAAGCGAACTTTTCGGGCTTGTGCGGGTAACATATGTCTCTAAAATAAAAAATAAGCCGAAAAGGCTTTAAAACATGAACAGAGAGCGATAATTTATGTTTAGCTTTTTTCCTTTTTCAAAATAAAAGCAAAACTTTAGCTCAATTTCCATCTTCTCACAATTCCTATTCAAATCTTATATTTTTGTTCATGTCCTATATTATCCTATAATTACATGAAAGGTACTAAATATCCGATATTTTTGATTTTTTTGAATATTTCCCATGGTTTAGCATCAAATTTATCACTATTTAGCTCTTTTATCGCGATGACATTTGACAAGACACCGAAGTTGCGGAGCTTTCTTTGTTTGCTTAAATTGTTTTTAAATTATATTTTAATTACGTTCCTCCTTTCAAAGTATAGTATTTTTACTTATGAGATTTTTCCACATAATGTACGCGAGAATAATATTATATATAAGCATTATTATTCCAATAGTGCCTATAAAAACACAGTTTTTCTCCTATAAAATCCCATTTTTCATCCAAGGAATTTATAAGTTTTGGCTGCGCTCCCTGTGTTCGTCCTCTATTTTCTTGACGCCAGTGATTAAATTCAAGAATCAGCGCGACCAAACCAGCGTATATGTGAACGAATTCGCGGAAGCTGAAGCTGACGGCGTAAAGCATACGCTTAACGAGTAAATTGGAAGCGGGAACTGCATTCTGTTCAATCAGCAATCAGCTTGAGCTAAAAGCGCCTTTGCGAACGGGCTTGTCAGCTGGTTGTTGTAGTTAGAAGACTATGCCGTGTAGGGTTCGTTTTTAGGTGTCTCACCCCGTGCCCAACTATAACCGCTGATTAGTGTTAATTTTTTGCTTAAATTTAATAAGTTTTTGTTGATTAAAGTAGATTAATGCAAACTCTACGCATAAGGGTTCGTTATCAGGTTTCTAAAGTGGTGTCATCGGCCAATGATAACCACTACGTACATCATTTTGTTGCTGGTAAATTAATGGATAGATCACACGATCACTAAACCCAGTGAACAAACCAATTAATATTTTTTGTTCAGACTCTTCCAATCATTTTTGTTGGGTAACTATTAAATTTTTTATTATTTTTTTAGTGCTTATTTTTAAGTTACCTAAGAAAAAATTAAACGATGACCAGTTTATTTATATAATGATTATTTTAACATTGCCCAAGAAAACAATAAGCAATAGCCGGTTTTTAATTCTCACCAGGTGCCAATTATAACTGCTACGAAGATAAATTGTTTGTCAATTGTAGAATAAATGATTGATTAAATCACAAAACCCTGTCACCAAACAAACCAGAGCTGTGCTAATTATCTGGCAACTAATTGAATTGGAATTAGCAATTGGACAATTATGACTTAATTAGCAATTAGGCATAGAGGCTAATTAAATCCCTTTACACACTGATAAACAAATAAACCCTGTCAACTCCACTCTTGGACTACGGGAGCATGTAGTGGCGTTTGTTTTAACTAAAGAAAGGTAGATATTTTTTAAAATCATGAAATTATAAGATTCGGATCTTTTACAAAAAACATGATAATTTAGGAAATTTAATTTTACTGAGCTTAGCAGGCCAGTTAGCTACACCTTTTCGACCCTGGAAGGATCTAGTGGCGTTTGTTTAATCGAAACCACACCATATATTTGCTTTAAAATTCGACGGAATTTCATTGAATGGGCGGGTAAGCAATATGCTAACCAACAGTTTGACCCCCTCTTCAGTCATGACATGCAAGATGACCAAAACGCTTCAAATATGAGCGTTCAGGGTGAAAATTAGTTGAACCATGCAGCAGATGACTACGCAATTATAACACAACCCGAGGCTTTGTTGCGAAAACTTTCTGAAGGCGAAGCCAATGATCTTTACGATCATTACTCTATTCATCCGGTGAACGTCCAACCACCGAAAGATTTATTGGGTGCTTACCAAATGAAGCGCTACGAAGCCGAGCCCGTTATAACATGGGACAGAAAATTGGAATACACGAGCTTTGTTCATTAGAATGATTAGATCCCTAAGGGTCGCTTTGGCAAGCACGATGATAGACCATTTGGGAAAATAACGGAAACCGAGTATCGTTTATCCCGTAATTTGAACAAAAGTCCAATTTTCATAGTACGGTCATTTTAGCCCAAAAATAGAGGGAACCCGGAACTAATTGAAACAAAGCTGAAAATTTCAGATCTTATAGATTTTTGGGCGCTCTTTAACGTGGTGTGGTCTCCCACACTCTCCCATTGGAGGAATTTCCGCCATATTGAAAATGGCGGACAAAATCGAGAAAACGTTTAATATCTCCGGTTCAACTTAACCGATTAACACGTAATTAGGCTTCAATTGTAGATCGCCCTCAAACACATAATTCACCTCAAAAGATATTTTGTCCTACAACTAACCGGAAGTTCACAATCTGACTGAAGATTAGCCTCGTATAAAAATGGGAATTTAAAGCATTTTATGGTTTCAATATTCAGAATACATTTCCAAAAACGAGAAAAAGTTTAATAACTCTGGTTCTACTAACGCGATTAACAAGTTATTAGGCTTCAATTGTAGATCACTTTCAAACACATAATTAATCCTAAAGATATGTTGTCCTACAACTAAGTTCACAATCCAACCCGGAAGGTAATGCAAATCTAATTTTTGAGTATTTCGAAACGGTTTCAAGCGAAATTAATGCAAAGAGGGTTTTAAACCTAAAATATATTATTCCCATTATATTTTTACCTCTTTAAGTGACGATGATGTCACGGAGAGGTATTATACTGGACGTGTGTGTGAGGGGTGTCTGTCTGTCTGTGTGTCGGTCACCGCGTCCGCAGTTGGCAAATCGGAGCAAATGTGTTCGCAGTAATTTTTGACTTCTTCTCCCAACGTTTGGATCAAGAAGTGCGTGGCGATCGGCTAGGGTTACGAGAAACGTCTAGCCTCGCAATTGCAAGGCTTCAACCAAAGGTTCATGCAATTGCTGATTTCTAATCATTTATTGTGAATAAATCGCCTTATATATCCTAAATTTCCAAAAATTGTTAAAGAGGCATACGCTAGAATTCAAACGTCGACAATAGCTATGTTTAAAATTATTTTAGGAATTAAGTTTCTTAAAACGACTTCAGTAGAATTACGTTAAACTATTGACGACTAAAGTAATTAATATCAATTATATAATCTTAATTATTTAAGAATAACCTCTTAATTGCGTCTCGTATCGGAGAGGTTTATTTTGGTTTACCAACTTGTATATTAGTATATTTATCAATATTGGTTAAGCTTAAGTTTAATCATAGTCCTCTACTTGAGGTTGAGCCTCAAAATCTCTATGTTCAATTGAACAAGATACTCCCTTGCATTGTCTACAAATTGAAGAACAGACTGGACCAGTTTTACGGCATTCACATTTCAAGTCGCAGACTTCCGTGCATTTACGAGGGATCATCTGCAGAAGCTCAGCTGGAGCAGGTTTTAGAGTGGTAACGATTGGTTTGAGTTCAGATCCTACCTGTCTCCAACCCCATTCTCAAGCATTTAGGCTGCTTCCAAGCCACGTTTGAACTTGGTGATAAACTCTATTTGAATACTGCTTTGCTGCCTCACTTGTTGGTGGAAGAGAAGCTAATTCAAAAGTTCAATTAAATAATCTTCATTTAAAGTATCCACTTGGTTATGTCAACTTTGTTTCACGCGCTTTAACTCAACTTTAGCCGTATTGACAAGTGTGGGCGAACAATGGTATATATTAAAAAATTAAGTTTTATGATGGTACAAAGGCTGTTTTACCCTCTCCCGTACCATACATTATAGCTCTTGTAAGAAAAAAACAAAATTTGTCAGTAATAGCACAAGGTGAATAATCTAACACAATACCCTCATTCCAGCTTAGGAATGAGGGTATTGTGTGTCCGGTTCTCTCTAACGAACGTCTCATCTCGAGTGTTCCTAAAACTTGATATCCCAAGGCTAGGCCGAATGCATCTACTGTAGAGTAAATGGTAGTTGAACACCCAAAGTTTTTCTCTCCTAACATTTTTTCTCGGCGCCAAGTAACATCAGCCGCGGAAAGCTGGCTTTCACTAAAAAAATTCCACCCCCCTTAAAAAAGGTACGAAACTTCAATTTTTGGATTGGACGTCTCTCGGCCAATAGAGAGACGGAGATCTTATTAGACGATCGGAGCTTACGTTACGGCGGAGCAAGTTACAAATAACGAAACGGATTTAAGGCTCTCAAAACAAACTCAGTATATCCGTGCCAGAAAAAAATAATTCTGTCGGCTTCTAATTTATCCATAATGTCGACTTAATCACCCTCTTTAAAAACGTTACCACTCCACACGATGCGCCGTTGCCATAAAAAACGTAGACACCGTGGATGAACCCTCCATGCTTGAACTTACTCAGATAAAAAAAATTAGCCCCGCCTGTTTTACTTCACTCTCCACCGCGGTGGAGCGCTGCTTCAAAAGCTCGTTCTCGGTCGTGGCCGAGATTTTATCTCTCCATTCACGCGAGCTCCGTTGGAAACTTTAAAAAGGTTAACGTCAGAACTTTCAGACACAGAGGCTAAGGCAAAAAATCTTACATAGGAACTTAGTGTAAGATTATTCTACTTGTGGTAATAGGAACTATATGTTTAATTTTGGAAACGTATTCTGAAAATAGAAACCATAAATGCTTTAAATCCCCATTTTGTTTTTTGAGGCTAATCTTCAGGGTCATATTGTGAACTTCCGGTTAGTTGTAGGGCAAAATATCTTCAGCGATGAATTATGTTATTGAAGGTGATCTAAAATTGGAGCCTAATTACGTGTTAATCGGTTAATTGGAACCGGAGTTATTAAACGTTTTCTCGATTTTGAGACCACACCACGTTAAAGAGCGCCCAAAAATCTATAAGATCTGAAATTTTCAGCTTTGTTTCAATTTGTTCAGGGTTAAAACCTATTTTTCCTGTACTATTAGACGAGACTACGCCTATCTCTTCCATTCTTATCAAGAATGCGAAATGAAAGCTATTTCTAGCAGTTTGAACTACGTTCTTCGTGTTAAAAAACCAATGACAATTGGAGTTGAAAATTTGCCCAGTCGGATTGAATCTGGCGATAAAGAACTTAAGAGTAATTTTGCTACTTTCTTGGGTCATATTCGAGGAACAAAGGACTACTGATATAAAATCCTTAGAAGCGTTTTAGCGATGATTCGGGAATTTGGTCCTCCCGCCTGGCTCTTGACTTTTAATCCGGCCGAATACGATGACTTGGAACTACACGATCACTTGAGAAAAGTGAGTTCAGACGTTCTAGGAGTAGAGTCGATGACGGTGGCTGAATTGTTGAATTTCGACCCACTTAGCGTCAATTTGCACTTTCACAACACAGTGCGGTCGCTGTTAATCAACTTTGTCTTGTGTAAGCGAAAACCAGTTCTTGGCATGATAGAACATCATTGTTGGCGGGTTGAATACCAATCTCGAGGTTTGCCTCACTACCATACGCCAGTTGCGCGCCTCGTTCACACACAAAATATTTGCTTCGCACGCGAGATCGCTCTGTATGCAGTACCAAGAAAATTTGTTTGAAATTTCAAACATTTTCGCGCCGTACGCGCCTACGCAGCCAATCAGGAGAGGCAATGAATCACGTGATCTTTTTAAGATGGCGTCGATAGGTGAAACACACCGCAAGCAATTTTTAGAAATGAATAATCTCGTGATATTTTCTCTACTTTTAATAAATGGTAGAAATAAAATGAAAAATAAAAATAAAAGAAGAGTATGGGTTTTGGGAAGTATTCGCTGACCGTGAGATAGAGGGAGATTTTCGTAATTTAGTCCCGAAATTAAGGATGTGCACAACAGAATACATAAAGCTGAGAAAGGCAAAGGAGCAAACTAGACTTCGAAGCTCCGGCATTTCCTATTGGTTGAAACAAACAGGCGTGGCGCTTGCGCTCCTTACAATGGAAAATAAACTTCGTGTGTGTGGACGAGATGCGAGCGAGGCGCGCCAAGCTAGCGATCGGGCAACGCGTGCGAGGCGCGCGAAATATCTGTAGTGTGGATGGACCTTAAGAAACGATTTGCGCGTAAATACCCTTACCGCGGTTATCGCTAACTCCGCTCTTTCGCCAATGGATACTAGCAAAGCCCCTAAAACTGACACTGCAGTAAGCATTCAGTTAAATAGGCCTCGTTCGCCTCCCCCTACTACGACTCCTAAGAGTCCCGTTAGTAGGACGAACGTGCTTAGTGTCTCAACAGCGCCTAAAAGGAAAGTTTCCTTGTCGGAGTATCGTTTGGCAATGTAAGAAAATGTTAGCAAGATTGGCGGTAGTGGTATCAATAATAATAACGATGGTTCAACGGACGATGGTGATAGTTGCAAAATGTTTCCCAATTTACAATCGTCTTCGACATTTTCATTGGCACTTTTCTCAGACAGTGCATCTCCAATTTTGAAGAGGCAACTTCCTTGACTGTTAAAAACACGAGTCCAATCACTGTCCAAATTTGCCCAAAGTAATCCAAGTTTTCAGAAAACATATTTACAAAGGCCACGTGATGTTGCCGAGAAGGGACATCGGGTGTGGGCAACGCTTGTTCCCTGTGCCCCATCCACAAGTACACCCGGGCTGTCTACTTCTATTTATCCGTGAGACGCCAACCCCAGAAGCGGCAATATTTGGTGAAGGATAGTGACAGCATTTGTGATAAAATCCTTATTAATAAGCACATCATTGTTTGTGAAAATAACATTGCAAATAATAGCTCGATTCTTAGAACTTCTCTCGATGTTGACCCTTCCACGGATAAATCGAGTGATGTATGTTCGAGGAAGTAGAAGAAATGATCGGCCCATTCCGATTTGTGGACCGGGTTCCGAAAAAGAAAACTCAAGAACAAGAATTACTACAACCGGAAGAAATCCAGCCGGAATTGGAATTACAGGAAAACATTGTCCATCAGGGAGAGACGCATCCAATAAACGAACCATTGCCTCAAGGACCTCTATCTCCCTCAGCGACAACACAAGTAATTCCCAAATTAACTCCTACAGCTGAAAGAAAAAAAGAGATCATTCTACAACAACGACAACAGAGGAAATCAGCCCCAGAAAAAGACTCTTCGAAAACTAAGCACGTCGACTGATGAAGATAGAATGTCCGAACCGGAACCGGAAAAACGAGGTCATCCGATTACCTCCTCCGCGGCTCCAGGACCAAAATGACGACTAGTGAGAAAATTGCCAAGTAGCAGTCTCTCTAGTGACGAACCTGAGGTCCACGATCTCCGTAACAGAAGTCACCCGACAACCACATCTTCTACCGTGGGACGAAAGAAGAAACATTTGAGAAAACTATCAAGTACAAGTACCACTAAGACCGAACGGTTAAATATTCCTAGTCCACCTATTCAAAGAAGAAGAGAAAGACGTCCGCAAGCTCAATTCCGAGAACAATTAAGTTCATCCTCATTAGAAAACATCAAGCGAAGAAGAAAACGCATCAGAGCACCTATAACTACAAGTTCGTCGGCTAAACCAAGAAAAAAGAAGCCAAAATTGCATACCCTATCGACAAGTCCGGAAGGAGAGCCTCCACCTCCAACAATCCCAATTATAGAACATTCAGAATCCTCGGCTAGCAAAGATGACACTCAACCTGTCATAGCTCCTACCATTCAGGATCATCGGGCAACTAACTATGAAAACCCCTCACGAAGGGCTGGGTTCGCGAATTATGCTATCGCCACACTGTACAACCCGGAAAAGTGAATATGGGAGTATACTACTATCCACCAGGGCCAAAGAGCCGCGTGTTACGCTCCGCGAATGAGATATCCCAATATTTGCGGGAAAAGGGAATCAGATTTAGAACCGGAAGATTTTAATTTCAAACGAGTACCTATCACCAAACCTCCTTGGGAAAGAGTTCCCGTACAAAAAATTAAGCTGTAGTTCATCTGCATACGCGCTTTTTTTATCGCTACCACGCTGTAAAGGCTCGTTTACATGTGCGCAAGAAATAGAAAAAGTCGAACCGTAAAGCTGAGAGATGAGGCGTATTGGGGATTGCGTTCCCTAAGCGTACCGTTTACAAACAATCGAGAACTTTTAAGTCGCGCTTGTTGCTCGTAGATGAAGCGGGTGTTCCGAATAAGCTCCGATCTGCCGTGGTAGATTTTTCAGCTCATGTTTGCTTGTCGCAAAGAGTCACGTGATTTTCCAAGCCAATAATAGCCAAGGACCAAATATCGTTTGATATTTTTGCGTTTGTTTATCTCGCGAAATATGCCTAGGCACCACCATAGAGAATGTCTTTAAATGAAAGAAAAGATCAAGATAAAATTTTTGAAATTTCTCCATATAGGATGTACCCACCAACAACGTTCCATTCTAATTTTCAGTTGTTTTTTTTTTGGTTATAAATGTCGAATGTTTTTCAGAAGTAATAGTTTCTTTTTAACCAGAAGCCAACTAACGACAGTCGACGCCATTTTAGTTGTTTACTTCCGACTGAAAGGCAACTCTGCAATCTAGGCTCATGCTACCGCCCAGCTCGTATGTAAACGAAGGAGCGGGTGGAGCAGCGGGAACAAACGCTTTTGGCAGACGCGATTTTTTTAGGCGCGAGAAAAAGATTCGACTTTCAACTTCTACTCTCCGCTTTAAGCTTAATTCTCGCTCACATGTAAAACGAGCCTTAATAGGTATACACAGGCTACATTTTCTGCAGCTCGAAAAACTCGAAAATTTCTCAGCAATTCCAGAACTGCAAATTGTCTGCCGTTTCTACATTTTCTGTTTGTTAACTGTTAATTGTCTATACTGGAAGAAATATACAGCGCGATTCTGCAAACGCGATGCAAAAGTAGAAATAACAGCTGCTAGTTTAAAACTGTAATTTGACCACATTTAGAGACATGTTACAGATCTGCAAAAGTGATGGAAAAGTAGAAATCCAGCAGCCACTTTAAAACTGCAATTTGACTATATTTATTGACATGTTACAGGTCTGCAAAAGTGATGAAAAAGTAGAAATACCAGCTGCTAGTTTAAAACTGCAACTTGACCACATTTATAGACATATTACAGGCCTGCAAATGAGATGGAAAAGTAAAACTCCACCTGCCAGTTTAAAACTGCAATTTGACTATATTTATTGACATGTTACAGGTCTGCAAAGGTGATGGGAAAGTAGAAATCCAGCTGCCAGTTTAAAACTGTAATTTGACCATATTTATAGGCATTTTACAGGTCTGCAAAAGTGATGGAAATGTAAAAAACCAGCTGCGAATTTAAAACTGCAACTTGACCATATTTATAGACATGTTACAGGTCTGCAAAAGTGATGGAAAAGTAAAAATCCAGCTGCCAATTTAAAACTGCAATATGACCATATTTATAGATATGTTACTGGTCTGCCAAAGTGATGGGAAATCTAATATCCATCAGCCTATTTAAAACTGTAACTGGACTACATTTACAGACATACTGCAGGTATTCAAAAGTAGAATTTATAGATATTTCTAAAGCTTATAGCAAAGAATTTTATTTAATAATGGAGGTTTGATAGCTGTGGAAATTTTCTAGACATTAAACAGGAGATACTCCTGTTTAATCTCTTATTCGATTTTTTTCACCTTCTGCAACGATTTTGCAGACATGAAAAAAAAATTATTTTCTATCTATTACGTACAATTACAGTTTTGAAATAGCTGGCAGACGGATTTCTACTTTTGAATACCCGCAATATGTCTATAAATGTGGTCAAGTTGAAGTTTTAAATTGGTAGCTGGATTTCTACTTTTTCATCACTTTTGCAGACCTGTAAAATGTCAATAAATATATTCAAATTGCAGTTTTAAATTGGCTGCTGGATTTCTACTTTTCCATCACTTTTGCAGATCTGTAACATGTCTATAAATGTGGTCAAGTTGCAGTTTTAAACTATCATCTGTTATTTCTACTTTTCCATCAAATTTGCAGACCTGTAACATGTATCTATGAATGTGTTCAAAGTACATTTTTAAATTACGAGCTGGCATTTCTATTTTTTCATCGCGTTTGCAGAATCGCGCTGCATATTTCTGCCAGACAATTAACAATTAAAAAACAGAAAATGTAGAAATGGCAGACAATTTACAGTTCTGGAATTGCGTTAAAATGTTCGCGTTTTTCGAGCTGCAGAAAATGTGGCCTTAATGTATACCTATTACAGCGTGGTATCGATAAAAAAGCGTGTATGCAGGTGAATTACAGCTTAAATGTTTTGTACGGTTAATTCAACTGCTTTGAAAATTTTCTAGAGATTAAACAGGGGTACAAGTTGGGAATCCAAAATAAACCTCTCCGAGTCGAGACGCAATTAAGAGGTTTTTCTTAATTATTAAATAAATATAATTGATATTTATTAATTTAATCGCCATTAATTTACTTTAATTCTGTTTAAATCTTTTTAAGAAACTTTATTCCTAAAATCATTTTAAGCATAGCTATTGTTGATGTTTGAAGTCAAGCGTAAGCGTCTTTAGCAATTTTTGGAAATTTGGTATATAAGGGGACTGATTAACAATAATTAATTAGAAAACACGCAATTGCGTGAATCTTTGGTGGAAGCTTTGCCATTTGGAAGCTATCGTTTCTCGTAGCCTTAGGCGACCGTCGCGTACACTTCAACCCTAACGACGATAGAGGAATAGAAATCAATGTATCTCTCTACGAACACGCTTGCTCCGATTTGCCAACTGCGAACGCGGTGACAGGCACACAAAAAGACACGTACAGCGTTATACCTCTCCGTAACGACATCGTCACTCGGAGAGGTAACAAGTTGGGAAACCAAAATAAACCTCTCCGTGTCGAGACAAATTTACTTTCCAAACACAGGTCCACCATGGACGAACTAATACTGAAGGACGGATGGCAGATGGAGAAAGTTGAAAAATACTTGTTTATTCGCCTTCTAGCGGCAGATAGTATTAAACCGGATAGTGGGGGAATCAATGTTCTAACGAGGGAAGCAGCTAACGTCTTATTTTGTCTAGATGGCGCTAGCGTTTTCCGGGATTTGACTCCGCATTTTCATAACCCCCTCCATTTTAGGGCTGAAAAGGGGGAAGTAAGCTTTACATTGGTTGTTTTGTCGCTTAGTAATGGGGGCAGTAATGGGCTGCCATTGGTTCTTCAGTATTACTTCGTCCACGGGTCCACCAGCCAATGAGAAAACTGAAATACGTAGCTCAAATTGGCGGGATATCGCGAAGGCCATTTGTAAAGGTTTAATCGTTTAACATTTCAGTGTGTATTCTCATAAGTCTAATGAGGACCTAATATCTATCACTTAAGTGTGGATTTAACTTTCGGCTCACTCTGAACCGTTAACACCTCTTGTAAGAGGACACGAAACAAGGTCAATTCTAGTTTAAATATAGGGTATTTTGTTTCATTGACTCAATCGCTTCAACACTTACAGAGAGACGAAGTATTGAAATCCATATTGTATAGTGAAATTAAAAGTTGCATTTACACTATATATAAATGTAGTAAAGCTGAATTAAAAAGTAAACACCAAATTTGAAATGATAATATCAGAAGATGTTCTTGGAATATTGAGATGAAACAGAGCTTTATAGCTACAGAACTACTAAAAGAATCGTAATGCCGAAAATTATTTAAAATATTTCCATTTAATATTCTGCAAAAAGGAAATGTTATCGTTTTGTAAGAGATCTTATCATCCTACTTTGATATGCGTGTAGTGTTTCGATTCAGATGCAATCTTCGTAACTCGTTCTATATAAACTCTCACTTGTGTTACTTCAAAGCAATAAGTTTATCTTAAATAATTAATTAAAGATAAATGATATTAATTATTTTAATCGCCAGTAAATAACTTTAAAAATAGTTAAATCGTTTAAAATAAAGTTGTTCCTATTATCTTTCGAAACTTTGCTAATATTGACTTTTAAAGTGAAGGGTACCCCTCTTGCCCGCTTTCTTCAAATTTAGGGGTATACAGGGTGTTTTTGAAAAGTCCATCACAAATTAAGGAGCGTGTTTATTGGACCAAACTGAGTGAAACGTATCAAAGAACGTGGGGTCTACAACATTTAGTTTCGGAGATATGGCCCCCCAAACATTTGCCCCAAAAACGAGAAAATATCCCAAAATGTGGAGTAAGGGTTATTACCATTACCCAACTTGTTTCGAAGTTATAGACAATTTCAATAGCCTTGAATTTGAGAAACACTACTGTAACTTTAGATAGCAGAAGGGTATAAATGGGTAGAAGTACGCGTACGGCGGTAATGTAAAGCTAATACCAAGTGTCATAGTGTTTTAAGATTTCTCAGCACCCAGTAAAATGGTTGCGATTGAAGGTTGTGTTTTGTTCATTACGTTAGTGTTTGATGTGTCACAGAGAAAACGCCATGATACGATCCCAATGTAAATGTACTTTTTATTGGTTCTTAATTCTTAATCTGTAACAAATAACTACTACAAGAATTGTTCAAAGTGTTCACCACCCGCGTTAAGGCAAACTTGAACACGCCTTACAAACGATTCCCTAACACGTTGCAAAATGCCTGGAGTATCGCCAATAGTTTGACAGGCATTAACGATTCGTCGACGAAGCTCTTCCACATCAGGTACTTCACTCTGATAAACTATGTCCTTCAAGTGGCCCCAAAGGAAGAATTCGCACGGGTTAAGGTCGGGTGATCGAGCAGGTCATTCCACGGGTCCACCTCGACCTATCCACCGAAAAGGGAACGTCGCGTTAAGGTGAGCCCTGACAGCGAGACTGAAATGTGGTGGTGCACCGTCATGCATGAACCACATTCTGCGTACTAAACCTAAGGGCACGTCGTCAAGTAATTCCGGTAAAATGTCTTGTAAGAATTGTAGGTACGCCTCACCGTTTAACCTGGGCCGAATATGCGGATATGAACCTAATGTATGGACGAGCCGAGGGGAATGCTGCTGCAGCTGTACGTTTTTATCAGGAAAGATTTCCGCAAAGACGCTTACCAAACCGACTGACGTTCGAGGCTGTGGACAGACGTTTACGACAGGACGGATGAATCCAACCGGCTGGACCTCAACCTAGAGAGCAAGAAGTCCCAGAGGCCGTAGAAGACGAAGTCCTTACTATTTTCGAGGACGAACCAGCAGCAAGTACCCGCCAGGTGGGTAAGCGATTAGGCTTTGGTCACGTGCTCGTGTGGAAAATCCTCAAAAGTCACCAGTTTCATCCTTACCATTTTCAAAAGGTTCAAGGTTTGAATCCCGCGGTCTACCCACGACGCATGGCGTTTTGCCAGTGGTTTCAGCCTCAGATAAACGCCATTGTTTTCCCGCGTAGTCTGTTAGTCACAGACGAAGCTATCTTTTCGCGAGATGGTATTATTAACCTGCATAATAAGCATCAATGGTCCCCAAGAAACCCTCACGCAACGTTCGTTAAATCTCACCAAGTACAATTTAGTTTAAACGTGTGGTGCGGTATTGTAGGTGAAAATTTAATCAGGGATAAGGGAGTCAGATGGATTGGAAATGATGATGGGCGACCTGCGGCACCATATCTCTCCCAGTGTACCTCGCGCACGCCCCTACCCTTCCGTAGGCGATTGCTAAGTGCTGCCGCGTAGCACCATTTTATTTGAATGAGAACTAGCTTCTATTTTTGAGATAGAGGGAGCGTCCTTTACAATTTCGTCCGGCACGACCCTACCTAACCGCTGGGGATGATGGGAGGACTATGGTGCCGTAGGTGGGGGTACAAAGGCAACGCTTGAGGCATGGGGGTATCCACTCCATTACTCTCTCCTTCAAGATTTAATTGGACCGTATTTTCTACAGCCCAGGTTAAACGGTGAGGCGTACCTACAATTCTTACAAGACGTTTTACCGGAATTACTTGACGACGTGCCCTTAGGTTTGGTGCGCAGAATGTGGTTCATGCATGACGGTGCACCACCACATTTCAGTCTCGCTGTCCGAGCTCACCTTAACGCGACGTTCCCTTTTCGGTGGATAGGTCGAGGTGGACCCGTGGAATGACCTGCTCGATCACCCGACCTTAACCCGAGCCATTTCTTCCTTTGGGGCCACTTGAAGGACATAGTTTATCAGAGTGAAGTACCTGATGTGGACGAGCTTCGTCGACGAATCGTTAATGCCTGTCAAACTATTCGCGATACTCCAGGCATTTTGCAACGTGCTAGGGAATCGTTTGTAAGGCGTGTTCAAGTTTGCCTTAACGCGGGTGGTGAACACTTTGAACAATTCTCGTAGTAGTTATTTGTTACAGATTAAGAATGAAGAACTAATAAAGAATACATTTACATTGGGATCGTATCATGGCGTTTTCTCTGTGACACATCAAACACTAACGTAATGAACAACACAACCTTCAATCGCAACCATTTTACTGGGTGCTGAGAAATCTTAAAACACTATGACACTTGGTATTAGCTTTACATTACCGCCGTACGCGTACTTCTACCCATTTATACCCTTCTGCTATCTAAAGTTACAGTAGTGTTTCTCAAATTCAAGGCTATTGAAATTGTCTATGACTTCGAAACAAGTTGGGTAATGGTAATAACCCTTACTCCACATTTTGGGATATTTTCTCGTTTTTGGGGCAAATGTTTGGGGGGCCATATCTCCGAAACTAAATGTTGTAGACCCCATGTTCTTTGATACGTTTCACTCAGTTTGGTCCAATAAACACGCTCCTTAATTTGTGATGGACTTTTCAAAAACACCCTGTATATACGATTCGTTTCCATTATAATAATAGATAAAAACGCATTCGCGTGAACCGATGGTGGAAGCCTTACCATTGGGAGGCTAGACGTTTCTCGTAACCCTAGCCGATCGCCGCGTATATCTTGAAACCAATAATAGATAAAAACGCATTCGCGTGAACCGATGGTGGAAGCCCTGCCATTGGGAGGCTAGACGTTTCTCGTAACCCTAGCTGATCGCCGCGTATATCTTGATACCAAACGATGACGAAGGAGAAGAAGCCAGAATTGACTGACTGGCGTCCATGTGGAATGGACAAAGACCTGATGATGGTGGTGCATAGAAGCTGGTGTCAATGTGGAATTGACGAAGAACTGAAGATGGTGGTGCATAGAAGCTGGTGTCAAGGTGAAATTGACGAAGAACAGAAGATGGTTGTGCTTATAAGCTTGCAAGTACAGACTAGTGTCCATGTGGAATGGACAAAGACTAGCAGATTGTGGTCCTTAGAAGCCAGTTAGTAAAGACTGGTGTTGGTAGATGAATGGCCAAATTTCCGTGAACCGCGAACGCGTTCCGGAAATCGGGTATTTGTTTGCTCCGATACGCAAACTGCGAACGCGGTCACGTGGGGTCTGACAGACACACAGACACGGCCGGTGTAATACCTCTCCGTGACATACGTCACTCGGAGAGGTAAAAATTTATTAATTTTACAAATTGAAAATCCTAAATTTCAGCACTACAAAGTATCTGAAACGCGCCTGCAATGACCTGCAAAGTATCTGAAACACGCCCGCCATGGTCCTGCAAAGTATCTGATACAAGCTTGCAATTATCCTAAAAATATCTGAAAAGCAACTGCAATTATACTGTAAAGTATCTGAAACGCGCTTGTAATTATCCTACAAAGTATATGAAACACGCCTGTAATTATCCTACAAAGTATCTGAAATGCGCCTGCAATGATCCTAAAATTATCTTAAAAGCACCTGCTCTTATCCTAAAACGTATCTGAAACGCGCCTGCAATGATCCTGAAAAGTATCTGAAAAGCACCTGCAATTATCGTACAAATTAAAGTATCTGAAACGCGCCTGTAATGGTCCTTAAAAGTATCTGAAACGCACCAGTAATGATCCTGAAAAGTATCTGAAACGCGCCTTTAATTTTCCTACAAAGTATATGAAAAGCGCCTGCATTTATCCTGCAAAGTATCTTACATGCGCCTGCAACTATCCTAAAAATTATCTGGCACGCGCCTGCAACTATCCTAAAAATTATCTGAAAAGCACCTGCAATTATCCTACAATGTATCTGAAACGAGCCTGTAATTAGTGTACAAAGTATCTGAAACGTGCCTGCAGTTATCCTACAATGTATCTGAAAAGCACATGCAAT
This sequence comes from Phalangium opilio, assembly GCA_019434445.1. Classification (NCBI taxonomy): domain Eukaryota; kingdom Metazoa; phylum Arthropoda; class Arachnida; order Opiliones; family Phalangiidae; genus Phalangium; species Phalangium opilio. The sequence continues at coordinate 143,502 of JAEQBA010000038.1, read as the reverse complement.
TATCCTACAATGTATCTGAAACGCGCCTGTAATTATTGTTCTAAGTACCTGAAACGCGCCTGCAATGATCCTGAAAAGTATCTGATACGCGCCTGCAATGATCCTGAAAAGTATCTGATACGCGCCTGCAATGATCCAAAAAAGTATCTGAACGCGCCTGCAATGATCCAAAAAAGTATCTGCAACGCGCCTGCAATTTTCCAACAAAGTATATGAAACGCGCCTGCAGTTATCCTACAATGAATCTGAAAAGCACCTGCAATTATCCTACAATGTATCTGAAACGCGCCTGCAATGATCCTGAAAAGTATAAGAAAAGCGCCTGTAATGGTCCTGAAAATTATATGAAACGCTCCTGCAATTATCCTACAAAGTATCTGAACGCGCCTGCGATGATCCAAAAAAGTATCTGAAACGCGCCTGCAATTTTCCTACAAAGTATATGAAACGCGCCTGCAATTATCCTACAAAGTATCTGAAACGCGCCTGCAATGATCGTACAAAGTATCTGAAACGCGCCTGCAATGATCCTGAAAAGTATATGAAACGCGCCTGTAATGGTCCTGAAAATTATAAGAAACGCTCCTGCAATTATCCTACTAATTATCTGAAACGCGCCAGTGATGGTCCTGAAAGTATATGAAACGCGCCTGCAATTATCCTACAAACTTAGCAATTTCCGACAGTAACATGCATACAAAATATCAGGAAGGTACCTGTAATGAGCCTACAAACATCCTGATTTCTTACGGGAGTTACTATTTCCCCTCTGTTTTCTAGCTGTAAGGTAGCTATTTTATGACTCTAGAGTAGCAAAATTTTGTATACTGCTGTACTGAGTTTTCCAACGGAAGATATTTTTTCTGCAAAACGTCTAAAATGTTCTGCATTGCTCTCTGGAATGCATCTTAATTTAGTCTGAAGTTGAACCTTTTTCAGGTTTATTCCAGTATTAATCCAGAATATTCCAGTTAATTTGCAATATATTGCAGAATCTAAAAAAATCTACTTAACAGCAAAATGTAGCCGTAAATTTTTGTACGGGTTAGACTGGCCCACCCGCGACGCACCGCTTTGACGGCCATATAGAATTCAAATTCATCCCGCTAAGTGAGCTGTATCCCTTTGGGAACTTGTTTGATTATTTCTTTATTTTATTTCCTAATAACGTTACAATTTAGGACAAACGCATAAACCCCCTTATATTGGACAGTGGGGCCACGTTGCCGTCGGGGAAATCCAGAAACCGTAAAGCACGAGAATTTCCTCCTGGATCCTCTATTACGAGATTTTGAAATTGTCTCGACTCTAGCGGCCACCTACTTTCACCAGGATGAACTAATCCCCGCCACACCAACGGGAGCCCCCCTTCAACATCCTCAAGACTTCATAATCCTGCATCCAGAAAAAGAGATCGTCCCAGTCGAACTAGAGGTTGTAGCCGCCTCTGAAGTCCCCGCTGAAGAACGGGACAATGATGCCCCCGAAATCGAAACCGTTGCCGTTGTTATCAATGATGCCCCCGCCATCGACGCCGTCGCCGCCGACAACATCCCAGCCACCGATGAGCCCTCCAATGATGCAGTCATGGACAACCAAGCCACCATAACACCCCATCGAATTGTCCAAGGAAATCCCGTCCGTCGACTTAACCCTACTGTTTCCCAAGCGGAAGTGAATTTTTTGCATTACGGACAAATTCCAACCCTCAATGTAACTTATATGAATTGTCCGAATATGACCAACTCTTTTTCCCCGAACAACCCTATCAGAGGACCCCGCCGAGAATTCGGGAAATGTTCCCCATTGCTTGGGAAAATATGTCTCAAGGGGATCAAATTCGCTTATATCCGGTCGACCAAAAAGGATTTCCCATCATCACGTGTACCCCCTGAATTATAGCTGTGACGCCTGTCAGGCCGAGGGCCTCCACTCTTCGTCCCTTACCCGCGTAAATTCATACAGAAGGACAGTCAACAAGGCATTCTTAACACCCGCATTGCATATTGAAAAAAAATGTAATTCTTCATTTATACCCCGTAATAATTTTCCCGGGCGATTGGATACCTTCCTTTCTTTCTTCTTTTTTCCCCCTTCCTTTTCTATGTTTTCTTTGTTTTTCGTGGGGGTGATTGCAGCAGTTTCGCCCAGAAACCGTTGCAGACGACGGGAGGTCAGACATATTCCTCGGAATATGTCCGGTCCTCCGCCGTTTATGTCACCTCCTCTCTTCCTTTTTCTCTCTTCTTCCTCCCCCCTTTTTTCTATAATTTAAAAAACGCTTAAAAAGGCGAACAAAAGAGGAGAGAGAGTAGTCCCGTCTCGCACTCTGAAGGAAGAACTCTGGTCCCGCGCCTCGCGAAGTTGTAACCGCGCCGCTTTCTCCCTCGGGAAACGATTCTTTTTTAAAAATTTTCTTCATCTTTTGTAAAGTCAAATAGTCTTCATTAAACGAATATAATCGCCACGACATGAACAGAAGGTATGAATGACTCTTATTAAATCAACAAAAGGGATAACGTTAACGAATTAGGCTTACAAAATATCTTAAATCCCCGTTTTTTAGACTTAACGTAGCCACGAGGTCCCCCTTAGTTAAAATCAGGGCTGACTAAAGTCCTGTAACGGAATCCCCTTTAGCGACCGGCCAAATTAAATTCTTACCGGCGCATTCTGTTGCAATATATGCACTTAATAATCTCGCATTTAGTAATACAAAATGGCTATATTTATTGTGATGGTACACGTTAATATACAGGGTATTTTTGAAAAGTCTGGCCAAATTTAGGTAGCGTGTCCTTGGAGTCACTCCGAGTGAAAAATTCCAAAGAACCATGTACGTAAATTACGCCATTTCAGAGACATGAGCTTTCAAAAGCAGCCCCACAATCAACACAATCGTGAAACTTCTAGGAGAGCGGTCGCTCTCTTAGATAAGACTTCATACCGCCTCTAATGTATAAGGATGGTTTTTGATTGGCCGTAACTTTTTTCGTATTGTGTTTGCTGCTTTGAAATTTTGACAGTGAACTAAAATTTGGACCCTTATTTTGTGGTTAAAATTTCAAAGAGATCCATCTAATAGTTAATTCTTTAAAGGAGAAAGTTGCTAAGGGTGGTTTTCATTTCCATAAAATTAATCACAGATTTTGACGAAAAACTGGAAAATCTCCTTAGAAATAACCTGGGAAATGTTCCAAACTTACCCATTTTGTCCATACCCTTACAAAAATAACTATACATTTGATAGATTTGAAACGGTCTTAAATGAAAGCCCCATTATCATAATTGGCGCCTATTTTTTTTCATTAAGAAAAATTTCGATTAAGTATTGTTTCTCATAATTTTAATTACATGCCCTGATTTATGTCGTTTTGGGTATTTGAGTTACGGCGCTTTTTCACTGTTAGAGACATGCAATTTACGCCTAATTTATTATGTGGGACTTACAGCGTTTTTGTCGTGAATTCGTGATTAACGCCGTTCCCGTTAGAGGGACTTAAGGAAGAAAAACATGGTGTTCGAGGCACACCCGGTTAAAACCAAAATGTTTTTAATTGGAATTAAAATGGAGGCTAATTAGGTCTGATTTTTATTATTTTCGTAACCAAAACGTGATTGAAATTTACTACAATTATTTTAATCTTTAAAATCTTTAGAATATTTTAATATATTTAGCAATTTTTGCTAAGCCTCGGTCAAAATAGCGTTATGTTGTCGTTGATGTTATAGGGTAATGGCAGCCCTCTGCCTTCGACTGTATTAAGCTCTATGGGGAAATAACATGGGGTGCCATTAGTCTATATGCAACATCAACTTCGGTTATTGGGATAAAAGCCAGACATTACGAATACTGTCGGTAGGTGCAAATAAATTATAATTATAAACAAATTAATTATTAATCTTACTGGGAGATCAATCAATTACTACATTGTTATCTGTGACAGCTGGGATACATTATTAAGATGTAGAGGTAAATTTTTCACCTTAATGATGAAACCTCCGAATCGCTGACTAAACGTAGCCGATAACTTTTCAAGGAAAATTATGACAAACAGAACTGTATAGATTCTTCCATTTAATAACATTTTATATTTGCATTATTTAAATTCAAATTCTGCATTAAAGGTAAAAACCATTTCTGTTCATTGGATCTCAAAACATTTTTTTTTAATTTCAACAAACCAACGTAGCTCTTGTAATTTGAGGCTGAGTTTTTTTAAAGTCGTTTATAACACGATGTTTAATTAAATGATATTAATTTTGGATTACGTTAAATATGTAAAACACTGTTAAGTGGTTCTGCTACTAAGCCTTCTGAAAGAACCCAAAATGTTTGAAATTATTGGGAAAAAATGTTTCTTTCACGCAAATGTACGTTACCTGACCTTACCAAAAATTGTTCCAAACTTACGGTGTCCGAAATTATCAGAGCTAATTATCAAAGACACATATTTAATTGATCTCATTTCAAATTATTTCAATTCAAAGGGCTGTATTAACTTTTAAGGGGAAAACCATTGCGGTTTATTGGACTTCTAACATGCTTTTCAACTTTTTGATATACAAACATAGCATTGTTTGTTTGAGGTTCCGTTTTTTTAAAGACGCTTATAACACTATTTTGCTTAATTAAATGGTATTAATTTTGTTTATGTCAAATATGTACCACAGCTAAGTCGCATAGAAGTAATAAACATTAAGTCAGCTGACTTCATCAGCCGTAGAGTTCTACTCACAAGGGTTTGTTGCAGGCGCGTAGGAACGTTTCGAATTTAGGGGGGTACAGTCTAAACATGGATTTGGGCGCCCCCTCCCCAAAGACAAGAAAAATGTTGATAAATACATTGAACACGGTTAAAACGTACTTTAATCACAGTGAAATGGTGAATTATTATGATTTTCCAAAAATCGGTGTCCGATAGGTGTTGGTTGTGGAAAATTTTCTGCACATGGAATCTTATCAATCCTCTCTGGATATCTTTAGATAATTGCTAAGTGATTTAGTTTTTTTCAAGTCATTGTTGCCCGTAGTCATGGCACAAACACAGAATTTTTAATATGATTCCCATTGTAAAATTATAGGATTTTATAGGACCAGGAGTTCATAATAACCCCCCCCCCTGATAGGACTCATAAGTGATAAGACCTGAAGTGTGGATGATTCTATTTCAGTGTGAATGTAGATTCCTGAAAGTGCGTTACATCGCACCTTGATCTAATTAAATACTGAAGGGCTCACGCAGAAGGCAAAATGGCTAATAATTAAAATACCATAAACAAAAAAGACTTAAAAGTGACTGAAAATTACCAAATCAAGCTATTTAAAAGAGTCAGGTAGGAAGAGAGGTTTTTCACTGAAAACCGATTTTCATAATTAAAGATATTTTAAAGGTCTGTGAACTTAATCTGTGAGCTTTGACATTTCAAATGAAAAATCTCAGGCGTAATTAAATTGAAGTGCAGCTCAGAATTCAAAGTAATTGCTATCATTTCAAATAAAATCTCCAAAAATTCTTTGAATTTAACTAGGCGAAAATAGAAGGCAAAAATATCCTGAGCGAGCGAAGCGAGCTCCGCTATTTTTTTATCTGACCAAATGAGATGTCGCTAATTCTGCGTTTCAAACGTCATACAGCTGGGATTATAAATAATTATTCCAAAATCCCCAAAATATAGGAAGATTAGTGAAATATTCTCACTTCAGTATCATTTTGGCGCCCTTTGAATATAAATTTGGCTCCCTTTCTGACCTATTTAGGCGCCCTAGTAGAATTTTAGGGGGGTACAATGTACCCTTGTACCCCCCGTTCCTACGCCACTGGTTGTTGCAAGTTTGATGAACTCAGTGCCACCACCCGGGATCGAAGCAAATAAATTAATTTTATTTTAAATAGAATATTAACAGTACTAAAAACACATTAAATCTTGGAAATTAGGTATGACGTTCATGATGGATTTCCTAGTCCCGTCACAGCACAAAACGTTATTAAGCATACTTAACGATATCACAAATATGACATTTCTACTCAAATTTAGGTGTTGAATGTGAAAGATAGTGTGGGTTTGATAGAAACATATTACATTTAAGAACATCATTATTATGATTAATTAATGTGGAATTAGTAAATAAAATTGCTTAGTGATTGCTAGCCCCCCCCTTTGTATGAATTAAATATCGGAATGCAGATAGACAAGATTTAAATGATAAATAAAAAGTGATTTATGGATTTTAATGATTTTCGCAAAATGTATTATTTATTATTTTTAGGGAATGAAATAAATGATTTTTACAAAATGAAAGTATGATTTTTAAAAATGAAATACTTATTGTTTTTAGGAACTGAAATTATGATTTTTAAAAAAGAAAATAATGATTTTTACAAATAAAATATTTATGTTATTTACATAAAAAGAAAAAGAAAATTTACTAAAAAAACGAAAAAAAAATTGTGATGATGCTATATGAAACAAGATGACAAAATTATACTCTTATAAGAATGTTTTTGGAACACAGGAAATTAATTTAACCATAAGAAAAATAATATATAGCTCCCTAGGGACCTATATATTATTTTTCTTATGGTATAAGTCATCACATTTTTGTAATAACTTTAATTTTTATCTTACTTACAAAATAAAAATTAATCTGTAACTGGGGCATCCTTCTTATCGTCGATGACGACATCTTGGGGGGGCTTTGGTTCCGCCCCCTCACCCACTTCCATGCCCTCAGGCATTTTCTCCTCCTTTTTTTCTTTTCCAATAATATAAATAGGCTATTAACTATCTTTAATGAATTTAGACTATCTGCTTGTTTGCTAAGCCATTCATTTGGTTTAACAATTATTACACACGTGGAGGATTCATTTTTACACTCTAAGTTGCCAGGTCTCCTTGTGCAAATGATATGAATCCTCCACGCCTGTAAACTATGTATACCGTATGTACTCTGTTACCAGTCTGGGAAATAAGGATATTTTTTAAACTAGTCCTTGGGACCAGTGATCCCCCCCCTAGTGTCGTAAATAATAAACTGGTCTCCGGAGTGGTCCCAGCCTTTGTTCTCCTATAGATTTGCAATTAATAAACTGGTCCCGAGGACCAGTAACCCCCACTTTTTGAATTAAAAAACTAGTCCAAGCAATTAATAAACTGGTTTTGGACCAGAGGAAGTGTGCTATTTCCCAGACTGCTCTGTTACAGCATCGGTTATCAGCACGCTCAAAACTAGGTCTCTATGTAACGTAGCTTTGCACATGCTGTCAAGAGACGAAAAACTTCAGTATCGTCAGGATTTAAAATATGCTGGAATTTCTTAGCTGAGTGCACGGACCTCTAGGCCTTAGTTTGAAATACGTGTGGAATTGCCTTAGGCCTAGAGATCCGTACACTGGAGTTAAAAAATTCGCGAATTTTTCAAATCCTGAAGAACCCTATTTTCCTCGTCTCTTGTCAGCACGCACAAAGCTAGGTTACATAGAGACCTAGCTTTTCGCGTGCTGACAACTGATGTGGTAACAGAGTATATACAGAATAAGCTGTCGTTCGAGATATGGAGTTGCCTATCCTATAGCGTTAAAACAAATTTCATCACGCGCATTCTTTATCCATGGTCACATTAACAGCTTCTAATAGCGTTTTCCTTTGGGTCCTCGCGGAGCGCTCCCATGGAGGAGTAAAACTTGGAGATCCTATTCTTCAAAAACAGTCTTTAACGAAGCTGGAAACTACTACTACCATTTTTATTGCTCCTTGGGAGCGCTCCGCGAGGACCCGAAGGAAAACGCTATAAAAAAAGGATCCCGTACCTTTTTGGGCAGGGCAATCTTTTATAAAATGTCCTTCCTTTTTGCATGAGTAGCACACTCGCGGACGCCTCCCCCCACGTTTATTGCGACCGCCTCGACCACCACGGCCGCCTCGACCGCCGCGACTACCTCGAACACCATTGTTGGTAACGTACACGTTGCCGGTAATTTTCCAACTGTCCATTTTTTTTATAAGCCTTGGTCGGTTAAGAAGGAATTAAAAAAAATCACAATTTAACCACAAAAGTGCTCCCTATCAATTTTCAAACTAGTTCATATAAATAAACCTTTAAGTTTTAAATATATGACTTAGTTTAAAAACAAATTAAAAACAAAATAATTCTTAATAAAGTTTGGCATAGAACTCACTTTCGTTTCTTTAAATTTGAAAGTTGGCACCCTGACTATAGCCCACTCGATCACGCACTCCACCGTCGTGGAGCGCGTGATCGAGTGGGCTATGCACTGACAGTGAAAAATAAAGAGAGAAATAATAATAATAATAAAAATTTAAATATTTATGTAAATGCTGAGCTACATAAAGGAGCCGCCCTGTTTCTGAAGGGTGTATACATACAAAAAAAAAGAAAACCTGTAACCAACAATACATAGTTTACATCCTAGGAGGATCCATACCATTTACACAGGGAGGCCAGGGAGGCTATTCTCTAAGGTCCTTTTGGAGGAATTTCGATCCGAATCTTTTCATTCGGAGTCAATTTCTCCGAATGAAAATAAAACGTATTCTGTAAGAACCTTATCCTAATCATACGGTGATAATCTCTCCGAATCATTCGGCGGCCGAAGGAGATGGCCGAATCGAGCATTCGGATATTTTACCGCCTCTCTTCCCTCCATCAATCTTAGATTCGCTGAACTTTCGCCGGAGTTTTCTAGTATTTTTCCCCGTACCTTTTTGCTGGCACCTTGGCTGCGGTTCATATTTTTATTTAGTATGGCTGCTTTGTTTTTTCAACTCAAGCTTCATCGTTTGCGATTTGAACATGGTAATCGCATTGCCCGTCGCGATTTACGAGTTCAAAGGGTTTTTCGAGACCTAAAATCAAGCGTGGGCAAAAGTTTAGGTTAAAGCGGGAAATGGCTTTAGGCCTTGGCGGGCCTTGGCGAAATCTACAAGGTAGATTGACGGCTTTTTTTTGTAGATTTAAAGTTAAAAAAACGTCGTTGAATTTATCCTACATTTAAGGGATAATTTCGCGAGATCCAATTACTTAACACAGATTTAATTGTCCATTTTAATATTTTTCCTACCGGGGCTTGTAAGTTAGAGCCACCTATTTTTGACCAATTGCATCAATTATTAATAATTGCTAGATTAAATTTGGTTATTTCCTTTACCATCTATTTAAATTAATAAATTTTGGTAGGTGTGTAACCATTGATAGGGGGCTAATGATCTACATTAATGAATTTATCATAATCTCACGAGATCCACCCAATTGGATTATAATTTGCGATTAATTAACGTTGTTATTTTAGGTTCTCATTGCCTCATATTTAACCCTACTAAAACTTGCGCTAAGTTTCATTCAAAATTCGACGTATATTAACTGTTGTTTAGCGTGTTCTTTAATACCCATTTTAAAAGAATATTATGAAGCAATTTAAGAATAAATAATTTTTCATCAAAAAAAATAAATAAATAAAAATGGAAAAAAAGCACTTGTTTCTATCTTAAGAAAAGAAATCGAAAAAGAGAAAATTGTATTGAATGTGCTTCCAATACAAAGACCATTTCCCAAAATTTCCACTCCTTGGGAAAAACCAAAGTTTCCATCCCTTCAATTTGAAAGTGCGCCAAATAAAATTGTCCAATAAAGAAAAAGTGGGCGTCAAAAAGTACCACGTGGCTTAAGAGGAAGTGACGTCCATTTGGATTGAGAGACAATTTTCGAAGTATCCGAATGACGATAAGGATTGGGGTTAGAGAATACGGTTTTTTCGGTCCAATCATAAGGATTCGGAGTGATCCGAATGATTTTCGATTTTTAGAGAATAGCCTCCCAGGCTTCACAAGAAGGGCTGACTCACTAGGTGAGTCTAAACTCTAAAGCCAGGCCTCCTTTTGCAAATTTTATGAATCCTCCTAGCCTGTAAACTATCTATACAACTAGGTCGGGAAATTGTCCACTAGATTGTGCAAAAATAGTGTCGCGTTTTCATTGTCAAGCTATCAATATTTTGGAAAATTTATTAGAGATGGGCCGATACCAGTTTAAACCGATACCGATATGATCCGATACTTCGGAAACCGATACGTACCGATACCGATATTTTACCCGATCCTTCGATTAAACCGATATCAAACCGATACCGATATGGCATCGGTATCGGCCCATCTCTATAGATGATTCTCGATCCAGTTTCGGTACTTGAAACTATAAAATTGGCTTATCATATACGACAAACCCATTTTGGACACTAGTAACGTTATCCAAAAATAGATGAAAAACTGTGCTGTCTCAGAGTTTAGGTCTTATGGCGCCATCTACTCTCAACATAAGTATTTATTTTCTTTAAAAAATATCGGGTAGAAATATCGGTTCATTTATAACCGATACCGATATATCGGTTAAAGCCAAATATCGGTACCGATACCGATATGGCATCGGTATCGGCCCATCTCTAAAAATTATTGGTCAAAATGTCCAGTGACCCCCCCTTAATTTTTAAAAATATTATGGGACATTTTAAAATTTTATTGAACAATGTCCAGTGTACTGTGCTTATTTCTGGCCCTGCCTATAAATGTTCCTGTGCTTATTTTCGGCCCTGTACACAAGTGACAACTTTGACTTTTTAACTAAGCCTATTTTTATGTTAAGAGCCACGTTTTCGGGCGCCTTTTGCTGTTTTGGTACGTATTCTCATGCACAATTTCCTCTGCTACTACTTACTAAGACTTACAATTTCTAATTAATCTTTTTAGGGTTAATAACTTTCATTAGTTCCATTTCTTTACAACGTCTGTATTAAATTATTTCCATTTTTTCCCTTGTTTAATTTTTATTAATTTTTCCCTTCACGTTAAGCCTACTACTTTTTATTACATTTCACTGTATGTTGTTTTTATTTAAGAGTGTATATAATTGTACTTCTTTGTGGTTCCAAAGTGTTCTTTGTGCAACGCTTTATCGGATAGCTTTGTGGTTTCAAACCGTTCTTTGTGCAACGCTATATTGGATTTCTTTGTGGTTCCAAAACGTTCTTTGTGCAACACTTTATTGGATAGCTTTGTGGTTTCAAAGCTTTCTTTGTGCAACGCTTTATTGGATTTCTTTGCGGATCAAAGGCGTTCTTTGTGCAATACCTACCTAATTTGGGTTCTTTGCAAATACAAGTTGAAAATTGCTGTGTAGAATTAAGATCTGTTTCAAAAATAAACTACTGTGTTATATTTCTTAACGAATATTCAAAATGGTTTCAACTGAAGCAGTTAAGAGGAAAACATTGCGTCAAGCAAAGCAAATATATAGAGCGCAAGTAAAGTTAAAAATGCAACTAGAGAGTAAACCTAAGAATCAAGCTAACAAGCTATATTGTAAAAAATACTATTTGAAAAACAATGAATACTTTCAAAGAAAAAATGCAAAAAACTATGTGTCACGTAAATCTCACCTTGAGAACCGGAAAGTGCGAACAAGAAATATGCCTTCAGGTGGTGGCACTAATGTTCGTAGAAAAAATAAAAAACCCAATAACAAACACATTCTGATGGGTAAAATGGGTTTTGCAAAAAACCTCTTAAATGCTAAAACCTCTTAAATGCAGGGATTTTCAAAACAAAGAACAAGAAATTCATAGCTGAAAGCTACAAACGGTTTCTGGTCACACGTTTAACTGAAAGATTGGCAGGATCAAAGACTATTGACAGTGAGACTTCAAACAGATGCACCAAATCTGTCTCTCACAAGCTGAAATGCCAATTGTTAGCTGATAGAATACTACACTTGAAAAGGCAAATGAATTCAGCATGCAACGCCCAACTATCAGGGATGATTACTCAATTTAAAGATATTGTCGAGAAAATCAAAGAAATTGGGTGTGTTAATCAAGGTAACTTGGCGGAAGTTGTAGGTGGGAAAAGGCTTCACAGTAGCCTAAAAGAAGCCTATTTCCACGAAATCACCTATAATGCAATTGGGAATAATGGTAAAATATTAAAAAATGACGATGAGTTGCGTTACAGAAAAATATTTCAATTGGATTCGGATGGTCATGTACAGAAGGTGCTGAGAGACCGTGCTACCAATTCGAACAAAGAATTGTTTGTTGACGAAATGGGGAATTTCGTTGACATAAAAAACAATAACGAGACTAGTAACGTAGAACGAGTTTTACAAGTTAATGAGTCGGGAATTGTTACGAATCTTTTCAAAATTGTTGAAACTGAAGAGAAGAATCCGAAAGCAAATTTTGTGATCAATGAAGGGGGGTTTATTGAAACCCAAAACAAAACTGTATACTGGGAATGCAGTGACATTTGTAATGTTCGAACTCGAGCCATTGCAAAAGTAATTTTGCGTTCTTTCGCTGAATTGGCTCCACATTATTCGGGAATTAGAAGTATTATGAATAAGATGTATCAAGTCAAAGCCTTGCTCAACGCGTTAACTAAAATTTCAACTGAAATTGAAAGTGGTGATTACGATTCTCTGACGAATGTCATGGTGCAATCGAGAAAAATCCTAGCCACACGTGGGAAAAATTTAAATACCGAACAAAATAATGCTCCCACAGGAAGCGTTAACGCTCCTCGGCCGACTCTCGATGAAAGTGAAATCTTGAGTCTTTACGAGAATCAATTCGCTCGGGCAATGCTGAACACCAAAGAGTTTCACGACACGCCTTGCGACTGCTGTTTTAGATTACTGAAAAAAACTGATTTAAGAGCTGTAGAAAAACTAGTAAACAGTGCTGTTTTTGATAACGAGGCCTATCTGATTTTAAGAGCTGGCTGGATAATGAATAATTCGGACGCTAGAGAAGCGGATATGCTTTTATGTCGTTACTGCGCTACGGATTTGGGAAAGGGTAAAGTTCCCATTAGATGTTTTCTGAACAACTTGGCGGTTGACAATCCTCCGCCAGATATCACCAATTTAAACATGTTCGAGAAAGTTTTAATTCAGCTTGTGAAGCCCTTCCACACTGTGGTGCGGTTAGGCACTAAAACCAATTCCAACGTGAAGTTTGGTATGGTTAAAGCTTTAAAGGGAAGAGTAATTTATCTTCTAATTCCAGTGGAAAAAAATTTGAAGATGATTCCAAAAACGTTGCCCAAAAATCAAGAACTGCATATCTTGGTGAACGGCGTTCCCACTGCGGACAAAAAGGTTTGGCAGCAGGTTGTTTGCCTCGAAAAAGTGTTGAAAGCTTTCGGTGTGCTGAAAAAAATTAATCCTTTTTACAAAAATATTGATATTTCGGCAATGAACGAGGATTATATTTGTGGGACGCAATATATCGATGGCTGGGAAAATTCATTGATTCCCGATGAATTACTGAGCGTAGCAGATCCACTTGCGCTGATCAACGATGGCTGTGATGCGGTGCCACGTGGTTCCGCTGCGTTTACAGTGAATTGCAATCATGACATGCCAGCTGACCAAAACGCTTCAAATATGAGCGTTCAGGGTGAAAATCAGTTGACCCATGCAGCAGATGACTACGCAATTATAAAGCAACCCGAGGCTTTGTTGCGAAAACTTTCTGAAGGCGAAGCCAATGATCTGTACGATCATTACTCTATTCATCCGGTGAACGTCCAACCACCGAAGGATTTATTGGGTACTTACCAAATGAAGCGCGTCGAGGCCGAGCCGGTTAGCACTTGGGACAAAAAACTGGAATACATGAGCTTCGTTCTTTTGTTCCCTCGGGGTCGCTTTGGCAAGCACGATGATAGACCATTTGGGAAAATAACGGAAACCGAGTATCGTTTATCCCATCCTTTGAACAAAAGTCCACTTTTTAGACGAGATTACGCCTATTTGTTCCATTCTTATCAAGAATGCGAAATGAAAGCGATTTCTAGGATTGTCTACCATTGGGTCGAATCCCATTGGATCGAATGTCTTGTTCGACCGAATCCCATTAGACCGAATACCGCAATTTGGGCGGTTTTCCAATCATGAATTTTCTTTCATTCCTATTTTTCAATTGACTTTCTAATTAAACTTCTTGATATTGCAGCAAATAATATTTATGTTCACCAATAACATTCTTCAATAAATTTTAGTAATTAATTTCCATTTTTGGAAATGTCTAACCTAAAAAAACCTGACCTAACCTCACCTAACCAAACCTAACAAAACCAAACCAAACCTAACCTAACCTAACCTAACCTAACCTAACCTAACCTAACCTAACCTAACCTAACCTAACCTAACCTAACCTAACCTAACCAAACCTAACCTAACCTAACCAAACCTAACCTAACCTAACCTAACCTAACCTAACCAAACCTAACCTAACCTAACCTAACCTAACCTAACCAAACCAAACCAAACCAAACCAAACCAAACCAAACCAAACCTAACCTAACCTAACCAAACCAAACCAAACCTAACCAAACCTAACCTAACCAAACCTAACCTAACCTAACCTAACCAGACCAGACCAGACAATAAAATTGATATTCTTATTAAACTTTTTGATATTGCAGCAATTAATATATATGTTCACCAATAAATTTCAGTAAACACCTTTCATTTTTGAAATTGTCTAACCCTAACCTAACCTTACCTAACGTAAGAGATCTCCCTCCCAAGCACTGACGGCGCTCGATGCTGCTTAACTTCTTCGATCATCCAAATCATTTTATCCATTGCGCTACTGGAGCTCGGCAACTCAAGGAAAACGCTATGATTTTATATGTGTAAACCCATCCCATTCAGTCGAAAGCTCTTCCATATAAATATTTCCATTCAGCAGAAAATCGCTCCTCGGGCTATAAATTGTTTTAAATTTGGCTACATTTGTAGAAATCTGAATTCGGTCCAACGGGATTCTATCCAATAGGAGTATACCATTTCTAGCAGTTTGAACTACGTTCTTCGTGTTAAAAAACCCATGCCAATTGGTGTTGAAAATTTGCTCAATCGATTTGAATCTGGCGATAAAGAACTTGAGAGTAATTTAGCTACTTTCTTGGGTCATATTCGAGGAATGAAGGACTACTGGTATAAAGTTCTTAGGGACGTTCTAGCGATGATTCGGGAATTCGGTCCTCCAACCTGGCTTTTAACTTTTAATCCGGCCGAGTACGATGATATGGAACTGCACGATCACTTGAGAAAAGTGAATTCAGACGTTCCAGGAGTAGAGTCGATGACGGTGGCTGAATTGTTGAATTTAGACCCACTTAGCGTCAATTTGCACTTTCACAACAAAGTGCGGTCGCTGTTAAACAACTTTGTCTTGTGTAAGCAAAATCCAGTTCTAGGCATGATAGAACATCATTTTTGGAGGGTTGAATACCAATCTCGGGGTTTACCTCACTACCATATGCTTTTGTGGGCCAAGGACGCTCCAAAGATTGGAACTTCTTCGACCGAGACTATTTTGGATTACGTGCAAAAACACGTCACGTGTTCGATGCCAAGAGCATCGGTAAGTCCGGAACTACACCGGCTGGTAAAAAAATTCCAAACTCACAAATGCACCTCCAGTTGTTATAAGAAGGTGAAAAATTCTAAAAAAGGATTGAAAGTGTGTCGTTACGGTTTCCCTCGAAACGTAACAAACATTGCCACTGTGAATTCTGTTAGATCAGTTACTCGTCACCGTAAAATGAAAAAGGTGCAGAAACGACTGTACGACTTGCCGAGAAAACAGCACGTTTTAATCAATGATTACAATCCCACGCTACTTTTGGCTTCCAAAGCCAACATGGATTTGCAATTTGTCGCAGACAAATCGGAAATAGTGGCAAACTATGTCACGGCTTACGTGACAAAGGGAGACCGGGCTGACATGGACCAAACCTTTGCCGAGTTAGGCAACGAAAGTTTGTCCAAAAAATTATTTGCCTATAGATTGAAATCTTTGACGTGCAAGCAAATAGGAATTTATGAAGCTCTCGATATGATGCTGGGCCAAGACCTTTACAACAAGTCCGACAGCACTAAATTTATTAACACTAACTTAAAAGAAAACCGATCGAGAGTTTTGAAAGGCTACAAGGAACTCGCGCGTTTGAGGGAAACTGACCCCGAAAGCACGGACACTTGCCAAAAAGGGTTCGTCGACGACAAATATCCGAATCGCCCTGACAGCTTGGAAAGCTTAGTTTGCGGGAATTTGGTCAGTTTTACGATTATGCGATGCGCTCTGAGGGTGTCGAGAAAAATGCGAATGTAATCCAGTTGAAAAACAATCTGGGTTTCATGAGAAAGAGAATTAAGCCCTACATAGTAGAGCACTACATTCACGACCCGATAGAGGAGAAAGAAAAGTACTGTCACGCCCTACTGATCCTGTTCAAACCGTGGCGTGACGAAACTGAGTTATTGGGCGAGTTTGAAACCTACGCCGATGCTTTCGCAAACTCTCTTTCAGTGTTAAAAGAAATGAGAGAATATCACGCGAAGCTCTCTGTTTCCAAAGAAGTTGAAAAGAAACGGAAGGCTTCTAAAAAGGCGAAAGAGTCAGAAACCATCATTTCGGATGTGGAAAGCGACGACGATGAAAATGCTCTGCAAGGGAAAGAAATTGTTATCGAAACCGAGCATGCAATGGCTGATGTGGAAGCTGCCATGGAAATGAATTTCGAGGCTGATGTTGACAATGTGGCGTCACTAAACTCGGATCAAAAGAGAATTTATGATCACATCATGGATCTCTTCTCCAAAAGGGAGAAAAATCTGGAAACAAGTGCCTTTTTGTGTCAGGACCTGGTAGCAGTGGGAAATCGTTTCTCATAGACACTCTCGCCAATGCCGTAAGGCGTCGCTTTCAAAATTCTGCTAGCGTAGCCATTGCCGTGCCAACGGGTTTGGCAGCTCTGAATGTTAATGGCGTAACGTTACACAGATTACTAATGCTACCGGTAGATCATGGGCGTATCGCCGAATACCATTCCCTGAGTTCAGACAATATGAGCATTATGAAAGAAACTTTGGGAAACTTAAAACTGTTAGTTATTGATGAAATTTCTATGGTCTCATCGGTTTTACTGACTCACGTTCACTTGAGACTGAACGAATTTTGGGAAATGAACCAACCTTTTGGTGGAATGGTCTCTATCCTTGTTTTGGGAGACTTTTTCCAATTGCCTCCGGTTCAAGGGAATCGCGCGTTTATCAAAATCACTTCCGAAGAAGCCAGACTTAGATTCAATTGCATCGGAGGAAGTGATCTTTGGAAGTTTTTTAAATACGATGAACTAACGCAAAATGTTAGACAAGCCAACGACCAAAGTTACGGCGACATTTTAAGCAGAGTTAGAATTGGAAGATTTCCGAAGCTGATGTTGCAACCTTAAAAGGTAGATTGGTTGCTGACGGACAACACATCGAGGTGGCTATGGATCTTTTCATTAAGCTGTCCAATGAAGGGTTTCACCCAATTTGTTTGATGCCAAAATTAGCGATGTGCGAAAAATTCAACTGTGAAATGCTGCGAAAAAACGGCGAGAAAGTTGAAGTCATTCCTTGCCAGGAAAGACTTGCTGACTACGGCAAAAAAATGAATAAAAACATTCTCAGGAGACTGCAAAGCCTACAAAACGAACCGTCCAAAACTGGCGGTTTGGAGAGCGAGTTAATTCTTTGCGTTGGCTGCCGTATAATGGTCAGAAGGAATATTAGTTTTGAAAAAGGCGTTGTAAATGGTACGATGGGTTTCGTAACTGGATTCAAGAAGGACGAACAAGGAAATTTTGTTGGCATTTTTCTCAGAGTAGATCGCGAACCGAATAAAGACGACGCTAACACTGACTTTTTAGTTGAGAAAATTTGCGTCAAATTTTTGCTCATGACAAACATTTACGTTAAGCGCTCGCAGTTTCCCGTCATCCTGGCGTACGCTATTACGATACACAAAAGCCAAGGAATGAGTTTAAAATGCGCCATTATGGATTTGGGTCCGAATTTATTTGGAACGGGCATGGCGTACGTCGCTTTATCGAGAGTGACGTCCTTAGCCGGACTTCATCTATTACAGTTCGATCCGACTAAAATTAAGGCGGATGGACGAGCCATAATGGAGTATAACAGGCTTCGCAAAAAATATAGGCCAGATCTGCCTGTTTTGAAAATAACGGAGTCGAAAGAAAGGCGAGGTGGGAAAAGAAGTGCGCCTACACTATCTAAAAGCCTTTTAGAAGGCGAGGAAGAGAGATGTGAAGAAACACCGAAGAAGAAAAGGAAAGCCCAACAGAGTTTGGATAGTTTTCCCTTGAAGGGTTTAGCTAACGATGATCAAGTAACGTGCTATTCTAATAGCGTTTTGCAACTGCGTTTTGCAACTGCTCTTATTAGTGCCGGAATTAAGAGAATTGGTTAAGTCTTACAATAGATCGTTCGTTGAAAAACCAGTTTTACGGTGCCTTCATAACACGATAAACGACATCGAGAGTTCTCAAGGAAGTTTCAGTCGTAAAGGGTTGGAACTGAGAATGGCTGTTGGAAATCATTTTACGCAAAACGATCAACAAGACGCCAGTGAATTTTTGATGGTCCTCTTGACGACACTAAGCCAAGAAATGGAAGCCGATTACTCCAAGGTTCTAAAAGAACTTTTTTGGTCAAAGTCGCGAAACGTTACTAAATGCCCCAAATGTCAAGTTGAACAAAATTCGGAAAATATTGTTGAAAGCAACATTTTCAATCTTCCACTAGAAAACCGAGATAAAATTGATTGGAAATCTCTAGAAAAAAGGATGAGATTATCAGAGGTGCCATGCGTATTTTGTAACAACCCAAAAATACAAGAGTGTGATGTATTGATATTCAGCGGGAAGTACGTGTTTTTGTGTCTTCTCCGTTGCGATTACAAAGATGGTCGTCCAGTTAAGATTTCCACCAAAATATCAAGTTTTGAAAATCAAAATGTCACTTTGAGCAAGATGCTTTTTAAAACTAAAGGGGTGATTATTCATAAAGGTCAATCGTTGGCCGAGGGACATGTGAACTTTGTGAGAAAAGACAACGGCTGGTACGAGGTCAGCGATGCAATGATCAGAAAAAAGGAGAGATTCGTCAGTAGCTTGACTGACGTCACTGTTTTGCTCTTGGAAAGAGTCTAAACACTTTAAAGGGGAACTAACGTGCCTGAAGTCCATATTAAATTTACCCCGAGTAAAGCCTAAAATTTCAATAATCGTACCAGAGAGGAGCATCATATCTGTCGAAGATATACTAATAGTTCCCTGTTAAGTAATTTATGCTTGGGTAAGATTGTTGGCCCTCGAGCATGTTTAAGGTTTACAATGGTTAGAGATTAATTTTGATGTTGCCCAGACTATAATAACCGTGAATGGGAGAGGACGGAGGATTGTAGGGCCATGCTATTGTTATGAAAAAAGGCGATGATTCTTGCATTAATTTTTAAATTTTCTAGTGAAGGGTTTTTAATACTCTGTATTAGTTTTGCCCAATGGTATTTTATGTAAAAACAAGTTAAAAACGTAGCCTTTGTTGGTAATGCTATGTGATTAAATATAATTCTTTAATAAGCTGGTGAAACTATTGAGACAAACTCATATTATTAGTTAACATTGAACAGATTTTTGGAACTGAGATTTAGACACTCGTAACCAAATATTTAATAAATACTGATTAAAATTAATATATTCGAAGAGTTCTCTAAATATCAGTTTCGCAACTACCATATTTTCTCTTTTAAGCGCGCTATATTTTTTTTACATTAAGACGCTTATAATTTTTTTTGCATTAACAATTTCAAACCGTTCCAAAAAAGTCCACGAGATTTTATAAACTAAATTAATTTAATCTAATATTATACTGTTTTCATTTTAACCCCTGTAGCGAAGATTTTGTGCTTAAATATTATTTATTAATATAACCTTTTCTTTGTATAACTTATCAATAATGTGTACCCGACCCAATCTAATACCACTTAAAAAAATTATTTAAAAGTATCTAATAGCCATATGAACTTATTAATTTGTCCCACTAACTAATATCCTACTATTGTTGGAGAATTTGTTTTTATATAGTTTGAGAATTTTTTCCCAATTGCGGTTACCAATATATATATATATTACATTACCCTTGTAAATAAAATAACTAAAACATTTTTTTACAATTAATATTCCAGGAAGTTTTGCATATTCTCTATGTGTTTCTCACCAGCTGGAGTAGTCTGAGTGACGGGTGGCATTGATTAAAACCAACAGGGGCAGAATTTGCAAAGCCTTTTGGAATAATTTTTTTTCTTCAAAATTTTATAACCTTTTCATTGTCCCTTTGTTAACCCACGCGCAAAACAATAATTGTCATGTTCTAGCAGCTCTGTTTCCAATCTTAAAGCTAAGAGTTGCCTGTCAAAATTTTAAAAAATTGACCCTCAAAATCTCATATTTAAATGAACATATAATAGCCAGTAAATGGTAAAGTTTTCTTTCGCCTCCTCCCCCTCTGCCCCTTTACATAACTAATATAACGAAGAACAAAATTATTTCGACATAAATGCTACGAGCAATGCATATTTTCAACTTTGAAACATGCAATTTAAAGACTATTTTTGTACAATTACAAGCGTATTGTATCAACACATGCCAGCTGCTAAGCTTCAACAGAAAGATAATTCATCATAGCCTTTACCAGTAAATTAAAAGTTTAAAACTACACAGCTAAAAATATGATCATCATCATTATAAAAACAACACCACAAGACTTCGATAGACAGATCAAGAAATATAAATATTCAACTTCTATGCCGAAACAACAGACACTTCAGACTGGCGTGTTCAAAGAATGAGAGCGACTTAATAAAACAAGATGGCCCCGGCCAGATTATGCTTTCGCTGCGCCCTCTAGCGGCTAAAACTGATACGACCCCGGAAATTTTATTTTGCGTTATTCTTTTCTTATTTATTAAATATCCTTTCGATTATGAATGAAATTAATTTAGTGTGATTTTGTTTTCACATAAACATGATAACTTTATTTTTAAAACAAATGTTTTAAGGAAACTAATTAAGTACAGTTATTTGTTTTTATATTCGCATTATATTTTATTGCCGTTTGAAAAACTTAATGATAATTTTGACCAAACACTTTCCAAGATTATTTGATTGATTTTCATTTTAATGAAATAAGTAACAAATTTCTGTCCTATGAACTGGAACAATTAACTTTAAGTTTTCTATTGCAAACCTAACAAAAGTAGGCTGCTAATATACATAACTGGGAACTAAAATTATTCAATGAATGCACGTTTAAACCAATATACAGCCATCGCATAGAGTTAGCCCCCAGTCATGTTGTATTGAAACTTGATGCTGTAGAAAATAAAACCTAATGTGTAAAAATCATATATCAGCAGGTTTCATTATCAAAATTTTTAGATTATTTTCTTACTAATTGAAATTAATTAAAAATTAGTAGTTGTACAGTTTTGAAATGCTTCCCTCGTTGGGGGGGCCTTGATTCTCTAATTTATTAAAAAAACGTTTTTGCAGTGTTTGCTCTATTACAAGTATAATGTATTGTTGATCAGGTAATTTTACTTGCTTATGTTGTTTAATCTGGATTAATGTTGATGTTCCAGAATACGCGTGGGCCTCTTTTTTCTAGTATCTGAAACTTAAAAAGGGTGTCTTTCTCAAGGATCCCAAGCCTTATATGGGTTTCTTATTCTAGGTTCCCAAGCCAAATAGGGGTTTCTTTTACTGGGTTCCCAAGCCCACTGTTGATCTTGACAGTTGTACGTAGTGCAATCTGGATATTGTATATCGAGTAGTTTGATCTGGATACCGTAGATCTCGTAGTTTCGTTCGGGTACCGTAGATCTCGTGGTTTCGTCCGGGTACCGTAGATCTCGTGGTTTCGTCCGGGTACCGTTTCTAGTATCTGAAACTTAAAAAGGGTGTCTTTCTCAAGGATCCCAAGCCTTATATGGGTTTCTTATTCTAGGTTCCCAAGCCAAATAGGGGTTTCTTTTACTGGGTTCCCAAGCCCACTGTTGATCTTGACAGTTGTACGTAGTGCAATCTGGATATTGTATATCGAGTAGTTTGATCTGGATACCGTAGATCTCGTAGTTTCGTTCGGGTACCGTAGATCTCGTGGTTTCGTCCGGGTACCGTAGATCTCGTGGTTTCGTCCGGGTACCGTTTCTAGTATCTGAAACTTAAAAAGGGTGTCTTTCTCAAGGATCCCAAACCTTATATGGGTTTCTTATTCTAGGTTCCCAAGCCAAATAGGGGTTTCTTTTACTGGGTTCCCAAGCCCACTGTTGATCTTGACAGTTGTACGTAGTGCAATCTGGATATTGTATATCGAGTAGTTTGATCTGGATACCGTAGATCTCGTAGTTTCGTCCGGGTACCGTAGATCTCGTGGTTTCGTCCGGGTACCGTTTCTAGTATCTGAAACTTAAAAAGGGTGTCTTTCTCAAGGATCCCAAGCCTTATATGGGTTTCTAATTCTAGGTTCCCGAGCCAAATAGGGGTTTCTTTTACTGGGTTCCCAAGCCCACTGTTGATCTTGACAGTTGTACGTAGTGCAATCTGGATATTGTATATCGAGTAGTTTGATCTGGATACCGTAGATCTCGTAGTTTCGTCCGGGTACCGTAGATCTCGTGGTTTCGTCCGGGTACCGTAGATCTCGTGGTTTCGTCCGGGTACCGTAGATCTCGTGGTTTCGTCCGGGTACCGTAGATCTCGTGGTTTCGTCCGGGTACCGTAGATCTCGTGGTTTCGTCCGGGTACCGTAGATCTCGTGGTTTCGTCCGGGTACAATTGCAAAAATTGTTTTGAAAAGTCAGATGATG
Source organism: Phalangium opilio (assembly GCA_019434445.1). Taxonomy (NCBI): domain Eukaryota; kingdom Metazoa; phylum Arthropoda; class Arachnida; order Opiliones; family Phalangiidae; genus Phalangium; species Phalangium opilio. The sequence goes on along the minus strand of JAEQBA010000038.1, from coordinate 120,703 downwards.
CCATAGATTCTAGGTTATTTAAAATGTAAACATATTCCTTTATGATAAGAATAGTAACATTCTCGATAAGTAGCGCTGAAAATGTTGGAAAATGCTTCATCGCCAAATGCTAAATCCAGTTGAGTACCACCATCAGTTGATTGCTTCAAGCTAAGACCTTGTAAAAGTTGAAACCCATTATCAGAGAAGAAATAAATTAGCTTCTTGGTTTCAAGAGATGATGTCTCAAGAAGGTTAATGTTGAAGTCACCAACAATGACGCTGGGAATATCATCATCATAATATTCCGCCACACATTTCCCAATACCATATATTATGTCGCGAATGTTGCAAGATGGGGAAGAGTAAACTGCTAGTACAGAAAGGCGTAAATCACCTAACGTTCCATCCATCCACAAGCATTCAATATGAGAGGTTATTGTTGGTTCGGCCGTGTATACACGAATCCTGGTGTTAGTTACATTTTCTTTGATATAAGCTGATACTCCATATGGTTTTCGTCGCGACTCACGAGGGAGGCGAATACCATTTAACTCCGAAAATCCAGGAAGTTTAAAATCATCCGTTTCTTTGGCCCAGGTTTCAACTAAGAATACCATATCTGATTCCATTATTTTCAGGTCTGAGGTCACATCTTTTAAATGACAATTTAAAGACTGTACATTATGTACATAAATAGACATTTTTTGATCCAAAAAAGGTAGAATCAACGGGCAATCTTTTCGTAGCCGCTCCATCTCTAAGGCAACAGCGTCTTTATTTTTAATCACTGGTTTAGGCGCTGTGAACTTTCCCACGATGAACAATCCATTTGATGTCTTGGCTCTACTACAAGCGACGTATAATTGCGATCTTTTCATGGGTCGCTTTTGATTAAGATGAACAACTACTTGAGAGTAGGTGTCTCCTTGACTCTTGTGTACAGTAATAGCTTCGGCAATTACTAGAGGATATTGCTTTCTTGTTACGTAGATGTTCTTCTGTCCTGAACGTCTAGTGAAACTTCTGACAATCTTTTCAATAGGCGTCCATGATTCATTAATATTCTCGGCTGCCATTAATCCTTGCGCCTGCGCTCTAGTCTCTTTTCCAGTCTTTTCATCATTAAATTCAATCCAAACTCGAACAGGAACTTGCTCACCTTTTTGATTTTGGCCATACTGTATTTTTCTCAGCCTACCAGTTGCACCATTTACCAAACCATCGGCAGTGTTCAAATTGTTGGTGATCATGTACCTGATACCAACCATTAGAGTTAATTCTCTTGGTAAACCGCTGGTTTCTTGGGTTTTTAAGGTTTTGACGGCTTCTAGAATTCTTGCTTTTATTTCGTTGCTGGCATCACCAGTGGCCGAGTCAAATGAGACTGAGAATATCTTTTCAGCATTCCGTGAACATAACTTTAATTCATTGAACGCATTGACTTCGTCATTTGTTGCAAACAAATGAAGGGATTCCAAAGGTTGAGGTCTTGAAATAGATATTTCCAGACTTCGAAACAAATCAACGTCAGCGGGTGTCATCTCTCCCATGGACATTCGATTTAAAGCCATTGCAAATATTTTGTCATCTTTCTGCCTCATAATTTCGCTAAGCTCATAGAGCTTAAATTCTTCCCAGAGTGGACTTCCAATAAGCGCCGCATAGGGGTTATTCTTCTCCTTTAAGGGCATGAATGTGTAGTTATCCCCAACAGGGGGTAATTGGTTGTAGTCTCCCACGAGAATAACAGAAATACCACCAAAATGCTTTGAAGATCCGAAGATTTGTTGGGCTCTTAGATTAATATAATTGAATATTTTGGCTCCACACATAGATATTTCATCTATTATCAGAAGTTTCAAGCCTAAAAGAGAACATCTTTTTCTGTTCAAAGTGTCGTTGTCCATTGGGTTCATCTTGCCAGAAAATTGGTTAGTTGGCAAATTAAAGGCAGAGTGAAGAGTGACACCATCAATATTAAAAGCCGCTTTCCCGGTGAAAGCCGTTCTTAGAACAGATAATTGTGATGGATCGGCACCAGGCTTGTTTTTTTCATGCCTAGAAACGGCTTCAAAAATGGCTTGAATCAAAAGACTTTTTCCAACACCAGCACCGCCTGTTATCAGAATCCTCAAAGGTTGTCCTTGAGATGTTTTGAAATGATTAAGTACGTAATAGAAAATCTCTCGCTGCTTCGAGTTAAGTTTTCGAAGCATGCTGTAATATTCTTCATTGTTGACCAGAGTAATTGTTGGAGTGAAGTTGGCAGCGCTTGTCTGTTGAATATCAGAAGTTATGTCACAAACGGCTTCTTGAAGAGAGTTGACGAAATATTGCGGATCATCCAATGAGAAACTTGTATCACGCTCGTTTTGATGTTCAATCATAGGTTGTATATTTTGAACGTTATTTGTGTGTTGGTTTTCTCTTATTTCTTGAATCATTTGGTCCAGATCCAAATCATCGACTTGATTTATAAATTCCCTTCTAACTCGAGATATTTCCAGCTTACGGGTTTCATAGATTTCTTCTACGTTAGCTTCCAGCAATTCAGTTTCCTCACAACGCCAAGGTAAAAACAACATTAATTCCACTCGACAGTAGTTTTTGAGATCTTTCACCATACTGTACTTTTTGAATCTGATTACTTTGGCCTGTATCCTTTTCCTGACGTATCCTGAAGAATCTTTCAGTTCAAGAGACGTTTCAACTGAAATCGTGTCATTTCCTTCATCTTCATCTTCGTTCAAATTTTGGGTTCTCCTATTGCGTTTGGTTCGGGAAAACTCATACCACGAGGCGAAAGCGGCTAGACTGAGATTTTCCAAGTCATCAGGTCTCGCAATGTAGTGCTCGATGATGCCATCAGAAAAAACGTCAGTACTATCATCAGGCAATAATTCCAATTCCGATGGTCTTTTCAGAATGTGCACCCTTTCTTCCGGGGGTGATGTATTGATGTAAATATGAGCACGACTGCTTCGACAAATGGGTATGGAAAGTAAGATGTAGCAGCATTCTTGAGCGCTAATTTCTTCACAGTGGATAAATTTATTAGCAATAACCTTTAATCTCTCTTTTATACCACTGCCTTTATTTTTTGCGTCTTTGATAGCTTCTCTAAGGAGCATTGACATACCCTTTTGGGTTTTACCAATGTACGAAACGATATACATGAGACAGGCGTACGGGTCTAAGACGTATTGGAGATCCATATTAGCGTTCCATAACTCCAAAATCTTCTTGTTGTATGGATTTATTCTAATTTCTTTAGGCGATCTTTTAAGAAGTACAGTGCACCTTCTAATTGGATAAGTTACAGCTGCAATATATTGCTCTTCCGTCATGTTCAGAGTCCCCAAAAATTCTTCAAATGTTTCCGGTGCAGTTTCAACTTTCAAATTCTCGATAGCTTTTCGCACCAATTTGCTTAAGCCTTCAACCTCTTCAACACTTTCGTTTCCATCACGTTTTGAAGGGTCGTAAATAACGGTTCTTCCCATTGGCGGAAAAGGTATTCCAAAACGACACGATGACTGTCCACTATCATTCTTCTTACGACAGGTTTTGGAATGCTTGTGGGTTTGCAGCTTGACCAAGTTGTTCCATTTTTCACTTCCATCCCCTTTCGAGCAAGTAATGTTGGAATCAATGAATATGATAACCTCTTCCAGATTGGAGTTATCGGTTCTCAATTGTGGAGCGTTTTTATTCCAGAGGAGTATATGAGCGTGTGGTGATCCCCTCATTTGGAACTCTATTCTAATATAGTAATCATCAATGGTACCAATCGGTGACTCCTTGCTTCGTAGAAACTTGAAAAATTCTCTCAAACGATAATCAAAATATCGGCTGCAGGTGACAGGGTCCTCGTTGATAAGCTTAGCTCTATCCATAAATCCCAAGGTTTTCACATATTCTTTCGCAGTTTCTCGAGGGTGCCCAGCAATGACGCACAAGGACTCCAAAAGCTCTTCCCATTTCGTCTCAGCCGCACTCAGAGTGAGGAACCATGTAGGATTACCAAGTTGGCGAACCATAGCCAGAAGATCTTTTTCACGCTGTTGTAAATAGCCAGGGGAAGATCTGACGCTTTCCAAAACTTTGTAACCATCATCGTGTTTCACCAGAGAATCCAAACTTCCAGGTGCTGTTAAGGCTCCCGCTGTGTATGATTGGCCAGCTTTGGACTTGGTTTTTCTCATGCAAATATTAGTAGCGCTCCGTAGTTTTGACGATACTAATTTAACGTAGGAATAAAATATTTTCGGAATACTAGACGCACAACGCCTATCGCTGCATCTGAATTCCCATTTTATTTGCTGTGTGTACGTTGCCTTAGGTGGAAGCCTCAAAGCTTGGCCAGCATAAATACCCGGGAAAGATAGGTATTCGGAGTCCTCATCATAAAGAATAGATTGTGGTGTCTGCCCTTCTCCAGGAGCATAAGCTATACTTTCAATCTGAGGTGTAATTAGATCTTCAGACGAAAGCAATAGGGTATCTTTATTGCCATTATTTAATTGCGTTTCTTCACAAATTTCTTCCCATTCCTCGTCACTGTCAGGTACGTGTTGAGGTTCTGCAACGGCACTCTCTCGTGCATCTGTACCAACAGAGGGCGTGTGCTCTACTTGAGTTGGCATATCTTCTTCATTTAAAAGGAAATCAATGCTATTTGATTGACTGAATTCCAAAGCCAGGTCATCTGGAACTGTAACTTCATGTTTTAAATATAGTGGAGTTGTTATTAGGAACTTTAAGGCATCCATAATTTTTCTGGGACGAACTGTTTCAAACATATAGTGGTGTTGATATTCCTTCTTCCTCATGAGTTTAATTTGAACAACTTGAGTGTCAGTGGGACTCCTTGGTAAAATAGAAACCGAAGAGTCGATTGAAACTGGTACGTTTACGACATTACCGCGAATGCCTCTTTGCTGGTCAACCCCGAGTTTTCTTATCTGCATAAACGGTAATCGAGGTGAAACCATTCTACACTCCAGTTCTGTAAGATTTTTCAATTCCGGAGGTAAATCGGGAAAACAATAGCCATTTTCTTTAGCTAGTGGTGGTACTTTCTTTCGAGAAACATAGTTGTAGCAAGAAGCACACAACAAAATAAGTGACGGAAGCACTCTATGATTTATTCCTTCAATTGACAAGTATTTAACCGACTCTGTTTTTTTAACAGAAGTACGGAAAAATAGTCCAGAACAGCATTCGCATTTATGATCTGGACCATCTGATATATTTTGGAGATAGATGTTTTCATAATATTGTGGATGTTGTTTATTACTGCTTCTTCTTGCACTATCTCTTATTAGCTCCAAATGAGCATAATTTTCATCAAGTCGTCGAACTTGTCTTGTAACATTGTCTCGCTGTAGTTCATTTCTAGCATAGTCTTCATTTTCTCTTCTTCTTTTCTTTGAAAAATTGTCCCTTATCAATTTGGATTGAGCAGAATTATTAGTTGACAGGCCTTCACTAGTTTTAGGAGCCTCACTAGCTGAATGAGCTTCAAAAGTTGGATTCTCACTCGTTGAAGCACCGTCAAAAATTGGTGGGTCCTCCCATGATGAAGAACCGTCAAAATATGATGGGTTCTGACCTGGTAAAGGCCCCTCAAAAGATGTAGGGTCCTCAATCGTTGAAGAATCCTCAAAAAATCCTCAAAATTGGATGGGTTCTGAGCTGCTAAAGGCCCCTGAGAAGATGAAGGGTCCTCAATCGTTGAAGAATCCTCAAAATTCGATGGGTTCTGAGCTGCTAAAGGCCCCTGAGAAGATGTAGGGTCATCCATTGTTGAAGGGCCTTGAAACATTGAACTACTTTGACATGCTAAAGCGGAAAAGCCTTCAAAGGACTGCTCGCTACTTCTTCTTTTTTTCTCAGCGTATCTTTCTCGTTGACGTGCATTTTCTCTTGCTCGGTAATCTGGATTTTGACGTAATCTTCTCATTTTTTCTTTCGATGACTCTTTTACATAAGAAGCCATCTCTAAACTATGAAGTTTCTTGGTTAAAATATTCTTTGGATATTAAAATTTTGAAAAATATGCACAAATTTATGTGAAATCTTACTACTAGGCCTAATATTACTATTGAATGAGAGTAAATTAGCCTAAAATTATGTTACAAGATTTTTTGCTAAAATTTACCTTGAACTAAAACTAAACATTAACTAAAAGCAACATGCACTCGTTTAACTTATGATACAATTACAATGATACACAAATCTAGCAAAGGCTTAAGCTTTCAAGATATACGACCCCTCATTTAACGAACAAAAAATTGGTATTTTAAAAAAAGTATCAAATATTAAATATAAAAAGAGTGGTTTTCCTTAAAACACAAAAAAATAATACTTAGCTGGAAGACAATATTTAAATCATGAATTAATCAGGGTAATCAGAAAATCTCGCTTGTGGCACAACAACAGTCGTTTGGAAAACGGAACGGTTTTTTTATTTGTTATTTTTGAAAAAGTACATCGCACTGCTCGCAGTGCAAAGCTAAAGTTCCCTCCTCCCTGGTCAGATCTAGGCTATATTTAGCGCCATCATCATGTCGGCCTAATTTAAAATACATATGACAATGTTATTTTAAACTTTTTTGCTCATACATAAAATTTACAATTAAAAAACTAAATTTAATATAGAGTTAACAATTAATAATTATTGCTTCGAAATTGTTGCTAAAATAGTAGTGTATGTACGTAGATGACGCTACAATAGGGCAACGCCGGTACTGCCCGGTGGTATACGCGCGCTACCATGGAAACGGCCCACCCCCAACTTAACGAGAGGCGAGAGTAACGCGCCCGCAAGAGATGCTAGGCTTAAGCAACATAACTCGAGCTTGGCTTGCGGCAGTCGTCGACCGTTCTAAACTCTAGTAACGAGAGTCACGTGGTTCCCCTCCTCTCTCTCTCTCTTTCTCTCTGGCAAAAAAAATAGCTAGCCCGTCGAGGGAAGAGTGAGATACTGTTGGTGAAAATCGCAGATAGGTACTAAGCCTCAATAGCTCAGTCTGTAAGGCGTTGTACTCTGGTGCCTGTGTGGATACAGACGTGGCGGGTTCAAATCCCGGCCGTGCCAAAGAATTAATTCTTCAATTGTAAAATATTTACGGGACTTCGTATAGATGTCGCTGAAGTTCGTATTTCTAGCGGGAAGTTTGAAATGAGAGTAACTTTATTTATATGGATTCTCCCAGGTCACATGAAAAATTGGGGGCAGAAAGGGGGGGAGAAGGCGCCCAGCCGTAAGGGGTAATTGCAATGCTTCCGCAGTCTATAGACAGCGAAAGCAAAAAGCAAAGATATCAAAGAAATAACCTTCGTATTGGTTGAGCGAGTGTCTGTAGAACGTCAAGCTGTACCAAGGCCAAACAATACATGTCAATTATTTGGTTTCCCTGCATAATTATATAAAGGCTTGGCAAGCCTTGCCTTCAAGTTCATCAACACAATAGAAGTTCCTAACAGATATTCGCTAAAAAAACTTTTTTGAACAAAAGTTGCTTCAACGTTATTAAAATTTAGAACAGCAATGGTTTGTTACTAAAATTATGTACTTTACTATGTTGGGAGTTTGGGCGCACTCCTGTAAGCCAAGCTTCTGGGCGACAAAGTTTTGAGGGAATAAGGGACTTGTCAGTATGCCTACCCTACAGGAACTGACTACCCCGTGTCCGCGGCTGGTGAAATACCCCAAATCCCCCCTCCTTCACCACCCGATTAAACCTCAAGTACTTCACTCGTTACTCTAAAAAACCCAACTGTGATTAACCGCATAATCACCTTGGACTTCAATTTAAATTTCCATCGAAACGCCTTAGAACGTTATTTTACGGACGTTTGCCAAACAAAACAAACTCGGTGGAATTAGTAAAATAAAGCTGCCAATTAATGACGTTAAGCAGTAATGCTATCTGAGTTCAAAAGTAATAAATATAAAAAAATAAAATGGACTGGAGATGTCGCTACCAAACACAAGGCACATCATTAAATCTCTGAACTAAATTGCAGATTCTACATTAACAAAACAAAACCAAGCGCGATGGAACCAGTAAAAAGAGCTACCAATTAATGACATTAACCACTAACGCCATATTAGTTCAATAGTATTAAATATAGAAAAAAAAATAAATCAACTGGATTGAAGATGTCACTAACGAAATACAAGGCGCTTCATTAACTCTCTGAGCTAAACTGCAGATTCTACACCAACAAATCACTACCCTTTTTAAAAAGCATCTTAGTATATTAGCAGTATTTTAACAAACTCCCCCTTCCCTTTTTTATACCTAAAATAATTTAACATTAAAACCCATGCTTACTATTTTTCTGGCTATTATATATTCTCAATTTTACAGTCCTAGAATTAAATGTGTATAAATATTTTTTCATCATTGAATTATTCACTTGAGAGGTTAACAAAATGATTATTGGTGCTCTAACGTTAATGTTGAACTTTTCACACTTTTTAAATCCAACCTTCACGTATGACTGTCTTTGAACATTTTTTTAATCCCTCTCATGTATTCATAGTGAAAGTTACATTTTAGATTCAGTTAAAATTAATTATAGTTATTCTTAGCTTTTCCCTGTTAAGGTCTATTTTTTGCCAGTTAGGACGCTATCACTAATTATTCTCAAAAGCCTTTCTGGTGTCCAAAATAATTTTCCTTATAAAGTTACGAATGAAACCCTTTAAAAAATACGCAACTATTAGCTTTAAATGTGAAAAACAACATTTTTATTTACTGGAAAATAATTATAATGAATACCATAAATAAATAACAACCAGGGAAATATAATTCCAAATTGCATGCTATAAATAAACGTAGCAATTACCAAACCAAATGTGTTTTTAAAATAAATCTTTAGCACTTTCCAATAAATTAATCATGTGTGTTTAAACCTTGACAAAAAGTTTAACCAAAATATTCTTAAAGCAATTTATTGTTTTAATGATTTGAAAGTAATTATTGAACAGCCATAACTTTAAAAAATTGCAATTTATATTTTAAATAAATAATATTATTAACCCTAACTTTTGTCATCAATAAACTACTCTAACTCTCATTTGAGTATATTTATCAAAGGTAAAATACTTACCATTAGTTTTATAAAGACTAGTAAATAATGTGTTGATCCTATTATTTCCTATATTCAATGATAAATCTAAGCACAGTTTCATTGCCAGACTCCCGTAGTACGCTGGCTAATCATTTGTCATCTATCTTATTTCATCAGCTCAAATTAAGACTAAAAATTTTGATGTGACGTCCCTTTAGCTACTAACTCTCAGTCTATTGAATGGCACACTATTTCCTTTTCTGCAGCATGCGGGAATGAGCACTGAAATAGATTAATCACCACCGCATGTACGTAAAATTAATAAAAATAAGGACCGAAGTAACAGATATTAATCAAAACGCGTCTTGGATTTAACCAAGACCTAAAAAGTATCGATAAGAACATGGTTAATCACTTGACTGAATGCGCAGATATTGAAACGTTTTTTTAATTAAATCTTACATGCTTAAGAAAGTAATGTTCCATCACCCTATTCCATTGAATAAACTTATCTTACTGGTAGTAAATATTTTCCCTCTCAATAATTTGAAAAATTTACTTATCTCGGGTTTTCGAGCACAATTCCATTCCCCGAAAACATTTTATAACTACATTTATTATCACTTTTAAGAGTTTTCATGTGGAAAAATACCATATAACTAGTAACTACAAGAACGGTAACAATGACTAAGACGATTTAGGGTAGTCTGCTTTAGCCTCTGCTGCGCTCGATACGAACAAGGAGGATGTATAGTTGTATACCCCCCTTGATAGAAGTACGCCTTGTGCCATTCTCATGCCTTGTCTTTCGCTGACCTTGTCAGCAAGACAATAGCCTACTCAATTACGCGTTAAGCTGCTCGAGAATTCTGTGTGAATAATACTTTTTAAGGTATTCGTCAGCAAATAGAAATTGTTTTTTAGAGTATTCCTCGCCTTGAAATAGGGCAACTACGAATTAATTCGACCAAATTGAAGTTCAAATATTCGAACAAATCTTATTTTATAAATACTTTCTACCATTTCAATTTCTATAAACGTATTCTACCAAATGCATACAGAGTGCTACCAGAAGTCTCTGGGGCTACCAAGGAATACTACATTTACTATCGGAAGATTCGCAGCGACAAGTTTATAAATCGCATATTCCTTCAAAAACCGTTAATACATTATCCTTGTTCCTGAAGATATACAGACTAAGTAGCAGAGTCCAGTCACAGCCTCCTAGATCACGCAACTCGGTGAACGCAGGCCATTTTGCAAAATAACCAATTCAGAATTTTAAGGCTACGACCGCACTGAGTACAGCTGACACTCTCACCATGGAACTAACTAACGCTAGGGACGGTCCGCAAGCGTGAATATCTGAGAAATGTTCGGTGACAACGCACCCTAGCGAGATTTTGGTGCGAACCAGAAAAGTGATTCAATTTTTAAAAGGGGGAGGGGGTAACAAAAAGCCTTAAAAGCAGTCTGCTATTTCCTAATTACGCTTAGGTTTAGGAAAAGCGATAAACTCCATAGGGTGATGGAACATTAGTTTCTTAAGGGGCTATCCGCGCGTCCTCTCCATTTTCCCCACCCGCTATGTTAAGCTCTGCGAGGAAGATCGTCGTTTGTCCCACTGTATGAACAGCATCTTAAGCATGTAAGTTTTAATTTCAAAAAACTTTCAATATCTGGTCCTTCAGTCACTTGATTAACTCTCTTCTTATCGATACTTTTTAGGTCTTGCTTAAATCCAGACGTTTTGATTAATTTATGAAAGAAGTTTTAAAACGATAGTATTTGAAATATAGAATAAACTATTTATTTGTTTCGTACACTGTATGCGTATACAGTGTTGTCGAGATCAGACCAACAGCTTCCTTAGGTAAAGAACGTCGAAACACTTACCATAAATGATACCAAATCTCTATTAACTGTAATTATTTACCTGAATTCTAGACGAAAATTCGACCTGATAATGAATTATTACTTATTAAGGGTGCTACAGTAAATTAGAAAATACATATAAAGGTGATCAAGCTCGGATGAAATAACAAAGAAATTTGTTAGCGTCTACTGCTAAGAAATTAGGAAAATCAGCAAGAAAGCCATTATGTGCAGTTCACCAACCTAACTTGTTAGCACCCTCAAACCTAGGCCCTTCTAGTTGTCAACGAGAACGAAATGAAGAAATAGGTTTAACCGCACTATAAGGTTGGGCTGACTTCTGATCCAAAAGTAATTCTTTGACGCGCTTCTGAATTAATTAAATTACAATACTTAGACTTCATTAATTAAAAATCGAAGCAGGTAAGTTTCCCACTTAAAAAAATGCTTGTTAGTTTAGAAGTATTCTGAAAGCTAACTTTGCTATAAGTTTTTCCGTATCGCCCATGAAAATTGCCTTAAAAATCCGAAAATTTTTAATGCTTTTTCTATGGGACGCTAAACCTAAAATGTGTGACTTTTTCCTTTATCATTACCGAAGGGGGGTGTCAAGTCATATCTGCAAGGGCCTACCGGCCCTGTAGAATTACGAGTTTTTTAGTCCAAAGCTGCCATCGCTTGAAACTCTTGTTATTTTAGGCGCCCTCGATCTTCGCGCCGACTTGGTAGCTCTATAGAAAGAGTTCCTCCTCGTAACCCCTAATTGAAACATTATGTTTTTATGCTTCTGTGCATTATTAATTTAGTTTTTATGAAATTCTTTAAAATAGAAAAGGAGGGGCTAATGGACGTGACCATTAGATTATAAGTTTTGTTCCAGGATTATGACACTTCCTATCCAGAGCGATTAAACAGCAATCGTCAGTGGCCACTTTTAAATCTAATTTGGACAAATTTCGAGATTGGTGCTAACATTTTTCTTCTAAAAAACTGAGTATAACCACGGATCTATGATGTAACATCAAGTCCGCTTTTCACGCGGAAGGTCCCAGCTTGAGCTCTGGTAGATATATATGTTTTAACCATCGTGATTGGACATGAAAATTAGCTTGATATTAGAGAGTAAGGATGACGGTATAAACCCAAAAATTTTACCCCCCTTCTTTCCCCCCTTTCAGGGGGGGGTAAAATTTTGGGTTTATACCGTCATCCCGGGGGGGGGGGGAGATGGGGGGGGAATTGATGAAGTCACGTGATGGTGTTGCGGGGGAGGAGGGGGGGATTGATGACGTCACGTGATGGGTTGGAGGGGGGGGAATGGGGGGTTGAATTGATGTTGTTGGCGGGAAATTTGAATTGTTGAGCCACCTGGTGGTGGTTTTTTGATGACGTCACAGCTAATTTTTGATGACGTCAAGTGGCTGGTACCTGTAGGGATAGGCTTATGCTATTGTAGATCCTGGTAGGCTTATGCTATGGTAGATTCTGAAAGGTAGATAGGCTTATGCTAGGTTATTCTAGGCTTATGCTAGTTGTAAAACAATCGGATTTTAAATCAAAAACATTTAATTAGCGTGATAATAACATACATAATTAAGTTAAATTAATAATAATTGGTTAAATATTTAAAAAACCTCCTCCTTAAACTTGATTCAAGCCATATCTGAAGATGTTTTTTTTTCCTATACCGGACTAATAAAGCGCCGTTGGTAGGAAGTCGAACCCTGGAATGGAAACTCAAATGTTGTTGAAACAACACAGAGCTGGACGCATTACCACCAGGCAACCACACGGTTTGTTAATAAGCTCCTTTTACACTTTTTTAGTCGCCGTATATGATTTTGAAATTGTTTAGCAATTTTCATATCGTTAATTTTTCGATTTGCGGTAAAAGCTTTTAGGAAGGCTTTCGTACTTTTCTTCTTACTTCTATGAATAAGATAGAGGGCGCTATACTGCCCGCATACGCTACTTTCTAACCTCTGAAGTTGTCGTTTACCAAAAGTCCATTTTCTGCAGTTTAAAGATAAAAATCTTCTTATACTAGGCAGAAATGGTGGCAAACCGTAGCTATCGAAATAATACCCTACACGAGCTCCGTCTATAAAGACCGATACCCAGTGAGACCCCTTTTCATAGTGCTGATCTAAATTTATAATTAACGATGCGGGATATCTGGTAACCTTTGGTAACCTATTTGATGCGAAAACACCCAAAAAGTTGGGCGTATCTGATAAAGCGAGAATCAAGTCTACGGTGGTGGTTGCTGACATTTTAATAATCTACAATTACGTTTCTATTTTTATCGATTTGAATCATGCTTTGAAATTCGGCGTATACAATGCAGACTGCGGCTTCCGACAAAGGTTTAGCGAATCCCATGTCCAATCTTAATTGTCCTTGCTTAACGGGGTTCCAGTGGTTTGTTTCGCTAGCAGATAGGTCCGGTGTCAGATCAAAAGCGTAGAGGTTAACCCGTTGGCAAACTCGTCGGGAGTAATATCGTTACCGTCGTCTTTATAATGAATACCCGTGCCCGCGAACAATGTTTGATAAGCTTGTATATACAAGTTTTTACCGAAATCAGGAGTCAACGGTTTCGAGGGTATTTGTTCGTTATCGAGGTACAGAGACAAAAAATTTAAATCCCAAGTTTTAAAGTTAAAGGGATTCAGAGCGTAACTGCCCTTGAACGCCGCGTTGGAAACTATTCCAATAATGACGCGATTAGGCTGAGGGCCTAGATATATATTGTTAAAACTCTCGGTGCTACTTCCGGTAGAGATAGTTTTAGTTTTAAGTTCGGTGCGCGTAAAATTATATTTGGCAGTACCGTTATTAAGCGCTGCTTCATGCGCTAACAATATTTTAGGACTGAGTTTAACTTTACGTACCGCTAGTGCTGCGTCTAGTATCTTGACTTTACAGTTTTTGAGAGTGGCTGTTTCTTGGCACATTAAGGCAAACTCGTCCTTGTTGCGAGTAAACACGACTTTAAGGTCCACCCCGTTTAAGAGATATTCGGGAATATTAAACACGTCACTAAACACTGGTGTAAAAAATTCAATCACGGCCGATTTAGCAGTTTTAGCCATTCGGGCGACGAAACCTTTATTTGAAAAGTCGTCGAACTTTCCGGCTTCGTCCTTTTCCCATCCGGCCATCATGAGGTGAGATTTTTTAGCCGCGGGTCCGTAATTTGAGACAGTTTCGATAAAAGAAGTGAAGGCGTAGTTTTGAGCGGCTGAAGAAACTCGGGTATTGTTCAAGAAAACATCGCAAGTTCTCCACAATGCGTGGCCAGCGTTGTTCACGAAAGCTACCACGGCGGCATCAGGAAGATCACTTCCATCTTCGTTGGTGATTTGACTTTGTTGTAATGCATGGTGTGGGCTACATCGATGTAGCTATCTCCATTGCCCGAGATGAGGTATTCGAGGGTAGAGCTATCACCAATGGCCGCCAAGGGTTTGGCCCATACACCTTGAGCATGTTCGACACTAGTTTGAATCGGCACAGGGGCAAAAATGTCCAATTCACTCTTAAGAGCTTGGAGAGAAAACATGATTTTTTCAGGAGCTAAATATATCGCGTGGCGTCTGCTTTGAATGACGGTGATAAACTGACAGGCGTTTAACTTTGCGTCTCTTTATCTTTAATCCTGAACCTTGCTGAGCAGCAGTCATGTTCTCATAAGTTTCCTGCAATCTCTTTTTCGCGGCACTTTTCACATTCTGACCTTGCATTACGTCACCAAGAATCTTTTGTCCCGTACTAATGGCTCTAGGTGCCAGATACTTTGCACCTCTAATTAATAAGGGGCGTGCCCATCTAAATAACCCTTTCAGGGCGCTTCCTATTCCGTGTCCTTTTTGGTGTGGTGTCCCGACAAATACTTTTGACACCCCTCCACCCCCTACCTGATCTAAATAATACCTCCTATACTCGCAACGAGACTCTAATGTTTGGGGTTTTGGCATGGTCTAAAGTGTAGTTTACAGGTCGACGTTCCAAACTCGAATGACGCGGCTTGGCCTAAACTATTCCTTATATCAATGTCTATAGTATCAAAGTAACGTTTAGCAACTTTAACGTAATGGGGAGAGTTAAATGATTTAGTTATAGTCGAACCGTGAGGTTTTTCGCTGTCTACGCCTACTATACGAAGTAGCGGGGCTACCGTATCGCCTATAAATTCATTAGCTACTATATCGGAATAAATAAACAATTGGTCGGGAATATAATAATTTAAATTAGCGGGAACAGAGCTTCTATACGATTGGCTGGTTTTATCTGAAGGGCAAGAGAAAGACGTACTTTGGCCTTTTGGGGTTTAAATCCTAATATCCTTTTCAAAGTGGGAGAAAGAGCCAAGATACCGTTAGGTTGAATAGTTAAAGAAATGTAATCAGAGAGGGGATCCGAATCAAATTTAAACTTTGAACCGTATTGAAAGCCGTTTAACCCGGAAGCTATTTGTTTAAGTAGGGCTTCTAATGATTTGTAATAACCCCCGGGAACTATAAAGGCCTCGGCTTTAACAATAGGCTGTGATTTTCCGTCCCGACCTTTTTTATTTTCATGCGAGACCACCTGCACGTGACCTTCCTCACTGGGTATGTTAAAAAAGGACATTGGGTACAAAACTTCTACTAGAGCAACCTCCCAGTCATCCCCGATCAGCTCTATAGCCTGGGGCAACTTGGTAGTGTACGAAGACGTCTTGTTGTTGTCATAAATTTTCATGCTAGCGTTGCTGGTAGCGTTAGGTAAAAGGGAGACTGCATCTTTAGCCGGAATCCAAGAATTCATAGAAGGGGGATAGCCTAGCCACTTTACAAAGAGCTCCTTTTGTCCTCTCCTAGTCCGCTTACGAATTACTTTCTCGATCTTGTACGTCTCGGGTCTAGCTACCGACTGAAGTTCCATCCCGTAAAACACCCCCTTTATTGGTTCCCCGTTTAAATCTTCTAGTTTGAATACAGGAGGGCGTCTGTCAATTTTCCCCACTATTTTAAAAACCTCTATTGTGTAAGTTCGCTCGTACCCTTTTTCAAAATCATCTTATTCCTACTTACTCGGACGTATTCGCCCACCTTTAATTTTTCCCGTAAACTTTCTTTTCGCTAAAGTACTTTCCGTATACATTTTTAAAAACCTGAAGGACATTGGTGCCAGTAACTTCCAAAGGAGTCATTTTATCGCGGAATGCACCGAGTTATTGTAAGCATTTACCAGGTCATCTAAACATCTATATATCTATTGGTATTCTTTTCTGTAAAATACCTGTACATGCGTGACTTTAAAGTTTGATTTAATCTTTCCACCATACACGCTTTTATATCGTCATTCTCAGTTGTAAAAAATATAACCCCTTTCTCCTTCAAGTATCCTTGTAATTGGGAATTTCTAAATTCAGTACCTTTATCCGTTTGTAGTTCCTAGGAACCCTCTCTCTAAAGACAGACTTAAAAGCCTCAACCGTTTCAACACCGCTTTTGGATTTTAAAGGTACGGCCCAGGCTCTTCTGCTAAAGCAATCTATTACGGTTAATATGTATTTGTACCCGTCGTTGTACTGACTCAAAGAACGCATATCGTTCAAATCCGCCTGATATTGATCTCTATGTTAGTTACAACCACCTTGTTTCTTTTAAACTTTCTAAAAACTCTCTTATGTAAGTGTACGCGTCTTTTCCCTTTAACCAATCTAGTACTTGTTTCTTACTAATCCCTTTAATTTTACTGCTAAATATAATTTTTCAGCACCCCCGAAACTGGCAGGGTGGGAAGGGTTAAAGTAGATACCTTCTAAAATTTTGGAGATTTTACGTACGCTGCCCATCTCGGAGACTCGGTTTTAAGTTTTTTAGCTGCTGACTTGACACTAAACTTTGGGAGCTCTAGTTCTTTTGATTTTAATTTGTTGGGGTATTGTATACGAGGCTAGGGGGGAAAAACTAGAAAGTAGGTTTGTAAATGCGTAAAAACCTCTAGGTTTTGGGTCTTTGTTAGAGGAAGGCTTGACAAATTCTAAAGCTATATCTCTAATATTCGAGCCGGGTATTATTGCATCATTAACTATAACTTCCCCACTATCTGTCCACCTAAGCTTTTCAGGGTGTAGTGGACAACTGATCAACGATACTTTGTACATGCCCTATATATTTAAGGGGGATATCGTCTAACCAAGCCAAGTTTAAATAGTTGGAGGTCGGTTGGGGGGACCGTGGGTATAGGTGCCTAGCGATATATGTAAATTATTATATCTTGTACAGTCTGTTCGTATAAGCGCCATTTTGAAGCTTCGTCTAAATCTTTACGAGCTAAAATAACATTCATTTCATTGTCCAATTCCGAAACTACTTGTTGTTGGGGTGGGGGGAAACGGGTCGTTTTTAAAGGTAGAGCTAGGGACAAGGACCATTTTCTGAGCGTACTGCATTTTTACTGACTACCTCCTGTTATGGCCGATAATTAGAGGAAACGAGAGGGAAAAGGAAAGAAAAGAAACTACCCACCCTCCTGAACTAATATATCACGTTTTGTTTTCCAAGATATTCTCTTATTAGCAATTTTTCTAAGTTTTGCTGAATGCCTAGCTAATCTAGCTTTTTGACTTTTATTTAATTTAACGTTACCGTGTAAAGTATTTTCAACACACTCTGCGATTGCGTCAATTAAGGGTTTCTTGGCGTTACGTAATATGATTCCTACGTTGTTTTCGAGGGGATTTGGCAATAACGGAGAGCAAATTTCTTTGTGACCGAACGGCATAAGGCATCATAGGACTAAATGAAGAGATGGCTAAACACCCATCTACTATTATAATTATTTGGGGATGTAAACTTCGCAAGGTTGTCGGGAAATATTCCTGTCCTAAGTCTATGATTCTCGGGCATCTTTGGTGTAGATCGAATATAAATATCCGAAAGGTAAACTAGTAGCGTCACGGTAGGCGTCGACAGCGAAACGCCCATTTATCGGCAAACATTTGTCTAGCTATTATTGAACTTTGCAATTTGTCTCTAGGAGATTTCATAAGAATAAGATAATGAGCGTTCAAAGAAACATCTCTAGAGTCTTTGGATCGATGGAATACGTTTTGGACGATATAAATTACACTCAAGTTGCGATGATGCGTTCCCTTGGTAAAAAAGAGAACCAATTCTCCTTTGTTCTCGGTCATCAAGTCATCAATGATTAAAAGGCAAGGCTTACCGCCGGTATATTCTGATAAATCTGGCAATACCTTGTTTGACCAACACAAATTTTCTCAAACTTTCGAAAAAAGGTTGCCATTCACCGTAGAACCAATGTATTTCGCTTATATTAGGGGAAAACATGGCTTCCCTGTTCTAGAAATATTTTTAAAACTATTGAGTTTTCCCGCTTTGAGAGGGCATGCTATCACCATGTTAAAAGGATGGTAGAAAGGATACATGACCTTACACTTTGACTTCAACGAACGAATGAG
>JAEQBA010000038.1:81585-102237 GCA_019434445.1 Phalangium opilio | reverse complement strand
AGAGATCGACACGAAAATGAACAATTGCAATTTCGAAATACATGGGATTTAAGGAAGCTTGACGAAAAAATTAGTTAATCACAGGACATTCACCGAGACGAAAATGACTATTGATCATATTGATAAAAAAACAATATGGCTAGACTTTATATACATGCCGACTAAGATAATAAAATATATAAATATATGCACCAGGACTGACTAGATAAATAAATACATAAATAAATAATAAATAAATAAAAATAAATAATAAATAAATAAATAAAATAAAAAAAGAAGACCCCCCTCACAGAAACAGATACTGTCGAATGTGCTCAAACTCGATAACCGTAAGGTAGCGTGCGGAATCTTCATCAATCTGACCTTATCCACCACAGTTCTGTAACCTTGGACTGGTCGACACTTATAACAGTGTGATCAGCCTTTCGGCGTATTTGCTTGGGGATTGGTACTTGGATTGGTTCCGCCGGCGGTTCGTAAATGCCTATAAGCCCCATTAACCTATCCATGTTAACCAAATCTTTGGTGGTATGGTTAAGTCGGAACCCCTTAACCTTCATCTCGACGGCTGTCGATCCGGTATCAGGGTTCACAACTCGGTATGCGTAGTTCTTACATCCACCACTCGCATATTCTTCGATGTAGGCCTGGGGTCCGTACTTTTCAAGCTCATTGGTCATTTCACCGAGGAAATTCCCAGTTTCGATTTCTACGCCCCCTGGTGTGTAAACGTACAGTATCGAATCAGTGTCTGTATATAAAACAGACTCACCCAAGCGGTCTAAGTAGGAATAAAGCTTAATCCGAGCTATGGCCGCGATCGGAACACTGACATTTTTATTAATTGGGTCAATCTCGTTGATATAACACCACTTAGCAACGCAAATGTCGTCGCTAACTGGTATCAACGTCTTGACCTCAATTGCTGGGTCATAGAACAAGTTAAAGAACTTCTGTGGATCATCAAAGACTTCTACCTTGTCAAGGCGAGTCCTCTCACCAAATTTGCCCCAAAACGAATTCAAACACAGTTTGGCGATGGTACGCTTTCCAGCGTTCTTCTCGATACAGCTATGATCAAGTTTTACCCCTTCCTTTTCGTAGTACTCGGCTACGTATTGATCTTTCTGCGCTTGGGTTACTACGTCAGAAGGCCAGCCGCTACTTTCCTGTTTTAGCTTCAGAAAGCAGTTGACGTAATTGTTAAAAAGCCCGCCACTTTTTGTAAGGGGTCGTACTGAGATATTTTGTACGACCAGGCTTCGTGGATTTTAACAACCACGTAACCCTTTCTAACTGCTAAATGGACTTCGTCCGCCACAAACGTCCCCCTAATAATAACTCTTTCCTCGTCGGAATGTGTGCAATCCCCCTGATATTTGTTTTCAGCGCACAGCTGACACAGGGCAAAGCACAATTTCCCCCCGATCTTTTGGGGTAAAACGGGGTGGAAGAGGTTACGAGGGGGCAGGATATCCAGTTTAATAAAACCTTCAATCTCGTTAATGGGTGGGAAGTTGTCTGTCAAGATCGTAGGGTGGCCGTAAGGTAGTTTACCGTATTTGTTACACCAATGGATATAGACTAGTGACGTCGACATATCGAATCTCCTCTCCCGGCTTAACCTTGTGATGAAGACAAAGAGCGGAAGTACGCCCCCCGAAAAATGCGTTACGGGGATTAAGTGGTTCCCACGCGTCGATTTGGATATGGATGGAAGATAGAAAGGTGTTAATTTCGGGCTTTTGCTCCCTCAATTTGTGGAATTCGCATTCCCACATTTCGATTACCTTATACCCCAGCTCCCTAAGCCTCTTATTACAGTTCAAAGTATCAGTATAGCGGGAGTGTAAAGTTTGGGTGACGTCACCGTGCAAAACCAGGTCTCTGTTTACCGGGAAACAGGCTCTACACCCGTGCCAAAAACAACCTTGGAATTGGTAGACGACCTTTTGATCTGCGCCAAGATCGTCTACTAGAAGCCCGTCGACTTTAATGTTCAAAATTTTAGGTTCGGAACCGTTAAAAGCCGACTTAATTATGACCCCGCGCGCTTTATGGGCTTCCCACCTCAGCCACTCGATGGCTACTTTAGATTGAGGGTCTTTCATTCTATAGCCGTGAGGTGGAACAATTCCAATTGAATTTGGCGCTAGGTGGTCCTTCCTGAAACGGCGTTGCAAAGCCCGGCAATTGTCACGGCAGTGTTAAAAGGTTAACGTCCGCAATCTTCTCAAAAATCTCCCTGTACTTTAAGCACCCCTCTCTTAAAATCCTAACGTCCAAACGGCAATAATGTATCAACTCTTCAACATAGTTGAAACCTTTTTTGGCTTCAACTTGCTCGTTGTACCATGTAATTAAAACCGAACGTTGTTTTTCGGTTAGCCTGTCTGGCGCGTAAGATTCTAAAAGAGGCATGCTTTCCCTCAAGACATAATTTGTACTCGTAGGATCTTTTGGATCAAACACGTGTTCGGGAACAAAGTTGAAGAGCAAGTGCGGGAAATGTCCCTTATTTAAACTAGGGTCTAAGCCAAAAGTGGATACAAAGCTAGATAAGGGGGATGGGATGAAATTTATACACTATATAAATGTCAAATTCTCATATCGAATTTGCATAATCTTCGTTCCCGTCATTATCACTTGAGGGCGCCACGCTTTGATGGCTAACATGGCTTTGTACAGAAATTGTAAATCGTACCCCTTTGCATTATGTGCTATAACGGTTATTTTGGGAGAATTGTGGAATTCTTGAAGATAATTTAAAAAATCCAGAACAGGATCATTCCCGAGAAACACCCGTTCTCGAGGCCCGCAGGTGGCGCAAGTAAATTGATCGGATTTCTCGAGAATGCATTGATCACAGATTTTTTGAGAAATACATAAGATAGGAGTGTGTAGGAAAGCATTAGGGTTTGAAGGGTCTGGGGTATTTTGAACACATTCGAGATCATAAAAGATAGTAACCGAAGGATGGGTCTTAGCTTTTTTAGCCGCAGGGTGGGCTTTAGGGTCGGTAACCTGCATGAAACAATAGTGGGGTGTGGATTGAATTTATTGCAGATAACGCAATAGACTTCACCGCAGTTGTGAGGTGACTTGCGTTTCCCCATATCTATTGTTTTTGCGCAACGGGGGCAATTAAAACCCTTTGACAGACTGATAGGGTTTTGCTTCCACTAGCCTTATGGGCGTCAAAGCATTCTTGCCCCCTAAAGTCGCGATGACAGGTCCCGCATCTAATTTCTCCCCCTCGCATTCCTCGGCCCTTTGACAGGAATAACAATACTTATTGCAAGCGTGGTTAAAATCTAAGTTGTTGTACCCCACAAGGCACCTTTCGCAGAAAAATTAAAGGAAGAGAGGGCTAGGTTTAGTGATGACGTCAAAATGATTTTGATAGTTGAAAAGGTATAGCCGAGGCTTGGATTACCATCGGCACCGGGGATGAAATCTGGTTTCCCCGAAAATACGGTAGGGCGTTTGCTCTAACTGTAAATACTATTATTTGGTAATCAGCCAAGTACGATTGAATCGGGTAGAGCACCCGCCCCCGAGCATTCGTCCAATGGTATTTCCGCCGCCACGGCTAATTCCCCGCCATCTCCTAAGCCTCTCTCCTGCTTTTTTCCTAATATCAGTACGACATAAGGTTTTGAAATCTGCCTCGAGGCTTTTGTCAAGAGGATGCATTGTATGATCCCTATGTATTCTATAGCAAAAATTAGAGCATAAGGGAGGCATAGCCGATCGTTGTTCTTGATCTGAACAATGCATTTTTTCTCCCTGGCAAAAGTCTCGAAGGTACAGATACCAATGGACTTGCAACGCTTGGCGCCTTGGGGCAACCTCACGCGCTGTATGTTTATTCCTATAGGACCGAGAAAAAACTTGGATCCTCCTTCAGAATTATACGCCTTATCCGCGACTACTTCTAATATAAATCCAATATCTATTTGGTCTCTTCTTCTAAAACTAAAGTCCGCGGTTTGAATGCCTGGATTATTAATGCTTGTCATCGAAATTGCAATCATGTCATCGGGTAAACAGTCGTCCAAAACGTACTCTAGGAAGTCGCTTACAGATTCAACGATGTTGTTGTTGAATTGTACCTCCATTTCCCATCCATCAAGATTAAAATTGGGGAAGGACACTACCCCGCTAGATAGTACGTTTACACCTGGTGGTGCAACTAGCGGAGATGGGGGTGGAGGTGGAGGAGTAAGAGCCCCACCCCCTAACTGTCCTTCCCCTTCATCCATTGACTCATTCTGAGATGGAGCTATAGGAGGGGTAGTGTAACCATCTAAGAAAGAAACATCGTCGTTTTGAAACGCCTCTTCTAGAGGGGACAAAGGATGAAGAGGGCTATTGTTTGCCCTAGACAGGGTGGGAGACGGGGGTGTAGAATAGTTTGCCATAAACGTGTCATCGGCATTTAAAAAGGCTATTTCTAACGAGTCTGGAAAGTCGACTAAAAAACTATCATCTTCAATAGGGAGTTCAATTTCTACATTAGAGTTGGCCATTGCGATAATTTAAAAATGCAAATACCACAAAATACTAATAATAAATCTGAATAGGTCTAAATAATAATACTAAAACACAAAAATATACTAAAACACAAAAATATACTAAAACACTAATGCTAAAACAATAAACAGTAATGTACTTTAAAAAAATTTAAAGTACTTATAAAAAATGAAGTACTTATAAAAATTGAAGTACTTGTAAAATACTAAGTTAAAAATACTAAAACACTTGTAAAAAATTGAAAATACTTGTAAAACTAAATGAAAATACTAAAACACTTGTAAAAAATCTAAGTTAAAAATACTAAAACACTTGTAAAAAATTAAGTTAAAAATACTAAAACACTTGTAAAAACTAAGTTAAATTGAAAATACTTGTAAAAAATTTAAGTTAAATTGAAAACACTTGTGAAAACTAAGTTAAAATACTAAAACACGTATAAAAACTAAGTTAAAAATACTAAAGCACTAGGATATGGGCACGGAATAACTCACAAGTTTTGTTTGGGAGCAGAAGATTTCTTGGCTTGCATCAACAGCGGTCAGAAGTAAACTGATAAGTAGCCTAGACTGATCCGCCCTTTTATACTTTCGTGATACAATTAGAAAAAAAAATAGATCCCCCTCAATGTCATAAACATGTCTTAACACGTTTGGGCTAGTCATAAAACACTCTAAATATAAATTCCATTGATAACAATACAACTGTTTCGACCACGCCCCCTTTTAAGGTACTAAAGCACCTGGTGTGGGGTCCAATTAAAGAATTGACAAAATAAATTCTTTTGTTCAAGTTCAGCCCCTTTTAAAGGCCATAGAAGTCTTGAAATGACCCAGAAAGACAAAGGGAATAGATGCTTTTGTTCAGCCCCCCTTTTCAAGGTCATAAACCAACCTGTGGGGTGGCCCAATCAAAGAAAAATAAATTCCCACGCATCTCAGGGACCCGAGGTCATTCCCCCCCATCCCTAAAAGCCATAAATAATTTTGAGGAACTCTCAAGACTGAAAATTGGAATGATTTTGATAAATTTAGTTAGAATTTATTTCAACGCTTTAAACATTTGAAATGTTTTTTTTCAAATGATGCGTTTCGTGTTGATAAAATGTAATGTATATGACTGTTTTCGTTCAGATGGTCTATTCAATTTCACATGTATTCCTATGGGATTTTAGAAAATTTAAATGACGCGTTTCGTGTGTGTACAATGCAATGTAAATGTTCAAAAACGTTTTACTTTTAACACGAAATGTGTTGAGAAAAGCTAAGTAACACCCTACACTATCACCACTGAAAAGGTTTTGTCAAGACTGTAGTAGGTATAATAGTATTACAAAGAACAAATTAAGGAAAAAATTATATTTATTTCGAGTTACATTTCAAGTTTTTTGATTGGTTCTTTTATAATTTAGAAACGTAATAAGGTATGGAATATATTACAATAATAGGATCTAACTTTCATGTCGCAAAAGTTCTTGAATAAACATTTCAATTATAGCTTTCTCGAGATTAACACGTTTAATTCTTAGTACAATATCGTCATTCGGAGTAAGTGTTGTTGGTATGGGTTGAGTTGGCGGAATGACTTTTTCTTTCTCCCACTCTTCTTGAGGGACATCTCTGTACTTTCTGTTTGGTGGTATATCTTCAGACAATGGGTTTTGGATGAATATAGGCATGTTATTTGTTGGTAATCCTTGAAGTAGTGGACAGTCTGCCTTGAATTTCTGATGCTCTTCGAAAACATTGTCGTTAGGTTCCCATCCTCGTAGCGTTAAGTCACAAAAATGGCATTTAACAGCGTCCGTCCCCGAACTTAAATAGTAAAACCCATGACGGGCTAGTTCTGACGGTTTTACAAACGTACTCGCAAATGCGCCAAACGTTTCTAGACGGGTAATTTCTCGATTCATCTTATCCTGGAGGTGTCTAACAATCAAATGAGGTCCTGACCAAATCAGACGCTATTTATATCCCCAAATAAGGGGATGAAAGGTTAGATTGTAATGGACGCGGTTACTAAGCAGACGTTAATTCGCGAAGCTCTTTCAAAGCCAGGGAAAATACTGGCCGTTACTTTCATCCTAGTAACTGTATTTCTAGTTGAATTTGCATTTTGGTATTTTAAAAATATTACTTTAATTTCGGGTAACGCAACAAAGACATAACATGTTGAGACTTGTCAGGATGCCTTAGGGGCAAACACCTGGAAACAATTAAATGTTTCGTGGTAGGAAGAGTCACCGACTAACAAAGCAATAAATCCGAAAATAGATTCAATTCATAACAATACAACTGATTCGACCATACCCCTAAACCCATTAAAACACGTCTTTATAGTAAAAATAAAAACGGATGGGGATAAATTCTTTTGTTCAAGTTCTGCCCCTTTTTATGGCCATAGACCCGTCTGACCATGGTTACGTATAAATATTACGTATAAATAAAAAGCCGATGGAATGTCTTAACACGTTTGTGTGAGTCATAAATCACTCAGATTCCATTGACAACAATACAACTGGTTTAGCTACGCCCCCCCCTTTAAGGTACTAAACCATCGCGACTTTAGGGGGTGGTATGTAGCCCATAAAGGGCAATAAAAAAAGAAAAGCACCAGTCAATATACCCTCAGGCTAATTATCAACCACGCACTCAAGAAAATCACGCAATAAAAATCATTCAGTCGTCAGCTTTTAAACCGTAAGGACCTGCCGTAAGAATGCCCACCAAGATCATAGATTACCGCGTGAACGCCCGTGTTAGACTTGGGGCTGATTGCTATGCCGTTTTCGGTGTAAATGGAATCGAGCCAAGCTTACTTCTGACAAAGAAGGACGGGATTATTCTCACAATCTCGGAAGACGTTTTGAAGGAATTTATGGAGGAGTGGACGGAGATCTATTCAGCTTTGGAGACTGGCGACCTGGGTAATTATCGTTACTTGAACTTGAAAATAAAAATAACCGTTATGGAGGGGAGTATAGTATTCGACGATGGCAGCGTATTCACTCTAACAAAGGCCGAGGCAGGGAAACTGAACGAGAAATTTAGTTTTATGAGATTTCACTTCAAGCTTTTAAATGATCAAGCCGAAGTTATTAAATGCATGTACGAAGCTATTGTAAAACGCATGAATGATATATATCAAAAATATTATGTAAGTCGCGGTACTATGTCTCACAATGATTACGACCGTGTAAAAAATTTCCTAGCGGCGTGTATAGTTCCTTCGAGCATTTTCGAAGATTTTTGTAACTTGGTTCGTGACAAAAACTTGACGCGTAAACTACAATTATATAATTTATTCTACATTTGCTTAAATAACGACGCGTACATTCGCGAATTAATTGGAATTGATTGTGTTCATTAAAGGTTTTTGACTAAAATTCGATTCTTAATAATAATAAGCCTAGAATAACCTAGCATAAGCCTATCTTTCAGGATCTACCATAGCATAAGCCTATCCCTACAGGTATCAGCCACGTTACTTCATCAAAAATTAGCCGTGACGTCATACCAATACACCAAAAATAAATTCAAATTTCCCGCCAACACCATCACGTGACGTCATCATTCCCCCCCCCTCCAACACCATCACGTGACGTCATCAATTCCCCCCCCCCCAAGAAAACCACCACCAGGTGGCTCAACAATTCAAATTTCCCGCCAACACCATCACGTGACGTCATCAATTCCCCCCCCATCTCCCCCCCCCAACCCCAGGGATGTCTCTATAACACCAAAAATTTTACCCCCTCCCCCCTGAAAGGGGGGAAAGAAGGGGGGTAAAATTTTTGGTGTTATAGGGACATCCTTACTCTCTATAGTTCATGCCAAATTTGGATTTATGTAAGTAAAACTTAACCAGGTTCTCAATGATTTCAATTTTAAACATCCCATGAAGTTAGCAACAAAAACAGCGAAAGAACCAAGATATCTAACTTTAACATAATTGGTGAAACTTCATGTACTGATTTTTCTATTATTTTACTCACTTGATATTTTAGGTGCATAAGTTCATCAAGTCCGCAAGATCCAAGTACGGATGTTCATATTAAATCATGGGCGAGATTTCTGGCAACTGAATCGAACTGGGAAGGAAAAATAAAAGAGTACGTTCATTGAATTGCAGATCTTGACAAATTCATTGATTTAAAATTTTGCTTTAAATTAAAGGATGCAATGTCAAGCTGATAGATGGATTCAGTCTGCTAACTTAATCGGTGAGGTTCAAATACCAGAAGACAATATAGAGGACATGGAGGTTAATTTATGGGGTGCTAGGAGGCGCAGTAATACTGGTGCTGACATTTCAAAATAATCTAACTATAATGCAAGTTTTATAATTGAAAATCAATTTTGATTATCATCAGATAAAGACAAGTTTATCAAGAAGGCTCTCTCCAAAGAATACTTCTTATACTTCAGGGTTCGTGGATAAATTTAGTATTATTTGCTACTCATACTCTACGGGTTCATTGCTCACAAAGTACCATGAATTGATCGCAGAGTAATATGAATTACTCTCAGGGTATCATGAGTTACTCGCAGGGACCATGAATTACTCGCAGGGTACTATGAATTATCCGCAGAGTACCATGAATTACTCGCAATATACCGCGAATTACTGGCAGAGTACCATGAATTACTCGCTGAGCAACATGAATTATTCGCATAGTACCATGATTTAATTGCAAAGTACCGTGAATTACTCGCAGAGTACCATGAATTACTTGCAGGGTACCCTGAATTATTCGCAGTGTACCCTGAATTACTCGCAGAGTACAATTAATTACTCGCAGAGTACCATGAATTACTCGCAGAGTACCAGGAATTACTCACAGAGTATACTCGCAGAGCACAATGAATTACCCGCAGATTAACGTTAATTACTGGAAAATACCGTGAATTACTCGAATAGTGCGTAAATTACTAGCAGAGTAAAGTACATAAATTACTTGTAATGTACCATGAAAAACAGATAAATTACCATGTATTACTTGCAAATTACCTAAAAAATGATTTAAAATTATAATTTTCGGAAAGTATCACATTACCATGATTTAAATGTCTTTTGAAGATATTTCTTAATTTTCAAAATATATTCTACCAATAGAGTGGCGAGTTTCTGCACTTTTGCGAAATTACTCTACCATCAGCCAGCAAAAAGTAACTAAACAAAGCTCAAATCATCAAAATAAGCATATATGCAAATCACTATTTAAATTCTATCGCTCGCAGATTCCATTTTGCTTATATCATGAATTCAACATCGCTGGGTGGACCGGTCAGATACGCTAGTCACAAAACAAATGCCAACGGAAATGTAACCGTCACCTTTACGCGAGGTACAGCTATTTAACTATGATTAATCTTATTAAATATTAACAAAATCATTACGTATTAAGGTCCATTGACCCGACACTGCGTTGTTAAGAAACCAGAAAAAACTCTCCACCTTAACAATGGTGATAACACAGAAACTGAAATGTCCTTAGTTGAAGCTGTATTAGATGGAGATGAAATTGGACACGGTGTCATCTTGGAATATAATGGGTTAGTACTAAATAATAATTGTTAACCTCTAATTACAATTGAATTTTAACTTTAATTGCAATTTCGTAGAAAAAATACTCAACCATTGTCGATGCCAAAGATACAGTTACCAGCTTTAGGTAAGCGTTACGTTTACTACTATACGTTTTCACAGTGGTTTTGGTTAGACCTAGACTCATCAGTAGAGATTTGCTACCATTTCCATTTCAGGTAAACCAAAAAATTCAGCGTTGGTTCTTCCGTTGACAAGCTTCGAGTGTCGACACAGCGAGGTATCAGGTGGAAAAGGTTCATCTTTAGCGGAACTGACAATTTTAGCAAAAGAATTAGGCAAAAACAGCAAAGTAAATATCATCATTAACAGACTTACGCGTAAATCTAACGATAATTGCGATAGTTTTCAGTGCCAAGAGGTTTGGTTGTTACAACGGCTGCTTATCTGAAACATGTCAAGGAAACTAAATTAAACGATATCATAGAGCCATTGGAATCTGTTAGCAGGTAAGATAATTTTTTGGGGTTGCAATTTAGTGGTTAACATATTTTTGTCTTCGAAATTTAGAGAAAAGCCATCGCTACTTCAAGATTCTTGCAAACAGTACGTTCAATTAATACCCTAGTTTTAAAGCTTATTCTTATCATTAATTTAACGTTCACGTGCCGGAAAACGTTGCAAAATATTCATTTGTTAAGCCTTAATTTGTTTTCAAAGGCTTAGCAAAATTTTCTTAGTGAAATCTAAAAATTTGAGAGCGTTTCTGCGCCGGCACCCTAATGACTGTTTCCATGCTCCTTTTTTCAACTTTGAAATTTTGAAGAAAAGGTCCCTTTGATCAAAGATGATGGGTGAATGATGCGTAATCCGAGGGAATCCGGCTAGCTATTGAACATCACAGGTCCAGTTGGACGCTAGAAAATGGGGAGAAATAGTTGGACTCAGTGATGGTTGTCTAAGATGAGCTACAGACGAACCAATTACCATTGCGTCCGACTATTACTCCACCATTTCAAAGCGTCCCACTGGACCGGAGCTGTTCCACAAGGCGCCAGTTTCTCTAGTATTACACATCCTCCTCATCATCATCCTTGTACATTATAGTAATCATACATATCATGCATGCTTTGACTAAGTTAATGTAGACACGGGGAAATCTTCAAAATCGTACTATTTTCTTCTCAGGGCCTCTGCTGGATTTGGACAGAGACCACTTACGCAAAGTATTAAAAACAGTATAAGAGAAAATTTGATATCAGCCTTTGGAAATGACGTCGAGTCAATCAAATTTGCTGTGCGATCTTCGGCTTCAGGTAAAAATGAGTTTTTATCGCACCCAAACTTGAAAAAATTGAAAGCTCCAGACATTTTTGTGTAAAACTATTATAACTTTCTAATATATTCCCTCTACAGGTGAAGATTCAGAAGAACTTTCGGCCGCTGGTCAAATGACGACCTATCTTGGAGTTGAAGGTTTCAACCAGGTAAATGGTTAACTCAATATACACCACAATATATAAATTTACAATTTTTCTTGACCTCGTAATTTTAGATATACAATGCCGTATTGAAATGTTGGGCTTCGCAATTTTCTTTTGTAGCCATTCAATACAAAAGGTACTAATTAGCATTAATGTATTTCTTAATTAACTATTTGGAGGTAATTAATGAAAAATATCCAAAAAATTATAGGCAAAATGGACAAATTCTGAATTCACCAATGGCCGTGGTTATTCAAGAAATGGTGCCAGCTGACGTAGCCGGTGTTATGTTCACGTGCGATCCCGTCACGGGAAATCCCAAACAATTAAGCATATCAGCTAATTACGGAATAGGAGAGGTAATACCCTTTAGCTCTAGTCATTTAAAAGAAAAATGAAATGGACGGAAAGCCATTTTTCATCGATTTATAATCATGTACCTAAAAACATCAAATTCATTAACAAAACTTACCAGAAATCATTCGTTAATTTTAAATGAATTTTTTAAGTGCAAAATATTTGGTTCTAATCCATTATATTAGATAAATGAAGCGTGTATTTTATAAAGCCCGCCTTATATTACTTTAACCAATTAGAGACCACGAGAATAAAGCGCGCGCATTCAAACGAAATCGTCACGTGATGTTGTGGTTGTTAATAGGTTAGAGTTCTCTATGGCGGTTTATAAACGAAAATTTTTGTTTGGCCATGAAGGATATTCAGTAGAGGAGTGGACAGTTGCTGTATTCACTTATCGTTAAATTTCATGAAGCTACTACCGGCCCTCGGTTTCTTACCATTGTCTAAATATCACTCTCCGCCTCCATAGAGAATGTACAGCAAAGCGGAGGACATTTTTCAACCAATAATGATGCCCTGTACAGAAGAAAATCACCCAATTGGAAACAACCGGTAATGAATAGTAAAAATTTGGCGAGATATTCCCTTATGTATTGGTAAAGGCTAAAGTGTCTACTCCTCTACTGTATATTCTCTATGGTTTAGCTAAGCATTCCTCAACTTACGAAACTATATTTGTTTTTATCAAATTAACGGAATATTTTTTCGGTGTAAGTTTTCTTAATGATTTATCCGATTTTAATCGATTATGAAATGGTTGTCTGGCAGTTTAATTCCATATTTATGGTAAATTTGTTTCATTTAGTCCGTAGTTTCGGCTGCGGCTGATCCGGACACAATTACAATTGAACGAAACGAAAATGGAATTGTTGGTGTGACGAAAGTCGACATCGGAAAGAAAGACATTCAAATTGTTATGTCAGGTGCGATATGTCAAAAATAACCCATTTTGCAATTATATTAACAGAAAGGTACATCATTTATTTTAAATCATTTAGATGATGGAGGTGTTGTTGAAGAGAAGCTATCGGATGAACTCTCCAGTAAATCTAGTCTCTCGGTTGAAGATGCTACACTTCTAGCAGAAACTGGAATTTTGGTTAGTGTTAATGCCTCATACGACAACATTTAAGGATGTGCCAATAGAATATTACGAAATTGAAATCTCTAGTTTCGAAAAGATAAAGGCACTAAAATACAAATAATCAATTTGAAACAAAGTTAATCATCCAGTTAATTTAATTTAATTTAAATATTTGAAATATTCGTTGAAAATATTTTTAAGCAACTAGTTTTTCATGATTCTCCAAACCATGTCTTTTTTGAGGAAACACAATCACTTATTTCGAATTGTTAATTTTCAAGAATTTCAATTTAGTTTCACCGATTTCATTAATCAGTTGAAAAATATTGAAAATTATTAACTCGCAAATTTCTATCATTTTCATATTTTAATAGTATAATACAATATACTAAATTTACAGGTTGAAAAATCGTACGGTTTACCAGTAGATATGGAATGGGGATTCTATAACCAAAAGCTGTATCTTTTACAGGCAAGTCATTTAAAATACTTTAGTTTCTCCTAAGTGTACCAAGTTAGGCCTAATTCTAGATATTTATAGGCCCGA
Organism: Phalangium opilio; assembly: GCA_019434445.1. Lineage (NCBI taxonomy): Eukaryota > Metazoa > Arthropoda > Arachnida > Opiliones > Phalangiidae > Phalangium > Phalangium opilio. The sequence goes on along the minus strand of JAEQBA010000038.1, from coordinate 88,679 downwards.
CCTATCACAACATTTGACAAAGAAAGCGAAGTGGAATTGTCCCACGAGCTAGACTCTCCAATGAGATCAGAGTTCGAATATTACTCAACCGCCAATGCTGGGTAATTGAGAACTATATTTGACATCTATGAAACACGTGTCCATTTTGATTTTTTTTAATCAACATTTAGCGAAGTAATGCCCGGAGCCTTTTCACCTTTGGGTTGTGTTTTGATACACAGTTGTTTCGATACAGTTTTAAGAGTAAGTCAAAAGTAATACTGACTAATATTTCAAATTGGTATGACATTAAACGTCACATCTATAACATTTTAGTGGCACTTGTCACCTCGCGGCAAGTACAACCTTCCTACGAACCCGTATTTTCTGCGTGGAAAAGGAAGAGTTCAAAATCACTCCCTGTTCAATGTCTTCGACGTAAGTTCAATAAAACCGGTAGTTTATAAGATATGCACTACAAGTGTAGACACTTACTTCGCCATGGATATGTGTAAATACTAACGTATTATGGATTTCCATCTCTTACCTTTCATTTCGCTTAGCCGTCTTTTCGGCAGAAAAAAAGTTATTATTAGTATTTATACATATCCGTGATCACTACACCAACGACTAGCTTTCAGTAATCAATATCTAACTCAGGGGACATTACAGGTCTTAAGCGCTTTTGCTTATTGTTATTTTCGCCGCTGACCACTCTATTTGACCTTTTGCTTCCCAATAGGGGCTACTTCGGTTTTATCACGGTGAGATGAACCTGGTTAATGAAGCCGCAATGATCTCATTACTCGGTAGAATATTGGAAGATGAAGATATGTTCAAAAAAGCGGCGAAACGAAACGCCTTTTACCCTCCTAACTCTGCCATTAAGCAACTTTCCTACATTATTCATGTAAGATATTCTAGTTCTAAAAACAGGAATTCATACAGCTAATTGGAATCACTGTAATAACATGTTCTCGACGTATCTAGACGGATTTTGTGGAAAGAGGTAGACTAATCATTATGCATGAGGAATATTACCTCACGAATAATCTATCAAGCCTTGCGCGCGCCTACCTCGGCTTGCTACCAACCAATGAAATTGCTGTGAGAAAAACTTCAGAATTATGAGACGGTCTCAAGCACGGCCCACAAAACCCGAATAGAAATTAACATGGGATATATGAGGGCGACAATGATTCCAATTAGTTCTGTGTAGTCTTGCCTAAAGTTATAACTGAATTGTTCACTTCTGAATGATCTTCATCGTTTATAGGATATGATATTTTGCAACCAAATTATCAAGAATAACAAAAAACGTGCTTGGAATTATAAAATTGATTTGTCGAAAAGTAAAGATTCTTATTCGGCGCATCAGGATCTTTGGTTACAATTCTTGGAGGTTGCACAAGTAAGAAACGCACTATATAAGCTACCCAGGTGGTTTTGAGGGAACGGAAACCGGGAAGAATTTCCTGTCTATGTAGACAATAAACACTACATAGTCTTTGGGCCCACCCACACGAAATATATTCACCATGTTGATTAAAAAACATTTTTCACAACTTGAAAATTGAAATAAAGGCACCCAGCCAGCCAGCAGGGGTCAGACCAATGTTTTTGCAGCTCTAAAGAGCGCAAAAGCAAAATACGATGCTTAATTAGGGGTTAAGCGTTAAGTTTTACGATATTCCGTTAACCTCCGTTAGCGGTAGCCTAAAGTGTAGTGTTTAATGCAGAAACATCAAACATTTTATTTAATATTGTACATTTATTGATTGATTTATTCATTGTTTTATAACCTCTTTCGATGAAACAATGCTAGTCTTAAATTTCGATAGTGTTAGTGATGTTCATATTTTTCGCATATTTTAGAATATGGTTGGTCTCATGACAGCCTCTATAGTTTCATCATTCTACAACATCTTTCTACTGTCTATTCTAAAAGCCGCCAATAAAGGTAGACAATTTAGTAATGAATTTAAAATTATAAGTATTAACTTCAATTGGAAATTAGGATGGAGTTCGGATGTTTTCAAGGACTTCGCGTACGTTAATTCATCTTGCTACGAAGTCGAAAGCGTTGACGTGCCAAACGCCATTGAAGTAAGAAATTTAAGTTCGAAGGGCAATTAAACGAAAGTGACATTGAACTTTGACACTTGATTCAATTGTGACATTACAATCAACCTCTTTCAATTATTTCAAGTTTACGAGGGCTATATTTTACTTTTACAAATAAACTAATGGACGAATTATTTTCTTTAATTTAAATTTAGAGACTATCAGAAATCATTGCCAAGTCAACTAGCGCCAAATCGTTCAAAGAAATGAAAAAAGAGGTATGGATCTAAACTTAAGTTCATAAGCTATGTTCCTAAAGTATAGCATTTCCTACACTTCGTAATGCTATAGGCTCACTGAGAGCTAGTTCGAGAACGACAAGCGAGAAATGACTACACGCGGTTTTGCAGTCTATCTTCCTATTTAATCTGTACTAAGGCTTTGACAGCGCCTCACCAGGCGTCACTTTACGAGAATCTATGTCGTTTCACCTACGTCAACTCACTTCATTACAAGCTCTCACTAACCAGTCACATACTTATGGAACATATTTTATGAACTTATGAAACCAAAAGTTCACGGTAAAAGTATACTTCATTGAAGCTTCGTCGCGCCGTGTAATATGAGAAACCCCCGGCTTTACCTCTTAGAATAGTGTCGACCCCTTTGCGTATGTTTAACTTTACGATGGAATCGCAGGGAACATGCATGCGTGAATAGGCTTCCATAGTAGCAAACCAATAATTAACGTTTGGATCGTCACCATAGAATAATATTTTCCTGAAACCTTTGACCTAAAAAAAGATCTCCTCTGACTGGTTGGTTCGTGTTGAGGTTGAGAGGAGGGTCATTTGCTTCTAGATTTACATGGCATCTACAGCCAAAGACTGGGAACTGGGAACGAAGGACACTTTTTGGTTTTATCTACGAGCTTTTGATAAAACCCAATAATTAAAATAAAATATTTTAAAAACCTGCTTCTATTAGGATGCCCTGAAATGGCTCCAAACCACGGGAACTGAAGCTGGAGTAGCATTCAAACGTTTCCTTGAGCTTCATGGTCATAGATGTTACAAAGAGGTGCGATAATAGTGCCTTGACCAATATCTTGAAACATTTAAACAGCTAACGTTTAATTATTTTAAATGAATTTATAGTTTGACGTAATGACTAAAACCTGGGGTGATGATCCTCTTGGATTGGTTAAAACGCTACAGGTATTAGAACTAATGAAGTTGCTAATTATCAGTAAAATTAATTACGCTTTAATTGCGTTAATTAGGATATGGCGTGTGTAACTGAGAAAAAAGAAAGTAAGAAACCCATAGGCACATACGAAACCATGAAGAACCTATCAGTACCCCTAAGTTGGTTTCAAAAGTAAGTATTCAATAAGGGATTATAAGAAATAGAAATATAACTTATGAACTTTAAGGTTGTTAGTTTTGATCGCGATCCCTTTATGTCGTAAAGCTGTGGGAATGAGAGAAAGAACAAAAGTAAGTAGTGTGGAGTTGTATTTAAAGATTTCTACACATTAGCGAGTTTCAAAGCGTTGTTAGTTTTGGGCATAATTGACTTTGAAATGCATGATTTTTAGTCTATTGCAATTCGATGCGTTGACAAGTGTAGAAAAGCCTACAGAGAATTGGCTCAAATGATGGTTAAAGAAGGAAGATTACCCGAAGCAGATCTTATATTTTATTTGACGAATGAAGAAATTGATATGTTGATAAAAACAAGATCACCAACGCTTCTACAAAAGTACGCTTTTTCCTTGTTTATTAGAAGTTAATTTCTTATATCCTGGATATATAACACCAAAACACAGGGGCAGGGCCCTCATTGGGGTATTCTCCTTCGCGCCAAGAGGCAACGCCAGACGGAGCCCGAATTGACGACATGTGGGAGGCTACACTACTCACGCAACCTCTAGCGGTGGTTCTTGGTGAGAAAGAGAATACCCCAATAGCGGCCACGCCCCTGTGTATTGATTTCTCTGTATGGATTTTCGAAATGGTCTATTGTAACGCGATGTTAATGCTTTGAGTTAGTACACTGAAGTACTAGCGCAGTGACTTTACACCTTCTCGTTTTTATCTTTTAGGGCAATTAGACGCCGGGCCTTATTACCAAAGATGGATAAATTAGTATTCCCTGAAATGTCCACTGGAATCATTCAACCGGTATGGAAAATAATTATATAGTCTTTCATTGACTTGGACAAACTTTTTGCTTTGACAATTTTGCTCCATTCCAAGTCGCCAAATAAAATTAAAATGAATAAAAACTGTATCAATTAAATTTCAGATTAATTATGCGAAAAAAGTAACTCACGTAGGTTCGCTAAAATTGAAAGGTAACTCAATTAATGTAAATTAATTTCTATAAATTTTAATCACTGAATACGGTATTAATTAGGAACTCCTGCCAGTAACGGAGTAGCCGAAGGTATCGCTAGGGTAGCCACATCACTTGAGGAGGCATCTCATTTGCAAGTAAGATTTCAACTCAAATCTCCATGAATAAAAAAAAGTACATATATAAATACTAACGTATCATGGATTCCCATATTTTACGTTCCACGAGGAATTTCGCTTAAGTGCTCGTTCAGCAGGGAAAAAATATGACTTGAATGTCGAACTCCCATCCAACCTCGTGAGTGAGAGGGAAATTCGTATTTTTTCTCTCTGCGCATTGGCGGAATTTCAAACCCACCTATCAGGATTCTCCAGAGAGATATAGTTCATTTTCCCCACGTGGACTGTAGCTATTTACCCCTTGATTTACAGAAGTCTCACATCCGCGGGTGTAATGCATATTTGGTGGCCCGTTTTTTGGCTTACTTACGTTAGTATTTATACAAATCCATGTCTATACCAAGGTGCTAGCGGTGTCTACAACTTTCAATTTCAATTAAGCAAGGGTTTATCAAAAAGTGATAGAATAGAACCTAGAATAATAGCTTAATGGCTAGGGATTTCCCTCACCCAAACCACGAAACTATTTACTGATATCAACCGTGCAACAAATAGTGAATGTGCATTAAGAACAAACAAACAAAATCTTTCTCAATTGTAAAAGATTTATAAATATATTTTTTGTTTTTGCTAAAATTATTATCACTGTTATCTTTCAGCCTGGAGAGATTCTGATTGCTTACAGTACGGACATAGGTTGGAGTCCGTTCTTCCCAATGCTAGCCGGAGTGGCCACTGAGTTGGGAGGTTTGGTGTCTCACGGTAAGATATTGGAACAATGTTACTAAAACACCAATTTAACAAGATGGCCCCGGCCATATTACAGTTTTTCTCGCTCAAATTGGTCACACAAAACCTGGGGAAAATGGGGGGGAAGGCCTTTAGCCGCAAGGGGACGGAACAATGGTTTTTCAGGGCTAAAGAGCGCAAAACTAAAAAGCGTTATGTTTCTCACAACTATTTCTTCATTTCGACCTACAATTAGAAAATTTTAGTTGTCTTCATAAATGTTTTTTCTCTGATCTTTTAAATAGGAGCTGTCGTGGCTAGAGAATATGGTCTTCCTTGTGTAGTAGCTGTTCCGAACGCAACCATGATGTTCAACACGGGTAATTACAAACTAATTAGTTTTTAAATTAAATTTACGCGAATTATTTTAGGTGATCGAGTTTTGTTGAATGGTAACAAAGGTACCTTGGAGAGAATCGACGAAACACCGACAAACTAAAATTCCTTAGAAACCATGAACTGTACTTTGAAAATAAATATAAAATTTTGAACATTGAAATCGAATTTTAGGAGAGTTTTACGGCCAGACGTAAATTTGCATGTTGTTTTCGTTCTCGTTGACCTACTGTTATAATTTAAATAACTCTCGTTATCACTAGTTCAGTAAATTAAGTTAAAGTGAAATATCATCTAGTGTACCAGTGAGGGGGGAATGTTTTTATCTTTGGCTGTGAGGCAAGCATTAGATAACCAGTAAGTATGCCACCATTATAACTCTCTCATCATTTGTTCAAGTGAGAGCGCATTGAATGAAATTATTAAAATGCTTGATTGGGATTTTGACTCCTTTAAAAAGATGACTTAATAAACTTGAATTACACAAAAAATATTTGAATGCAATTTTAGGTATATAATTTTTCATATAATTTCATTGCGATATCTTCTTTATGACTGTTTTTAAGACAAATCAGAATGTACAGGCTAGGAGGATACAAAAACAGGACGGTGATATTCCCTGGATTTTCTATCGCAAATGAGATGTGTTTAAACAGCGCCTCTTGCAAGTTAAAGGGATAGTAGAGAAATATCGCTATGATTACTTTTCGCTCTAAGATTTTTATTTGAGCCTAAGATCTTCTCCACCAACCCGAAGAGGACCCCTTATGATGTGGCGTCATCATCCTTCGCATGCTGTAGGTCTGTCCATTTTCAAAATATTTACTATTTATTGAAACCTTCTGCTCAATTTCGAAGTATTTTAAAATATCAAAACCTTACGTTTGCCGAAAATAAAATCTCTACTATCCGTTTAACAAAACAACGTCGATACATTAACGTCCGTTAATAGTTGAACATTATGTTAACACCTGTATTGATACATCTAAATTACAATAAACGAAAGTCACGAATTATTGTAATCCGAGTATTTTTACATCGTTTCAAAGCGCGTCTAAATAACGTTAGAACCATAAGCCATTTGTTTACTAAATTTCTCTATTTGTCTAACCAACACCATGAAAACCACGTTCATTTTTATGTTTTATAACAGGCGTAGTGCTGATTACCGCCAAACAAACTTGCAATGACGCTATTTACTACGATTGTAATGGAAAAGGTAAGTAGTCATGTAAAGCTTTTGAGATAATATAAATTGTTAGGATAAATGTAACGTCTTAAGATGAATATAAAGTGCAAGATAAATATATACAGGGTGTTTCTGAAAAGTCCATCACAATTAAGGGGCGTGTTTATGGGACCAAACTGAGCGGAAAGTACCAAAGAACATGGGGTTACAACATTTTGTTACGGAGATATGGCCTTCCAAACATTCGCCCCTAAAAA
>JAEQBA010000038.1:0-81561 GCA_019434445.1 Phalangium opilio | reverse complement strand
CGTTTTATTGAAACAACGGGGACAGAGAAAATGCACTACGTGGATTTCACTAGCTTGTACCCTTTCGTCAACAAAACGGGAAAAATTCCTATTGGTCATCCTCAAATTATTCTTTATAATTTCCCCGACATCTTCTCTTTTGATGGACTTCTCAAATGTGACGTACTTCCGGCCCAAAATCTAGTACATCCTGTTTTACCAGCACGAATAAATGGGAAGTTAACATTCCCCCTATGCTACACCTGTTGTAAGACAAAATTTCAGGGGGACTGCACCCACACACCTGATCAAAGAGAACTACGCGGTACCTGGGTAACAGATGAACTAAGATACGCCGTAGAACGAGGCTACAAAATAACACACATGTACGAAGCCTGGTCATATCAAATAACACAATACGATCCCAATACTAAACAAGGTGGTCTTTTTAAAGACTACGTAAACGCCTTCCTCGAGTATAAAACTCTGGCTAGCGGCTTCCCTGCCGAATGTGTCACTCAGGAAGACAAAGAAAACTACGTCAAAAATTACAAAGAAGTCGAGGGGATCGATTTAGACATCGATAAAATTGAAAAGAATGAGGGGTTGAGATGCCTAAGTAAGCTCATGTTGAACTCTTTTTTGGGTAAGTTCGGACAAAACACCAGACACGCCTCAACAGCTATAATAAAAGACGCAAAGACCCTCTACGAACTGCTTCTTAACCCAGACAAAGAGGTAAAAAGTCTCTTGACTTTAAACGACAATACCATCTTAGTCAAATCAGAAGATATTGCAGAAAACGAGATAGCTCACAAGCATACAAACGTAGTTATAGCGTGTTATACTACGACTATGGCACGCCTTCATCTTTTAAAACATCTCGAGATGGTGGGAGACCTATGTTTTTATATGGATACGGACAGCCTGATCTACCTCTTGCCAGATGGCGCTCCTATACTCCCCACAGGAGATTATCTTGGTGAGTTAAAGAATGAGTTAGAGCCATACGGGAAAGACGCCTATATTTGTGAGTTTGGAAGCGCTGGTGCGAAAAATTATTCAATGAATATTTACGACCCCGCAACAGAAAAAAATCACTAACATAATTAAAGTTGAAGGATTTTATTTAAATTCGTCTACTGAGAATCACGTGAATTTCGATATAATGAAGAAACTATTAGGTGTAAACAACGATGGTAAACCAGAAATGAACTCTGTACAAGTACCCATTGGTCCCCAAATACGTCGCCTGCCCAATCACACCCTCATTACAATAAATCAAACAAAAACATATCAAGCCGTTGTCGACAAAGTTAGAGTTTTCCCCGAATTTGTATATATAATTGTACAGTTTTTAAGCATTTAATTAACTGGGGTTTTTGTCTGCAGACATTTTTTTTGTATATGTTAATTGTAATTAATTTTATTACGATTAGAATAAATTTGTCAATAATATTTTTCACATTATATTATGGTCTTTATTCCTACAAAACCATCTTTTGTGTTAGTGACCGACGAGGCCTCGTTTTCTCATGACGGAATCATCAACTCTCACAACATGCATCAATGGAACCAAGATAACCCGCACGGCATCATGGTAGCAAGTCATCAAGTCAAATTTAGTTAAAATGTTTGGTGCGGTATTTTTGGTAATCTTTTAATCGGACCGGAGCCTCTGAGATATCTAGGCCCATGCATGTAGCGAAGCGAGAATAATTTTTTGACTAATTTAGTTCGCCGTGTTTTCCCGCTTGGTAAAATAAACAAGTTCAGCCTCATGACCCCGTCGACTGCTACAATATTAGGGCAAGGTATAGACGTAGTGCGGTGAAGCCGAGGTCGCGGATAGTTAAAAATGTTTTTGAAAATTTCCGAAGACCTTTATTAAACAATCATTTCAAAGAAGTAAAGGATAAAAATGTTTAGGTTAAAAAAATGAAAAGTTTTGAAGGGGTAAGAAATCCTCTAATGGTATATGAAAACTGTGAATTAGCAATTTCAAGATGTTTTGTTTTACTAAAAAAACAACGATGTTAAAATCTCATAATTACTTTTTTTGTCCATACAATCCGAGATACAATCTATAACCAATAGATTCAATAAAAAATAATAGCCCCTAAAAATTACGTTAATAAAAGTTTTATAATTGGCCCCTAAAATGTCATCGATAATTTATGGAAGACCCCGGTCGCAACGGTCATTAAAGCGCCACCTCGTACACACAAAGGGTAAAAATATTTCCTCTATGAAACTGGATATTTCCCCACGTAAAAATCGACATGCATGGGCCTAGATATCTCGGAGGCTCCGATCGGACCGCACTTCCTCCCACAAAGACTTAACGGTGAACATTATCTCCAATTTCTAACTGAAACGCTACCGGAACTCTTAGAAGATGTGCCCTTGGCTCAGCGGAGCGACATGTGGTTTATGCACGATGGCGCTCCCGCTCATTTCAGGCGCGACGTTCGGGCACATTTGGACGCCACCTATCCTGGAAGGTGAATCGGTCGTGGAGGACCTGTTGCTTGGCCAGCTCGTTCACCCGACCTCAACACTTTGGATTTCTTTCTTTGGGGTCATTTGAAGGACATGGTTTACCAAACGGAAGTTCCAAACATCGAAGAGTTACGTCGACGGATCATCGAGGCATGCGAAACCATCAGAAATACACCAGTAATCTTTGAGCGAGTTCGTGGGTCTTCCGTTAAGAGGGCCGAAGCTTGTGTAAGAGCTCAAGGACAACATTTTGAACAAATTTTGTAAAATTTAATTAATAAAATACTATCTCGATGCTCATTGCACCCTTTAAAAAACATTGTAATGTATTAGTTGACATTTGATCTAGCATTTGTAGTTATCAATCATTACTAGCAGCAATGTACAACTTAAGCGACTACTTTTTGAAGGATTACGCGTCATACAGTATTACAATCACGTGAGAAATAGCATTGGTCGTTTGTCGTCGTATGCGTCATTTATTGCATACGTGGCCGATAGTGAATCTGTCTTAAAAGAATGTCCCACGACTCAGATATCCACGAATGTTCGATGGCAAACGTAACTTCCACAGGGGTTCGATAACAGACATGCGAAATTGGGTAATAATACCACGGTCTGGTTAAAAACGCCGATTTTACTAGGTTCATGCCGTTGTCACGACATCTTTCCAATAACTAGGCGCTCTTGCTTACACGTAAAAGCGCTTTACTCGTTGGCTTGCCTCTCAGCAACTACAGCGATCTGAAAACGCCGTTGTAACTTTTGGCCAAATTAAAACACTTTATCAAATTAAATGTTTAAATTTTTGGTCTAAAAGGCTTTTAGCTCTGCCCCCAGAATCGATCGTTTCTTAAATATCGAATCTTTTCAATTATGACCAATTAATTGAAAACAATATGCTCAAGCCATATTCGTCGCTTCACTTGAAGGGAAAATTCATCGCATTTTACGTGATACTTTGATGGCCCGTATCTCCGCGGGTGTTGAGTTTTGGACCATAGTTCTTTGGTGACTTAGTCTTGTTTTGACCCGTAGAATGCGCCCCTGAATTTGTGACACATCTTTTTGTAACACCCTGTATGATTTGGGTTAAATCCTTCTGATTGGGTGATATGGGGCGACACCGGGAGGGGGTATAAGATGCGTATGTATTCGCGCTCCATAGTCCCAGTTCCCCTTTCAAAATACAAGGGGGTACGTAAAAGGAGGCCGGCTATTTCGCTTCTCCTCAGTCGGAAAATACGTAATTCTCGTCATTTGCGTCGCGCTGACGTGAGTTTTCATGAACCACTGAGATGCTGGTCGCCGAATTACAAGTTCCTGAAGTCAACCTGAACCAACTGATGGAAGTCATCCGTTCTGCCGCCTCAACTTGAATAATCAGCGGCGTATCCCATGCCGTCTCGCTCTTTCGCTCGTAATAGTAGCAGCCACGCTATGCCCGTGTCCCCTCGACCTTCAAATCTTCACCTATAGACTTTCGTCAATCGTCTTCGCCCCTTCCGTCTTCCATCGAGAGCCACGTGCACGTGCAGTAACGACAAAAGTGATGAGCACTCTACGCTAATGCATTTTAATAGTAGTTTTAATAGATAACTGATATCAGTACGCGTAATATCAATAGCAAATATTACAAGAGAGTATGCAGCCATTATAGCGAACAAAGATGGCGGCCACTGTTAAGGCGGGGGAGCCGGGTTTTCTCGCTCTCCTCTTTTTACCTGTCAATATTTGATTGATTGTATAGGCTTATGACAAAAGATGGTTTTGTAGGAATAAAGACCATAATATAAAGTGAAATATATTATTGACAAATTTATTCTAATCGTAATAAAATTAATTACAATTAACATATACAAAAAAATGTCTGCAGACAAAAACCCCAGTTAATTAAATGCTTAAAAACTGTACAATTATATATACAAATTAGTTTTACAAATTTACTGGTTCCGGGATCATTTTGTAAGATTTGCAGGACTTGGTTTTCTAAGTTTTCGGGTACATCTTGCGGTCTTCCAGTTCCACCCTTTCGCCGTAGTTGCCCTTTCTCTCGCAAACGTCAATCTACCGCCTCGAAAGTTTGACGACACGGCAATCGTCGTTGAGGAAACATCTCTTATTAAAGGCGCCTGGCTTCCAGAGCATTCCCGAATGCCGTCCATACATAAGGTGCATATCGGCTAGCTCCTCGTTTGAATAATTTTCCGTAACTTTTAGGACTGTAAGTTTTTTCTGAATTGATTTAAACTAGCGCAGTCCCTTCTTATAGCAAAATAAATGTTTTTTAATTGGTCCACTTTAATACCCTTTACAAAGCATTGTAATGCATAAGTTGACATTTGATCTAGCAGGTGTAGTTATCAATCATTACTAGAAGCAATGTACTTAAGCGACTACTTTTCGAAGGATTACGCGTCATACAGTATTACCACTGCCAACTCTAATACTAGGCCTTGAAATGTACGACAGAAGCATTTTTTATGTGACAGTTTGAATTTGCGCTTAGTAACCGTTAGATGGCTCTTTTCTGAGGCGAATTTTCGCGATGACGAAATTAAATTCGTACTGCGCAGTCTCGCATGACATCACGTCTTTCGCTTATGGCGGACCAGGGTAGGAAATAAAGATTTTTTTAAACTACTAAATAACCTGGCCCATGACCATTGACCAGGGCACATCGTCTGCTAAATTAGAGAAGTGGGTAATTAAAATATCGGAGTTTATAATGTCTGTGACCGAATTCAGCTGTCAAAGAAATCTCCTCCTACCTCTCCTAAGCTCGCTTATTGGTCAATCCAAATCAAACTTAAGGCATTTCATTGGCAGTGGCAGTTTTTGGGAAAAACTTAAGGGCTGTCATAGGTTGAAATTTCCATGCAGACGCCATTGACACGTGTCAAAACGTACACCAAATTTAAACTAGTATTTTTCGAACTCGGAAACCGTTCAGCATCATGAACCGGTTTATTGACCGGTTTTTTGCTTTCTTTTTCGAGCCGAACTTAGCAGATTACACTTCGTCGTTGCTAACAATTTCCCATAGTTTTGAATTTTCCGCCAGTTTAAAACCTCAGAAAAGCGACATCTAGCGCCATTTGTGAAATTCTAACTGCCACCCCCTTTTTATTCCTATCGCAAGGCCAAGTATTAGAGAAGGCAGTGGTATTACAATCACTTGAGAAATAGCATTGGATGTTTGTTGCCGTATGCGTCATTTATTGCATACGTGGAATCTGTCTTAGAAGAATGTCTCACGACACAGATATCCACGAATGTTCGATGGCAAACGTAGCTTCCACAGGGGTTCGATAACAGACATGCGAGATTGGGTAATAATACCACGGTCTGGTTAAAAACGCCGGTTTTACTAGGTTCATGCCGTACTTGTCACGACATCTTTCCTATAACTAGGCGCTCTTGCTTACACGTAAAAGCGCTTTACTCAGGGCCGGATTAACCACTAGGCAAGTTAGGCAAATGCCTAGGGCCCGGATATCTGAGGGGCCCGTAATCAGCTAGTTTTCAAAACTTGAGAAAATGAAAAACCAAAAAATATATTCCCCCTCTTTCTCTACCGAAACATAACGTCACTGACACCATGGAAAAGCCAGGTGAGATGTAACGTCAGCCTAATGTTGAAAAACCCGTTACCCAAAAACATTATGGCCACTTATAAAGGAAGAAAGGAAAAGACGAAAAGAAACTTAAAAATTCAATGGAAATGTATTTTGAGAAGTCGCAATCCTCGGAGAAAGAAATTTCATTTTGAATTCATGTTGTTACTGACCGTCATTAAACACTGGGGTTGCATTGTATGATTCCTTGAGAAGCTTTATTCGGGGTGGTCGTGATAATTTTAAATATTTTAAATAATTGCTCAGCTCACAAAAGAGATAATTTACAAAAGTAACGAAGAAAGGGGAAAAAATACGTAAACGGTTCTTTGTTGAAGGCGCAGGAAAGAACAAGGCGACCCAAGGGTTGGGCTCGTAATAGTAGCCACATCGTACAGTACTTGACAGGCGTACAGAAAATTTGCGTGAATAGCCCTCGATGCGCTACCTTAACTATTTTAAAATGATTACTTCATTTTTTACTTCTGTTATAATTATAATAGTGTGACACGAACGAAAAACGTGAGTACCCCCACGATGAGCATCCTTTAACAGTGTTTAAACGAAATACCCGTAAATGCCCATTAAAAGAAGTACCGAAAATGAGAGTGAATAACCAAACAAAAACAATAACCCTTAATCCTTACTTCAATAAATTTACTTACATTATAATTGCAATATTTTGGGCCACAATTTAGTACTTTTTTAAATTCTTCTCGATTTGTGGAGAAATTCACGTAACTTCTAATAATAAACATCTCCTTAAGGCCATTCTAAATATATAACGTCGGAATATACTTCCTTTTGCTTTTTAAAAATTCCCCTCGATTTCTTTGAATTTTGATATAGGGGAGCGGGATTGAAAGCGTGAAACCCTTATTGTCAACTGGTGACAGGAATTTTAAAGGGAGTATTAAACCTTCCATTTTAATTAAGGTAACACCATAATCCTCTATCTCGCTTTAAATATGTCGAGCAATCGTAAAACACGATTCAAAATGCTTACCCTTACTGATAAAATTAAATGCAATGCTTAAAGTTACTATTATAATCCCCATCCACTTAAAATACACGAACCAAACGAGGCCAAACTAAGAGTCTCATCGTAGATGTACATCATACGATGTGGCTAAAAACACACTGAGTGGACGGGGCGCTTTCAAAATAAAAGTGTTTTACGTCGTATGTGACAATCTAATGACAAATACTAAAAAAACAATCTGAAGTTAACAAGGACACTGATGAAAAGTTCAAACCTATTTTTAACATTCATGCCCCCGATGAATTTTTCTCTGGAGCTTTCCAAGAATTGGCAGAAACGTATTGCAATGATTTAAATTTTGAAGAGCTTGAAAACGAACTGCTACATTTCAAGCATTTCGTGAAGAATGAAGAAAGCAAAAACCCAGAATTCTTTCATTCCTTCATTCGTACCAATAATATCATTTCAACTTTTCCAAACTTAGAAATTGTTTTGAGAATTTAGTTGTGTTTGCAATGCGAGTGGCGAAAGATTCTTTTCAGCTTTAAAAAGAGTGAAAAACTACCTAAGAACCACATTAGCCCAGGAAAAATTAAATTCTTTATCTTTGATATATTGAAAAGGATTTACTAAACGACTTCATAGACTATGAAAAGAATAATTGATAAATTTCTTGAGTTAGAAAGAAAGAAATTTAACTATTGAGTTCAAAGAGAAATTTAAACATGCAGTTTAGTGTTAAGTCAATTAAAGATATAAAAATAGTAAATCTCTTAGATTCTCTTAAACTGTGGTCTGTTGGGGGGCTGGGGGCCCGGAACTAAGGCTTTGCCTAGGGCCCAAAATATTGTTAATCCGGCCCTGGCTTTACTCGTTGGCTTGACAAAGAAGTTGAATGGGCCATCGTTTTAATGAATGAAAAACCAAGCCACTCAGCAACTACAGCGATCTGAAAACGCCGTTGTAACTTTAGGCCAAATTAAAACACTTTACCAAATTAAATGTTTAAATTTTTGGTCTAAAATGCTTTTAGCTCTGCCCCCAGAATCGATCGTTTCTTAAATATCGAATCTTTTTCAATTATGACCAATTAATTGAAAACAAAATGTTCAAGCCATATTCGTCGCTTCACTTGAAGGGAAAATTCATCGCATTTTTCGTGATACTTTGATGGCCCGTATCTCCGCGGGTGTTCAGTTTTGGACCCTAGTTCTTTGGTGACTTAGTCTTGTTTTGACCCGTAGAATGCGCCCCTGAATTTGTGACACATCTTTTTGTAACACCCTGTATACGTCTGTTAATATATGTGCTCTTTTTTCACTAACAGCGATAGAGGGTAAGTATTTACGTATATATATAATAACAACAACTTACACAAGTGCTAAAGTCAGAAACTTTGTGTTATTATTTTACTTTAGTCGTGCGTAATATATATTTGGCAATGGGGGTAGGTTGTTCCGACATTATAGTCGATGACTGAGACAAAATCTTTATCTATATAAATCTAAGTCCTAACTGACAGAAGACTGATCATCAACGCCCAGCCCAAACCGCTAGCTCTAGAAGGCTGAAAATTTGCAGAAACGTTACTCATAAGTAGTAGACGCGTATTAAGAAATATTTTTCCAATCCACCGCCGTCTTAATAAATGGCGCCAAGAAATGTAAAAAATCTTTTTTATGCAACAAAGTCCGCGCGTTTCAACCAATTTAAGTATTTAGTACACTGGTCTCCTTTAACCTATAGACGGGCTGAATAGTCTTTTGGGTTCGATTTGTTGCCATCTTTTTAAATGGCGGCCAGAAATTTAAAAATCCTTCTTTATGGAATAATGTCCGCATGAAAAGTAATAAAAAATGTCTGGACAGGCTGACGGGCAACGCCAAGTGCCTTTGCTCCTAGGGTACCACAAAAATATAAGTCATGAGTAAAATCAGAAGGGAATAAGAGAGAAGGGAGACATTAGAGCCTGCTTTGGTAACGAGAGTCCGACCAACCTCAAGAAAACCGCGAAAACTTTGCGCAAGTACACAGCTTTTAACCAATTTACTGCAAATATAGTTCTATAGGTTCTCCGCAAGTCCGCAGTATCAGGCGGCCTATTTGTCTGCTAGATTTTCATTCTCCAAAGGCTGTCGATGTTTCGTTCTTGTGTAATTATAACCTCAAGTATGTATTTTATTGAAACTAATTTTTATTTTTTAATATTAATTCAGAATAATTAGTTTTCATCTATTTATTACCTTCAAATTATCTGATTTTGGTATGTTCTCAATTCCCGTGTATCTAAATTAATTGCACAGCTTGATTTCGTTTATCAACATGAAATTCGGCCATTTTTATCTCCTTCAATGTAAAGTTGTAAACAAAGCTACTTTTTATTCGTCAACCGAGAAGTCACCTTCTTATGTGACGTCACAGCTAAGACAGAAGTTAGATAGCCAATCAGTGAAGGGTAGTTGATTTTAGGTTAGTAAGACTGTTGTTACGAGTGTAAAGCATTATGGAGATATGAAGTGTGTCCCTTCTCTCTTATTCCCTTCTGGTAAAATCTATACATTCTTCATATCATTTTTATGGAAGTTCTAATTTTACGCGAGCGACGCCGCGGGTAATCGCTAGTTCTTTATATTTCTCGAATTTTCCATGAAGGAATGAATATGGTAGATTTACAGAATATAGGGAAACAGCAAAAGGGATGGGCTTCACGAAGGGTCCTTCCCTTTCACATACATATGGGGTGAATTTCATGAAGTAGAAGGTTAGTGGGGGAATAATTCTGATTGGGTTAGCGAAGGTCTGACGTTTGGTAGGAGGGGTTTCGCTTGTAATGATGTGTCCCTATACTGAATAACCTTTCGATTGTAACAATTTCGATAAAAATTAAGTTGAGTTTGAATTTAAAAAATTTCATATTTTACACGCTCCTTTTAATTAAAATTACGCTTCTACCAGATATATACGGTAAGTAGATGAGTCATTTCGGGATTGTGAATACCAGTAAATGAAAAGCTCAGGTAACATAACAGTATACCTTAAAAGAACGGCTTTTTTCTAAATATAAAAGGAAAAATAATAAGAAAAAATTAACGATCTCTATACAAAACAATAAACATATAATTAGCTTTAAAAACGAGAACTACTGCGCCGCCGTTGGTATTGTGGCTTCTGCTAAACCGAACCTCTTACTCCTACAGGATTGGTTGAATTCTTACAGACTGAGATAGATTTAATTGAAGGTAAGGGTAAGAGGTTCGATTTTGCAGACGCCACAAAACCAATGGCCGCACAGAAGTCCTCGTTTTAAGATTGATTAATGGCTAATTATTTTGAAATAAGAGATCATTTCTTTTCAATATTTTTCCTTTTATATATATTGAACAAGACCGTTCTTTCAAGGTATAATGTTATTTTATTAAAACCTTTCATTTAAATTCAATAAAATCCTGAGAAATTAAATGTGAAATGCTTGTTTAACACGCTCCTTTCAATTAACAATTACACTTCCTTAGAACAAGTATGTGAGTAGCATTTACTTTTGTAACTCATAATTACGTAATAAAAGGTTCGTTGGAATACATAAATGGAGTCTAAAGAGCGTGTCATGTAAAAAGCAAGTTTCGAAGACTCTGACAGCATGTCACGTGAAACCTATCCATATATGCATAAATGTGTAGAAACTATATTTTAATATACAAAAAACCTTACTGTATTTTTTTTTAAAAATCTTTCCTTTTTGATTTCATTAAAGGCGCCAAAGATATTTCTAAGAACTTTAGGGAATTGTGTGAGTTTTCAGGTTTTAAATAAAAAAAAAAACAAGTTGGCCCATTGGTTTGAGCACAATTAGCCTCTTCGATGTTAGTCAACCCTCAGATATACAAAGGGGTTTATCCATGGCCGTCACCGCACACTCCATGATACGAATCACCTAGAGCGCAGGCGTCGAAAAGCGAGATGTAAGGCAGACTTTTACCCCCGTGTCTTTACCATTTAGTAACATCGAAGAGGACATAGGAGTAGACAGTTGTTGAATAGAGCTATCTTAGAAGCCTTAGTGTGACGTCACCCATGCTATTTACCTATAGAACTTGAACAGTACCAAACATGGCCGCCCACTACCAAAGGTAAGCACGTGACGTATTACCGGAACCCGATTAGGCTTCTCACATGAAGTACGTAACATTTGCCTGGGCTCCTAGGATAGAACCTCCCCGCACGCGGATGAACATAATTCGGTAGCGCGGCTTCTTCCGCCGTCTCTACCCTAAGAACCGATTTACCAGGTACATAAATTCGAGAACTACTACAAAGACCGAGTTGGGTCTCTAAGATATTCTTTAGATAATGCTATTCACAATAGCAAAGATTATTTGGGGGTAAGGCACGAAGATCTTATCAATCTGGGTAGCTTTTGCTGGACTATTTAAGTCGCCGTGTCTCTGTTTTTTTACGAGGAATTTTTTCTGTTCTCCCGGCTGCGGAGGTCCCTGCCGACAGCGGCTCGGAAATCGGGATACCGTTGATACCGAGCCAAGGCTTACTGTATTTTTCGTCTTTTCGAGTCTAATATTATTCGCAGAGCTATTTCTTGTTGAAATTAAAAAACTCGCATAATATTTAGTTGAAGACTTATTAAACGACTCGAAATTTGAGCTTTAAAACGTTGAATATTATATATCGACTACCAAACGATACCGAAAATTTGCCTTCCGAGCTTCCCTGTTAGGTCGACGGCGAGGTCGAGTCGAGGTCCGATGAAAGAAAATAGTATTGGAGCCGTCACCGACTGGTCTGGCATTAAAGAGGTTATCTACGGTTAGGGGCTAATGATTGGTTGAAGTATACTTTCGTCTGCTTAGTTTTTATTTCGGGAATGTCATAAAATTGATGACCAAAGCTATGGAAAAGTTGGACTTGTAACTTTTTGTGAAGCATAGTCCGCTTTTGGTAATACTTAAGCACTGACGTCACAAATGAGATAGCTCTATTCAGTTCTCGTTAAATTTTATGGAGCTACTTCCGGCATTGTTTTTCTTGGTAAACACGTGTTTACCTTTGTCTAAATATAAAACATACGTCAATTTTCAACGAATAATAATATGTCTTGTATAGAAGGCAACCAACCAAAGGGAAAAAACCGCAAATGAATAGTAAAAATTTAGCGAGATATTAATTTATGCATTGGTAAAGGCTGAAGTGTCTACTCCTCTACGCTTATTATCGTTTTGATAATTAAAGGGAGTGTAAAATTCTACTTTCCCTAAAAATAACCGACATTATTTTATTTATTTGGTCACGAATAAACTATGATTAGTATATACTTAATATTCATGTTTGGAGGATTGATTCTATTTACACCAGGAGGCCACGCTACTTGGCGGTCAAAGTGCAGGGACAAGTAGCCTTGCCTCCTGGTTAAAATGGTAATAATCCTACTAGTCTGAAATTTATGTATTTTATCCATTCTTTGTCTAAACGCATAATTTTATCCCCTTTTCAAACTAACTACACAAAACAGGCAACACTAGTAAGTGCTTTCATGTAACAGATGTAAAATATAGCTCGAATTGTACTATTAACTACAAGTATGAGCGTTTAATAATTGTTATATTTAACTTGATATTTAAACATCCCGTCTAGGCATTTTCACACATGTTTCTTTAACCACCATACTTATAGTTAATCGGTTACTTAAATTAAAGGTTTCAGGTATCGTAACGTTATACCTTAAAAGGACGGCCTTTTTCTACATTAAAAAGGAAAAGTTTTAAAATAAATGTCTCTTATTACAAAATTATTAGCATATATTTAGTCTTAAAAACAAGGAGTACTGCGCCGCCATTGGTTTAGTGTCGTCTGCTAGCCAAAACCTAATATCCCTACGAGAATGGTTGAATTCTCACAGGCTAAGAGAGGTAAAGGTTGGGTATTGGTGAGAGGTTCGAGCTAGCAGACGCCACTAAACCAATGGCGGCGCAGTACTGCTCGTTTTTCAGACAAATTAAATGCTAATTATTTTGTCACAAGAGATCGTTTATTTATTTTTTTTTATATTTTTCCTTTTTAGATTAAAAATAGGCCGTTCTTTAAGGTATAATGTTATGTTACCGGATCTTTTCTTTTAAAAGTATTAGCGTAATACCAAGAAGGAATGTATATAAGAAGGCCTAAAATAACGTCCGGTGCGGGCGTGATAGTCGACAATCCCCCCTTCATGGCTGGGGGGGAGGGTGGAAACGGAGGCGGGACTTCATACTTTATCATACTCTATGTTTTCCACCATCTATTTTACCTTTTCGTTAAGCCTTGGACCTTGGTTTGGTTTTTTGAAACTCTCGAATTCATAAGTATAGTACATTTGATTCGATTTAGAAGTAATTACACATATTCAAAATCTATCAAGATAGGTTCAAAACCTTTAACTAACTTGTTCATGGCAATTAAAAACATCCGTCGTACCGTTTCAGAAGTTCCGCGGGCAGGCGGGCAGCCTCTATTTTCTGTTTTCTTTGCTAGAGGTTTACTTTTTCTCTAGTCGGAATACGTCTGTATGACCTATCCCCACGGCATCCAATAGGAAAGCGCAGAGCAATGACGGGCATGAAGTGGGTGGGGCTTACTTGTCCACTAACACCGGCGTAAGAGTAGAAGCGTAATATCCCGTATCTTAGGTCTTCTTATATAAATCTCTTCTTGGTAATACGAATCCTATTTGCAAATTATTTTAAATAAAAACTGAAACTTTAATAAATAATATAAATTTCTCACCAATTCAGGAAATGAAAGTAAGCGAAGTTTACATTATTTTTAAAATTGACACAACCAATTTTTATAGACCATAAGCTTTTTGAAGACTTAAGCCCCATTCAGACTACGTTAAACTGAGAGTGTCAGTGCCATAGGTCGGCGATCATAAATTCCACTCCATCTTGCCTCATTTATCCCTGGCATTGGTACTTTCATTTCCCCGTTCAAACATGAGATCAGACGACTTAAAAAGAATCGCGTATATAGAAGTCTGGGAAAAAGCACACTTTCTCTGGTCCAAAACCAGTTTATTAATTAGTTTTTAAACTCAAAAAGTGGGGGTTACTGGTTCTTGGGACCAGTTTATTAATTGAAAATCTATGGGAGAACAAAGGCGGGGACCAGTCAGGAGACCAGTTTATTATTTCGGGCACCAAGAACTAGTTAAAAAAATATCCGTATTTCCCAGACTGGAACTTAAACAAGACGTAATAGACGTGGGCTCGTAATAGTAGCCACATCGTACCGATCTTTACAGGCGTACAGAAAATTTGAGTGAATAGCCCCTCTTTCAGAAGTATCCGACCCCAAAGATACAAGTTCAGAAGTATCCGACCCCAAAGATACAAGTTCAGAAGTATCCGACCCCAAAGATACATGTTCAGAAGTATCCGACATCACATATAAAGAGGGCTTCGCCCCCATCCCCCACTCTTTAGAGATGAACTAAATTTTAATTAAAATAAAATCTCTTACCGAGCTCAGTTCCAAATATGGGTGGATTGATGTACCATCGAGTTCCTTTTAAGCTAAAGACTAACGATAACGGAAGCGAAAACTCCGGCCACAACTACTACTACTACGGCTCGGGTCAAACTAAGACCCTCATCGTATACTTCGATATAGCTAAAAATCACTATAAACTATTTAGTGATTTTTACCTCTCCGTGTGACGTAGTCCAGGAGAGGTTCTGTAA
Organism: Phalangium opilio; assembly: GCA_019434445.1. Taxonomy (NCBI): domain Eukaryota; kingdom Metazoa; phylum Arthropoda; class Arachnida; order Opiliones; family Phalangiidae; genus Phalangium; species Phalangium opilio. The sequence goes on along the minus strand of JAEQBA010000038.1, from coordinate 66,754 downwards.
CGGCCGTGTCTGTGTGTCTGTCTGTCTGTCTGTCTGTCCGTTGTTACACCCACGTGACCGCGTTCGCAGTTTGCGTATCGGAGCAAACGTGTTCGCCATTTCCGAACTGCCTTCACAGTCACGGAAATGGCTCCTCTACTTGAGTTCTCACACCACCATCTTCTGGTCTTTGTCCATCCCACACGGACACCAGTCTGTTCTTACAGGCTTCTAATCACCACCATCTTCTGGTCTTCGTCCATTCGACTTGGACACCAGTCTGTACATACTGGCTTCCAATCACCACCATCTTCTGTTCTTTGTCAATCCCACATTGACACCAGTTCTTACTGGCTTCTAATCACCACCATCTTGTGGTCTTCGTCCATTCGACTTGGACACCAGTCTGTACATACTGGCTTCCAAACACCACCATGGGACCGTCCATAAACTACGTCACGCAAAAAATGGCATTTTCTGACCCCCCCATCCCCCCAGATCACGCTTCGTCACGTTTTCTAAGACCCCTCTCCTGAAAACCACGTCACATTTTTTTAACCCCTCCCAACGGACTATGATTTGTCTTAATTTTTATCAGGGGTAAATAACGAAAGGAGTTAGAGACGCTAGCTTCCGTAGTGTAGAATGCAGTGGGACTTTCAAACGTAGACACAGAAGAGAGAAAACGCCTCGGTTGCGCCGCCTATAATTCAAAATAAGTATGATATTTTGCAACCAATAGCGTGGCAGCAAAGATTCGAAAGGCATGCTGGGATATCGATTTTCGCTTGTCTGCTAGTATTCGTCTGCTAGTGTTCGTCTTCTTACGACTGAGTGACAATTAGGGTTAGAGTAAAGTTTATTCATTAAGGTGCACTTGAATTAGAAACATGCAACTTTAAAGTTGGTAAATTCCTTATTCGATAATGAAATGGAATTAAATGTCGTTTTTGCATCCTTCAATACAGTTTTAGTTGTTTTAATTTCTTTAGTCACAGATACAGTCGATGATCCTGATCCCACAGTTCCCACTAAGCCTTGGCTCACTGGGCCGACTCTGTAACCGCGCACTTACGGTAAAACAAGTTTGATCACATTTTGAGGATTTCCCCGGCTTCAAATTGCAAATTGTTGACTTATCTTTCTTCTTTAAATCGCTGTTTAATTATATTTGGTTGGTTTATGAGACGACTTCACAACATCGACACCCGCCATTTTACTTTACCCAGAATACCTTGCGGCGCGAGATTTTAAGGCAAAACTTTTAAGGTTCTGCTCTTATTTACAATACAGTTCCAAAGATGGCACTACGTTAGTTACAAATTCTATGACGTTTCAAGGTCCCACTGTATTCTACACTACGGAAGCTAGCGTCTCTAACTCCTTTCGTTATTTACCCCTGTTTTTATCAATTTAATTTGATTAATTTAAAAAGAGATTGTTTCTTCTTTTCCGCTCAGACATTTTTTGCTCGACTTGAAAGTCAAAGTTCTTTTCCGTTTTAAGCTTTTACAAACATCGTTTGCCTCTGATTGAGCTTTAGAAAATTATTGTCTGGATGTGCTTTTTTATAACCTTCCAAAATATTTCCATAAAGCTTAGTGAAAGGGCACACTTAATAGTTTTCGACATTGTCACTTGAAAACCTTGGGCTAATCGAGCTTGGGATTCAGATTTTAAAAATGTGCGATGGAAGCGAAACCATTTAAATCGGATGGAGGATCCTATTCATCCTTGCTAGTGCTAGTGGCGAATAAAAGATGACATTTGAGAGATAAGCTGACACTACATTTAGCAGTCCTTATGCGTACGTGTAGCTAGTCCTGCAGTGAACAGGTCTCTTTATTTTAAATGCGCTTTTTATATTGGCTACACGTACGAGTAAGTATGTGAAATGCTTACAGTTTCTACTATTTAAGCGATGACGGAATAAAAACTTTGTTAAATTATTGTAGAGGTCGTTCTCACGGAGGAATTTGAAACGTTGTGTTTTTTCTTCTATAACAAAAGGGTCAATCGACCTCTTACTGACTTCGTATTAAAATTAATGTTAAATATGACGTCACGCATCGTATGGCCCCTCCCTCCCCCCTCGTCACGGACCGTCACAAAGTTACAAACCCCCTCCCCCCCATAAGAGTGTGACGTAGTTTGTGGACGGTCCCCATCTTCTGTTCATTGTCAATCCCTCATTGACACCAGTCTGCACTTACACTGGCTTCTAACACCATCATCCACTGGTCTTCCGTCTATTCCACATAGACACCAATCTGCATCATTGGCTTCTACTCCATTATCATCGTTTGGTTTTAGGATATACGCGGCGATCAGCTAGGGTTACGAGAAACGTCTAGCCTCCCTAAGGTGGGATCGCCACCAAAGGTTTTCGCAATTGCGCTTTTTCCTTACTATTATAATGGAAACGAATCGTATATATACCCCAAAATTTGAAGAAAGCGGGCAAGAGGGGTACCCTTCCTTTTAAACGTCAATATTAGCAAAGTTTGAGATGATAATAGGTATAACTTTATTTTAAACGATTTAACTATTATTAATGTTAATTATTGAAGATTAAAATAATTAAAAATAATTATATTTATTTAAATATTAAAGATAAACCTCTCGTGCAAAGAGAGAGATTATCATTGCCTCCTATATCTACCAAGGCCCGTGCATGCGATATATTTCCTTCATTGCCTCCTATATCTATCAAGGCGCGTGCATTGTGATATATTTCATTCATTGCCTCCTATATCTATCAAGGCCCGTGCATTGCGATATATTTTTCAAAACAACAACAAAAATGGGAAGCTCCTCTTAGAAACATAATAATTTCTTTTCTTTGTATATGAAATGAAAATATGGATAATATTGCGCTCCTTCTTTAATGGTATGAATCCTTGCCTGTCTATTAGTATTTTACGTAGGAGTATTACGTTTTTAGCGAAGTCTAGAGAGGATAAACATAAGCGAGATGTTTCGGAAAAAAATACTGCTTCCACTAATGGGTTTATACTCCTTGTTACTGTTGTATAGAGTAATCATGATAAAAGCTTAAAAAATTACGAGAGGACAGACCATTTTTATCCTCTTGTTTTATTCTTAATAAGAATATAAAACATTTATTTTGTATCAAAAAATATTTTTTGGTGCTAAGATTGCTTTAAAAAAATCCAAACAGTTAGGCATTGGTAAAAAAAGACAAATGATATTTCTCAAATCTAATGAGATAACGCCCACCTAGTTGAAAATTGCCCTTTTTTATCCGCGGGAGCCATTCTTAATGAGAATTTCGATGCTAGTAGGTTGTCAATGTAACTACCGTTATATTTTTGTTGTTGGAAATTGGATAAGTCAAATTAAGTGGTTGTAAAGAGCCAGCAGGTTTTTGCCGCTTCTTTTTGTGAGTATTTGATTTTTGTATGTAAAATGGAGGAAGATAATGTTGAGAGTAAGGTTTAAATGCGGAAGCGCAAAGCGCGGGAAAGGATGAGGGCGAAAAGGTCGACGTTTTCATTGGATACTTAAGTTTATACAATCTTCTCGACACGGAGAGGTAATATTTTGGTTTTCCCAACTTGTTTAACCAAGACTCACGCGTCAGGCCGTCAGTTAGGCATGATCGAGTGAGCTATGGCCTAAGAAAAGACGCTAATGAGGTTATGCTATCTCGACGAAATTAAATCTCAAACTAAACACTCGAATTTTTAACGTAGTCGTTGTCACGTGTGAACTGCCTAATTATTTTTCCTTTTTTCACCAACTGCATCGAACAGATGGCTCTTGTAAGTATTCATTTGCAACAGATATTAGATATAGCTAGAATAATAATAATAACTAGTATGATATCTCGAAATGATTTGAATAAGTAAAAATCAAAGTTGACCTAAACAGTATTTTCCCGAAGAAAATTTATTCAATTAGATCCCTCTCACTTTTTAAAATAAAAGATATGCCAGATATTAACATAAGTTTATAAGATATCTCTTATAAGTATGACACTACCTATTCTTCGTAATGCTAGAGGGTTACTGAGAGCTAGTTCGAGAACGAAGCCGCAATTGACCACACGCAGTTTTGCAGTCCACCTTCCTATTTAGTCTGTACTTAGCCTTTGACCGCGCCTCACCAGACGTCGCTTTACCAGAATCTATAACATATCACCAACTTCGCTTCATGACAAGTGATAAACTTATGGAACATGTCTTATAAACATATGGTATTAAGTTACTTAAATATAAAGTGTAGAAAAGATCAGAACAAGTTACAACACCCTCCTTTGTCGACAACCCCCAATACTGCCATCGGATGACGTCTTTAACGCAATTATACAGGTTATAAATAAATGTTTTGGAGTTCATGCTTTATTTTATGCAAGTGACAGGGTACAAAAGGAGTTTTGGACAGTATGTCTGAATGCATCAAAATGTTTCAAAGCACAGTCCTACGATTAGTCTTAGAACTTGGGCCTAAAATTACAACTCCTAATCTTATTGGTAAAACCCGAAACGTAAATGTTCGATGTAACTAAAATTGGGGTGGAGGCACTACACTCTTCAAGACGGCTGTCTTTGTCTTGCTATACATTTACAAGCACTAAACTCATGACGTAGGAATTCTTCAGTGATTTTCTCATAAAGAAGAAGGGTCAACCGATAATTCGGTTTCCAAGAATGACCACCCAAAATTTTACCTTCCATTGCAATTGATGGTAGTGATGTCGTAACCAGTGAGAATTTTGTTGGATCCAGTAATGTACGTTATGCTGCTTTAAGGTACCGTCCCTGTGAATTTTAGCCTTGTCAGAGATCATTACCTTTCTAAAAAATAATGTATCGGCTTCAAATAGTTCACAGAAAGGTCTTGCTGGCTTGGGTAATCCTCGTAAACATCATGTTCAATTTGCCCTGGTTTTAATAAGCTGGTATTTTGCTAAGACACGAGACTAACTACTGTAATTCGATCTTAGCTGGTACGTAAAGACGAGCACTCTTCACAACCGCCTTTTTTTCCTCGATGCCTTGAAGAGTGCCTCCACCACAATGGTAGTCACATCGTATATTTAGGTTAATTGAGGTGTTTATCAAAAAGATTAGAGGTTGTAATTTGAGGCCCAACTTCTAAGAATAATCGTTGGACTGTTGCGTTCAGGCATGTACTTCAGTATTCTTTTTGTACCTTGTCACTCGTTGTCTCTTGCACACAACAAAGCATGTATTTCAAACATTTATTTACCATCTGTGTAATTTAGTATAATGACGTCATCCGTTGGCTGTTTTGGGGGGTTTTTCACAAGGGAGGGTGTTGGTCTGAACTAGAGATGGCCGATACCAGGCTTAACCCGATACCGATATTTACTCACTATGATCCAAAACCCGATACTTCAACCGATACCGATATGGTATCGGTTCATCCCTAGTCTGAACTGTATTAGCGCAATATGACCCCCTCCCTATATGCGAAGGTGGGGTGGTGAAGTGGTTAGCACTTTCGCATCGCAGTAAGGGGGGCCGGGTTCGATCCCGGACTGTGGCACCGGGTGAAGCACTTGGGTAAAAAATCTTCGGCGTAGAGTTTGCAAGTTCACTCCCCATTTGACAAAGGAGTTTTCATCCGCGGTCTAACCCAGTTTCTCCTTACCATCAAAAGTTGCTGAGGTTAATAGTAATTGTAAATATATGTTAGTTGTGGCATAGGGGCTAGCCACCACCTATCTACCCATTGAAATCGTGGTCCATTGAAATAAAGCCCAAAGGGTGTTATGGACACGAAATAAAGCTATAGGTTATTTTTATAAATGAAACCCGAAACTTTTAAACATCTAACTTATAAATACACTTTGTTACACGCGCATTTCGATTCAGTTACTAGTAAGTGAAATTTACATTCCTTTAGACCAAATATAAATTCCGTAAACGAAATTAGCTAATTTTATACACCATTTTGAAAACTCACGTGTTAATTATTGTTATCAGAAAGGGATAATAGGAGAACAATGACACTCTGTATCCTATTTATACTTTAGTTATGTAACATTATTCTTCCCATGCGAGAAAGCCCTTTCTGTTAGCTCTCCCGCTCATCAAACTTCAGATGGGCACCGCATCGTACCGTGGGGAGAGTTCTATAACTGTTTGGTACTAAATCCCGGCAATTAACCCCAAGCGCATTGCCTTGGCAAATATTTGACTTTAGAAGAGTAAATGATGAGGGAACTCGCGTATGTAATTCGGTTTAGTAACCTTGCTCCAAATGTTAAGGGATGATGGGAAGAATCATGTTACAATTACTCCGAAAGCAAAAACGCCTAGTGTCCTTTAGGGAAATTTAATTGCTCGTATCTTCTTTAATATTGTCAGAAGTAAAATAAGGGACTAGAAGTGAAGTGCTCTAGCATTGGTAATAGATCCTGGCACTAGTGAACAAATTTGAGGATTTTATGACGCTTCCAACAGAGAGAAAAAAATTGGTCGAGTTCCAAAAACATTTCCCACCCCCTTCCCCTCAACCTAAAGCCGCGGAACACGGACGCGGGTGCTTGAATCTAGTTCGGCCGACTAACAACGCGAGCGTCTCACGTTTTGGAGGGAAAATTCAGAAACCGCTACCAGAGGGCCAACCGTTGGTGTGTTAACAAGAATATTCACTTTCGCCAAGTGAACAATTTGGTTAGCTCGATACTTCTTGTCCCTTATCTCACTTCTGATATTGTAGATAGAAACATGGTTCCAGTTGATATGTTCATTATTTTATACGCTCATTTGATTTAACAAGAAAAATATTTTAGATTAAGGTCTCCCTTTAAGAAATATAGCCTTAGGAAAATAGAAAGTCTCATACTTCTTGTTAATATTTGAAAAAGAGTGTGAAACGTGACTTCGAACCAGTTAATGTCCCACTATCCCATTCATAGGCGTAGAGTTCTATAGGCCCGTGGGGGCCCGAGCCCCCCCCCCCCCAAAATTTTAGAAGTGGCCACGGGCCCCTCCAAAAATTTGTCATCCATAATACCGAAATCAATTTGATAGTGACCTCATACAAATAATTTTTGCGTTTAACTGACTGCAAAAAAACCATTAAAACCACTACAGAGCAGTGTTTTCCGAACAGTTTTATTTTGTTCTGTAAAATGTAAACAAGACGACCCAAGGGCTGGGCCATAATAGTAGCCACATCGTTATCTACTTAATTATTCTTACTTCAGTAAATTCACTTATGTTATAATTGAAATAGTGCGACATAAACAGAGAATTTGAAATTTACTTCTGTTATATTTGTAATAGTGCGACATAAACAGAAAACTTGAAATTTACTTATGTTATAATTGTAATAACCCGGTTCCGAGAAGCTTTTGCTTCTAAAATTCCCCACGATTTCTTTGTGGGGAGTGGGATTGAAAGCGTGAAATACTTGTCGACGGGTGATAGGAATTTTAAAGGGAGTATTAAACCTTCCATTTTAAGGCTATATCATAATCCTCTCTCTCTCGCTTGAAACATAGAGCAAATGTGAACCAAACAATGCTTAACCTTACTAGTTAAATTTAATGCAATGCTTAATCATCTCATATTAACTCTTACTTCAATGACGAACGGAAAATATCACCTCACCACAATCCTCTCCCATCAGCTCCCATTGACTCTCCCTTCAATGAGGAAAGAAAAATTTTATACTGCCAAAGGCAGTACAAAGAAGGCAGCACAGAGATACTCCTACAATGCCACCGCCAACAGGGCAAGTCATACTAATGTCCACATCGTAGATGTATATCATACGATGTGGCTAAAAAGTGTAGTTTCTAAGAGATTTTTTTTCCATTTCGTTGAAAAAGTGAATTGACCGGTCAAGGCAGCAGCGGCTGGCAGCCCATCCTAACCAGATTGGCTGGTTTTCATGGTATTCACGTGAAATAAATTTAGATACTACAACAATTTCGTTGACCGTTGACACAAATAATGGAAGGAATGAGGGATGGGATTGAAAAGTGCAACTGGTCTTCTGAAAATAACCCGTTTTTAGCATGCTCTAGTCTAGTATAGTCTGAAGCCGATTAGGCTTTAGACATGAAGTACGTAACATGTGCCATTGTGCCTGGAGGAGCTACACGATATTCTCCAAGCTCCTGGGAAAGAACCCCCCTTATGCGGAGGAATATAATTCGGTAGGGCGGCTCCTTCGGATCCTTGCGATCCTTCCGCTTTAAGAACCGATTTACCAGGTACATAAATTAGGGAACTACTATAAAGACTGAATATTCTTTAGTTAAAACTATACACAATACCAAAGATTTTTTGGGAGTAAGGCACGAAGATCTTATGAATCTGGGTAGCTGTCGCTTAGACTATTTAAGACGCCGTGTATCTGTTTTTTACGAGGATTTTTTTCTGTTCTCGCGGCTACGGCCAGCCCAGCCGCTGGAGGGTCTGTAATCGGGATACCGCCGATACCTAGCCGAGGCTTAGTGTAGTTTTCGAGTCTACTATTATTCGCAGAGCTATTTTTCTGTTGAAATTAAAAAAATTCTTATAATATTTATTTGAAGACTTAAAATTGAGCTTTAAAACGTTGAATATAATATTACGACTAACGAACGATACCGCAATTTGCCTTTCAAGCTTCCCGGTCATATCGCCGGCGAGGTCGAGTCGAGGTCCCATGCAAGAAAATAGTAATAGCCGTCGCCGATTGGTCTGGCATTAAAGAGGCCAGGGTGGGAAATAAGGATTTTTTTAGAACTGGACACTGGGCCAGCGACCCCCTGGCCTGGAATAAATAAACTGGTCCATGCGCGTCGTCTGCTAAACTAAAGAAGTGGGTAATTAAATAGTTGTGATAATGTCTGGACTCTGGTTACGCTTGAATTTTCTTAGTGGTCCCGTGGACCACTGACCCTCCTCCGATTTAATTTTTAAACTGGTCCAGGCAATTTTTAAACTGGTCATTTGCCCTGTGCCACCGCCTTATTTCCCACGCTGAAAGAGGCTATCTACGGTTAGGGGACTTATGATTGGTTAAAAGCTGTTTTGTTCGTCTGTTTAGTTTTTACTTCGGGAATGTCATGGAATATATGGCCAAAGCTATGGAAAATTGGGACTTACGTACTTTATGTGTGAAGCATAATCCGCTTTTGGAATAGTGCGACGGATGTAAGGCCAGGGATACTAGATGCTTTAAGAGATATTCGAAGGGAAACGGAAATTGCGACAGAGTTATCGGCGTGTCATGCGCAGTACAGTCTACCGGCCTTGTAGATTTTAGTGTAATTCAAAGCCAATTCAAGGATGATGGCGGGAGGATGCGAAATCTGAGAGAAATAGGCGCGCTGTGGAATTTATATACATCATATGCATGCATCATGCATGATGCTATCTATGTATTGGTACAGGCCGGTTGGGCCGGGCCCCACCAAACATTTTCGAAACTCTACGCCTATGATCCTGTTTTGTTGTGATATAAAAATTGGGACGAATTACATTAATAATCTAAGTTCTTTATTCAACTGAAAAACTTTCTCTTATACACAACTGTGTTCGGTAGAGGCGTGAATCATTCTTGTTTGTTTATGGTTTTTCCGATTCCTGCATTCTCATCTTATTGATTTCTAATCTTATCACGCCATCTATTTTAATCTTAGGAAGTATACAAAATTATCATCTCTTATTTAATATTAACATTGTTATGCAAATTTACTTTAGAACATGGAATTAAACATTTATATAGAATTAATTAAGGATGCGAAAGTATTAGTTTTATCATTATTCAACATCCTTCCCTCAAGTTCAGAGATCCAGTCTTACTGGTTTAATAATCGCGCGACCCGACCTGGTGCGATAAGGCTCTGGTGATTCATCCTGTTGTGGTGACAATTGTTGTGATGTCGGGACGGGTGAATTTTCTTGCTCTCCTTGGTTTTGTTCATCTGGTTCTTGTACTGGACCTTTGGACGGTTGTCCATCAGGTTGCTCTAGAGCGGCATCATCTCTGTCCTGTCTGATGGGTATCAGATGATATCTGTTGCGACGGATGGTACCCTTTGGGGTGTGGATCATGTAGGAACGTGGTTCGGGTGCGCGTTCGGCTACTGTTCCTTGCGTTCTCATGTCTGTTATCCATACTGTTTCGCCCTTGTTCAACTCACGGAGCGTTTTCACATTATGACGAGTGTCATAATTTTTCTTCTGTGAGGCCTTTCTACGTTCTTCCAAGTCAACGACTTGATCTCGTGGTAAATGGGACGGATATAAGTGAGTGCTAGCGATCGGTAGTGTGGATCGTACCTTGCGACCCATCAACAGTTCAGCTGGGCTATAACCGTTAGCCAACGGAGTCGAACGGTAAGCCAATAAGGCTTTATACGCGTCTTCAGATTTCTTCAGCTGTTGTTTTACGATCTTCACTGCTGCTTCTGCAAAGCCGTTACTCTGAGGATAACGTGGACTGGATGTTACATGCGTAAATCCGTAATTCTCCGCAAAGCGTCGGAATTCTGACGTCAATGTGGGATTGAATTGAGGACCGTTATCTGATTTGACTGTCTCAGGTATGCCATGGGTGGCGAAGATTGACTTGATGCGGTCAATTACCGCAGCGGTGTTTAATTCACTGAGCGGTCGTATCTCAAAGAAACGCGAATAATAGTCCGTGACCACCAGGAACCATTTCTTTTCTAGATGGAATAAATCCATAGCAACTATTTGCCACGGGCGATCAGGAAATTCTGTAGGTATCATTGGTTCGTGCATATTTTTGGATTCCTTGATACACGCGAGGCAACGTTGAACCTTTTCTTCGATTGCTCGAGATAATCCTGGCCACCATACTGCTGATTTCGCTCTTGCGCGGCACTTGGTAATGCCCTGGTGACCATGGTGTATTTGTTCCAATACGGTGTCTCGTAATAGTTCGGGGATCACGAGCCGAGAACTCTTCATGAGCAGGCCGTCCGTTTCTGACAGCTCATCGCGATAAGCATAATAGCTTTGACATTCCTTGGTTACTTGACTTTTCTGTGGCCACCCGTGTTGAATGTAATGTAGCAGTTGTATGCATACTGGATCATTTCTTTGTTTCTGCCATATTTCGGCCAATCTAAGGTCTGTAGCGGGAAGGGTTGACGTGATGAGTTGTATGTAGGCAGATACTTCTTCATCCAATTCTACCGAATCGTGTTCTCCTGATAGGGGGGCACGCGAAAGTGCGTCGGCGGCCTGTAACTCCTTTCCCGGAACATATTTTATAGTATAGACGTAACGCATCATCCGTAACCGTATTCTTTGGAGACGAGGGGACAGATCGTCTATTTGCTTTGTCAAGATCGTCACTAACGGTTTATGATCTGTTTCAAGATCAACGCTAATCCCTGTTATGTAATCCTTGAATCGATTACAAGCCCACGCCAATGCTGTGGCTTCTTTCTCTATTTGCGCGTATCTCTTTTCTGCATCTGTTAACGTCGTAGATGCGTAAGCGACTACGCGCCGTTGTCCATCTGTATGAACTTGACTTAGGACAGCGCCTATTCCCCAAGATGACGCATCAGCTGAAATAATTGTTGGCAGCTTCGGGTCATACACCGCCAGTACTGGATGATTAGTTAACAATGCTTTGATCTTGATAAACGACTCGTTCTGTGGGTCTCCCCACGTCCACTCATTTTTCGTGCTTAAGAGTTCATGTAACGGTCTCAGTGTATGAGATACTTCCGGTACAAACTTTGCTAGAAAGTTAACCATCCCTAGGAAACGCTTCAACTCTGTTGTATTTGTTGGCGGTGGCAGTTTGTTGATAGCGGCTATCTTCGCTTCGTCTGGATGTATTCCTGCTTCATCTATGACGTGGCCTAGAAACTTAACTCTTCTGACAGAGAACTCGCATTTGGCTCTATTAAGTGTAATTCCAGCTTCTGTCAGACGTTTTAATATCTGTCTCAATCTCTCGTCATGCTCTTGCACGTTACATCCCCATACCAAGATATCATCTTGCAGGTGAACAGCTCCTGGTATTCCAGCGAGACAGAGTCCTATTTTTCGTTGGAAATGCTCTGACGCAGAACAAATACCAAAGGGCATTCTGTTAAAATAATATCGCCCGAAAGGCGTGATAAAAGTTGTCAACTTCGCTGACTGAGGCGCCAAGGGAACTTGCCAATAACCGCTCGTAGCATCTAATTTCGAAAATATGGTGGCTCCCGCCAATTGACCCAAGATGTGATCCACCGAGGGAAGTGGATATCTTTCTCTCTTAATGAATTTATTTAAATCAGTCAAATCCACGCAAATGCGTATGCTTTTATCCGGCTTGGGAACTATCACCATCGGAGCGCAGAAGTCTGTCGGTTCTTCTATAGGTGTTATAATACCTTCTGAAACCATGCGGATCAGTTCATCTTTGGTTTGCTTCATCAGTGGAATGGGAACTCTTCTTGGCGTGTTTAATGCAGTTGGTTGAGCGCCAGGCATTAATGCAATCTCATATGGTTCGACGGTCTTGCCTATTCCTTCAAAGAGATGAGGAAACTCCTGCAAGATCAACTCAACTTTAGTGGCGGCTGATTCCATTCCATCTACTCTCGCTATTATGTTTAATTCTTCACTCGCTTTCAGCCCCAAAAGCGGTCTTTCTAGGTCTGGGATCACGTAGACGTTTTCAAATATTCTTGCATCTTTATATTCTAATGTCGCAGCTATCATCCCTACGCATTCGATTCTCTTACGGCCTGGGCCATATAAGGTTCTATCTGAGGCTACCAATTTACTTGCTAGAGGCATTGCTCGGGCCATTTCTTCCGGTATGACACTCACATCAGCTCCTGTGTCAACCTTAAACTTAATTCGTTGTTTATCAACCAAGATGGTGGCATGCCACTGCCGGGAGGGTTTGCTCTCTACTGATCCCAAAAATGCATTGTTCAAGGATGTATCGCTGGTTACTTCTCTTATAGTATTCATTGAATTTCGGCACTGTTTCGCAAAGTGACCTCTTCTCTTACATTTATGACATGTAGCGCTGGAGGCTGGACATTGTTCTCTGGGATGATTTCTCGAGTATCCACAACGTTTACAACGTTCTTGCTGTTGCTGAGGTTGGTGTTGTCGTAGCGTTGACATATTTGGAGGTGGCTGTTTGGTCGTTACGTGGTTCCGCCATTGACCTTGCATGTTTCTGCTAGTACGCGATGCAGGTTTACCCGTGTGTATTCTATCTACATTATGCGCATTTTTCTCGGGGTACAACTCCCGTTGTTGCGCTTTGATTTGTTCATTTTGTCTGGCTTTCGTGACAGCACCGTCCAATGTCAGTTCTTTGTCCAACTGCAGTCGCTCTGATAAGGCCTTGTCTTTTAACCCAACTACCAGTCTGTCACAGATAAGTTCGTCCCGCATTGTTCCAAATTCACAATGTTCTGATAATGCGTGTAATGCGGTGATGTATTCTTCTACGCTCTCGCCATCTCTTTGTTGACGATTATTAAATTTCGCTCTCTCATACGTGCGGTTGCGCCGTACAACGTAGTGTCCTTCAAAACGATCTCTGACGTTCTCATAGACGCTCTCTTCCTCCGTACTCAATTGAAACGAGTCGAAGATATCATCGGCCTGAGGACCCATGAAATAGATTAAGGCATTTACTTGTTCCTTATGAGAACTTCGACTCAGACCCGAGGCCTGGCGAAAGCGTTCAAATCTTCTAATCCATTTCGGCCATTCTCCCGCTCCTCTTAACGGTTCGGGGGCAGTGATTTGAAAGGTAGGGGCAGGTACGGGGGGCACTCCCGTTGGTACGCTCTGTCCACCTTGAACAAGTTCCAAGTCATTCGTGTCGTCTTCAGACATGTTAAGTCGGGTGTCCTTTGTTTACTAGCGAGTAGTGGTATTTTCTTCTTCTCACTGACGCTGTATCACTAAGCCTGTGACCCTAATATCCCCTTTCCAAAGCGACGGGAACGGCGAAAAAACTGACAAACGCGGCGGGAAGACGCGGGAAACTTTAATCTGACACCATGTTTTGTTGTGATATAAAAATTGGGACGAATTACATTAATAATCTAAGTTCTTTATTCAACTGAAAAACTTTCTCTTATACACAACTGTGTTCGGTAGAGGCGTGAATCATTCTTGTTTGTTTATGGTTTTTCCGATTCCTGCATTCTCATCTTATTGATTTCTAATCTTATCACGCCATCTATTTTAATCTTAGGAAGTATACAAAATTATCATCTCTTATTTAATATTAACATTGTTATGCAAATTTACTTTAGAACATGGAATTAAACATTTATATAGAATTAATTAAGGATGCGAAAGTATTAGTTTTATCATTATTCAACAGATCCCATTCTAATTAAATGTTGTAATTTCATGTTTTAAACTCTCCTTTCAATTAACAATTAATCTGCTTCAGTACGCACCCGTAAGTAGAGTCATTGCTTTTTTGTTAACGCGCCTAAATTCTTGCATTCAATTTCTGTTAAAAATTGAGAAATGTACTTTTGTTATACACGCTCATTTCATTTAAAAATTACGTATCCTTAGAAAGCTTATGTGAGTAGCATTTATTTTTTAACTTATGGTAACGTACTTAAAAGTGCCACTGTAATACCGTTGGACATAACATGGTTGGTCCCCATGGTTTGAACGATCGTGTTAAGTTGCCGATTTTTACCATAAAAATAAAATGAACTAGGCCTATATCTTTTATTTATACACTTGACGTTTCCTGATCTAAATTAAAGGTTATAGGATGGCGAAAAGAAAAGTCTTTGAAACCGATGGAGCCGTTTTTACATTATGTGAGTTATCAGATTTTAAACAAAATAAAAGCAACCTGGCCGAAAGGCATTCTTTAAAAAAAATGCTATCCCTAAAAGCATGAATAAATACATTTGAAAAGGAATCATTGTGCCAAATATCTCCCATGCTATTTTAAATGCGGGTTTTAAGGGCCGGGCTTGAGAACTTACTATTCCCGTCACGCCTCATAATTCTGATGGCGTCTCTCTAACTATCGTTTCATTGGTTGGTAGCTACTCCAGCAGGCAAAATTCGACATAAATTTTTATTAGTTTAGCTCCTCCCACAAAATCCGCCTAGATATGTTGAGTGAAAATGGTTATACACAATGACAGGGCAATAAGTCGCTAGAAGACTTGGTCCCTCCTCAAGAGATATTGTAAAAAAAACTATGCCAAAAATAAACTTTGAAACGTTGATTCCTATTAGCTGTATGTATTCCTGCTAAAAAATTAAATGAGGAATCAATTGCAATGATTCAGAAGCCAACTCATTCTGTTTTGATATTACTTGCTATGCGACCAGTTAAACTAGGAGAAAGGGGTATATCCTTTCTCACTAATTCTAATATCTTCATTATTTTTTTTATTCGCTTCGACAATGTCTTTGTCTAACCACATAACATTTCCCCATTTTCACGCAAACGACATAAAACAGGTAACGATGGTAAGTATTTAATTTTAAAATAGTCATGCAGATTGTAAAATTTTAAGTGAAAAACGTTAAATAATGTTAAGTCTGTGTTTCCTTGATATTGTCGAAACCAACTTGAAGTAAAAAAAAATCGCTTTTCTCGTGAAGGTGAGTTAGGAAAGTTTATTTTGTAAAAATATGTACAGTATGTACTGTACCTTAGCGTTGAAGTTTGCTGTTGATAAAATTTGAAGAGACACAGTTGCAATTCAAATTTGCAATATCAAATTTCTATATGTGTTCAGGGTGTTTACAGGCAATGTTCTTTGGACGATTTCAAGTCGAAAATGTAATTTAAATGACACCGCTTTCATGTTTACGGATGACCCCTTATATAAAAGTAAGGAAGTGCCATTAAGGAAACATCCGTAAAACATTCTGGCAATCTAAGGGTTACCTTCTCGACTCGAAACTGTATAGCTAGTAGCGTCTCTAGGGTTTGAAATTTGGGGGGGAGGGGCTTAATCTGGGAAAACTATTTGAAAGTTACTATTGAGACAATTGTTTCGTTTTAGTTTTGGTTTGCTTTTAGTCGCCACTGCTGAAACTCCCTTCGAAAGAAGGGAAACGTTTTAAATGTCTCCGGCTGTTGAGTGGTCTCTATTTAATTGTTTTTCGTTAGTTTTTTTGTTCAAAATTGTACTGATATTGAAATTGATCTCTACAAGATGAAATTTAACGAATTTATCATTATAATATTTTATACATGGCTACAGAATTGTAGGGGCCTACGAGCAATTTTTGGTAGGGTTCACGAATTATTTTGAGGGGACTAATTTTAAAATTTGGGGGGGGGGGGGGCAAAAAAAAAGGACGTAGTGACGCCACTGTGTATAGCAAACTCAATGTTGGCTCCAGGACATAGCGCGACATGATTTGATCATTTTTAAACATTAATTCCATTACTCCTATTCCTTGCTCTAACAATTTTGTACGTTTAGACGACTAGATTGGCTAATTCGTAACAGGAATTTTCAAGCGCACTGCAACACCAAGGGATCACTATTGAATGGTACACCCAGCACATCTTTAATATTGTGAACATCCCTTTTATAACATTATGATTATGCAATTCGAGATAAATATATATATATTATGCACTATATGCAAATTTGTCAAACAAATTTTCACCGATTTTTGTACATTAATAAAAGTACTGATAATTATGAACATTTCCTAAAATCCATTTAGAAGAAAAACATTGGGAGTTTGAAAAATTTTTCAAATTTGGCTTAAAAAACCAAAAAGCTCATAACCCCAGAAGGACGTCTTGAACTCTTGACCCAGAAAGGACACGCGTAACATTTTTACACGAAATGGATAGAAAATACACCTTTTTTATGCTTGGTCTTCCTTCTTGAACAACCTTCGTTTTCTCCAAAAATGATTTAACTAATCTTAAATTGAGTATAAAGTAGTTGCGCTTTTGAAACGTGATATATTCCATAAATGAAAATTCATTTAATAAAAATTACCTAACTTTGATATAAATGCTATTTAAATATAATTGGAAAGCGTCTCAATAGTAATTAGTCAAAATTATAATTAACTAAATTGAAAGTGATTAGTTTTAAAAAAATTTAAATAATAAAAACCGTAAAAAGAGGGTGTTCCGAAAAGGATGGTACGAGTAAAGCGAGTTTTATTTAAAATTTGAGATTTGAGTCGGAAATGATTTCAGTTTCATAATTAAATTTAAGGGGTCATCCGAGGGGTCCGATATTTCTAAGAAAAAGTAGGGATTTCGAGAAAGTTTCATGCTTTCGCGAAAAATTTCGTGATTTCACGATTTCGCAAAGATTTTGTGAATTCTTCCTTGATTTCGCGATTTCTTCTTTGATTTAAGGATTTTTCCAAAAATTTCTTCTTGATTTTGCCAATGATTTCGTGATTTCTCCGTTGATTTCACTATTTCGTCAAAGATTTCGGAATTTCCTCTTTGATTTCGTAATTTCTTCAACGATTTCGTGATTTTGTGTAAAAGATTTTGCGAGAAGCGTACGGGATTTCGAGTAATTGTCGGACCCGTCGGGGTCATCGGTAAAGCAGCGCAATCGTTACTCGTAAACAGTAGCACCTAAGACAAAATCGGTCAAAGAAGTATTGAACATTTTCCTCTCAAAATTTATGTCCCACAGAACAATCCCTCTGCATGTTCTTCGGTCCTACATTTACACACCCTTTTAGGAAAACACCCTTTATTTTTCAGACACTATTATTTAATTATAATTATTTTAATTCATTTATTTTGTTTTAGAGACTAAATTAGTGGCGGATATGGGGGTGGGGACACCGTTTTTTCCCCTGACGGCATGACCCTAGTTTGTTAATTATCAATTTATATTCAAATATAATTTCTAGATTGTTATTTGGCTTGCCTAACCTTTAGTAATTGTCCAACTCTAAAGGTCTTTTCAGACGATATCAATTTGGACTCAACTAGATGGGAGCCAAAATTGGTCTGTGATCAATTTATAATTTGGTGATTCAATTTGTCCAACTTCTGTTCACGCGTCGCTACAAGTTTACTCAACTCAAAAAAAATTCTATAGTCTGAAAGTGACTTAAAAAAGACGTATTTTTCTTAACTTTGGTTCAATTTGACGCTGTCTATTAAAATTAAACTGTAATCACACGTGTAACAGTATTTTATGCCACTATCCCTTTAAACTGGCACTCTCGATTGTCTACCATTGGGTCGAATCCCATTGGATCGAATGTCTTGTTCGATCGAATACCGCAATTTGGGCGGTTTTCCAATCATAAATTTTCCTTTCATTCCTATTTTTCAATTGATTTTCTAATTAAACTTCTTGATATTGCAGCAAATAATATTTATGTTCACCAATAACATTCTTCAGTAAATTTTAGTAATTAATTTTCATTGTTGGAAATTGTCTAACCTAACCAAACCTAACCTAACCTAACCTAACCAAACCAAACCTAACGTAACCTAACCTAACCTAACCTAACCAAACCAAACCTAACGTAACCTAACGTAACGTAACCTAACCTAACCTGACCGGACCGGACCGGACAATAAAATTGATGTTCTTATTAAACTTCTTGATATTGCAGCAAATAATATGTATGTTCACCAGTAACATTCTTCAATAAATTTCAGTAAATAACTTTCATTTTTGAAATTGTCTAACCCTACCTAACGTAACCTAACCTTACCTAAGGTAAGAGATCTCCCTCCCAAAGCGTGTCTCTAACAGTGGTAAAACGCCGTAATTCCAATACCCAAAACAACGTAAGTCAAAGTATGTGTTAATAATGATAAAAATCAATACTTGAACTAAATTTATCTTAATGAAACTAAGAAAAGGCACATCTATGGACTGTTATCTTTCATTTAAGATGGTTCCCAAACGTAACGAATGAAAAGTTTTCTTTATACACTATCCCAATTAAGGTCATTTTTCAAAAAAATCCCATGTTATCTCTATGGAACAATATAGTATATTTCACCAAATGTCTGATTAATTTTATGGATTCTAAAATCACCCTTAACAACTTTTTTCTTTATAGAACTAACTATTAGTTGGATCTCTTTGAAATTTTAACCACATAATTAGGGCCCAAATTTTATTTCACTGGCAAAATTTCAAAGCAGCAAACGCAATACGAAAAAGGTTACGGCCAATCAAAGAACCCTCCTTTAGCATTAGAGGCAGTATCAAGTCTTATCTAAGAGAGCGACCGCTCTCCTAGAATTCCCATTCAGCAGAAAATCGCTCCTTGGGCTATAAATTGTTTTAAATTTGGCTACAATTGTAGAAATCTGAATTCGGTCCAACGGGATTCTATCCAATAGGAGTATACCGCACTCTCCCCTCATTTTTCCAGCCAGGTTGGTTTTACCTATTTAACCATGAAGTGTTTTCGCTTTTCAAAGTTTAAAACTCTGACGTCAATGAAAAACCCGAGACCTATAGGAGAGAGAACTTCGTGGAGAGGACCCACGAGTGGGCCACGTGTTTGCCTGGACCCTTCGAGACCACGCCGCAGTTTTTTCGTGAGATTGTGATTGACGATTTAGGCCAGGACAGATAGGCTAAAAAAGGGCTTGACCTAGAACATTTCAAAATAAAGATGAAAATTGGTACACGAGTTGTTTTTGGCCCAACAAAAAATATACTAAAAGTCCCCTGCTGTAGAGCGCGAGCTTTCGCCGTCATCTTGGAAAATGGCCACCGGAATTCCTAATACAAAGCATTCCACGCTCTTCTTCAAAAGGTATAACAATTGGTGTACACATGGACATCATAGTTAAATTTTTACAATTCTGTGTTCGATAGTTTGGTCGCCCTATTGGAAAATGGCTGACGTGAGTGTTATGTACAGTATATTTCACCATATGTTGTTGGAAAATTATGAAAATTGATAGATATTATAATGAGAACGGTGTGAACCTCGTAGTAAAATATTAAAGCCATTCATCACAGTTTGACCGCCATTTTGGAAAATGGCCGCCGAAAACATCATTTAGATACAGTATATTCTAAATAAATCTGAAAATTTTTAAGACCGTCTGAACATCATACTAAAATATTTAAGATAGTTAGGGCACCATCTTGGAAAATGGCTGCGGGAAATGCCAAATATAATTCAAATATATAAACCTTTTCAGTATATCTTTATTGAGTAGATGATGTTCATGAACGTTTTAAACACCATAAAAGAAACTATTACCAAGTCTAAATTATTGACGCTTACTTTAAAAATGGCCACTCGAAAATGATTACCCTAAATTCTGAAAGAAAGAAAAGTTATTCAAAGCTGTAATTCTGAACCGGTTGATTAGGGATGGGGTTTATACATTCTAGTATTGTCAAAGATTAGATTTAAGACAAATCTGTAACATTTCGTTCATGTTCATAGTCATCCTGAAGATCTCTTTACAATAATTGCAGCTAGTATGTTGACGCATTTCCACGATCTTCGGATCTACTGGTCGAAATGCGCTGAAATTTTATTAAGAGATGTTCAAAGCTGTACAATTGATAACGTTTTGAATAAATATCTGATATTGGATATGAAATTTTAGTTCAAAAATTATTCTCTGTGAAACTACGTAACTTTTTGGTATATTATTTTGAAACACAATTCTTAGAAAAATGTCAGAATTAGAATTGTTTGCAGTTTTGAAGCCTGTAGTATTATATATCATTGGATTTGGCAAGGATTTGAAAACTTTGTCTGATTTTTTATTGGCTTCGGCAGTTGGGAGGAGTTGCAAGGGCGTTAAGGTGGCAGTAACGTTTACGAAACCTTTATCGTTGGAGTTTGTAGGCCCTGGTAATGAGTTTTTTTTTTATTTGCAGCCCTATATTTTGGGCCTAGTTGGGAACCATACTACAAAGTATTACTACATACCAATCTTAAAAGCGTGGTTAGAATTTCTCACCTTCATGATAGCAAAGAGTGCACCAGATGGAATTTTTAGAGGCAAATTGGACCCGTTCCGTTAGCGTCACTATAACAAGAAATGGGAAGGTTCCCTACAAAGCGGAATTTTTCGGGCACAAAAAAATTAATCTGTAAACAGACAATTAATTTTAATATGTTGAGCAACGTAAAATACAAAGGTTTTCTTAGAAAAAATAAAGGTGTTGCATAGTTTTTCAATGCCTAAGTTTTGCATTATGAAATGGATTACATTTTGAGGTTTGATATGTACCTCAGATGAACGTAACAGAGAATCTATTTATTCATAGCTGGGGCTTAAAGGAAAACTTAACGACAAGAAACAATTACTAAGCCATAATATTTGATTTAACGACAAGAAACAATTATTAAGCCATAACATTTGATTTACCATTATCAATCCTGATAGATATTTTTTATTTAATATAATAATTATTTATTAATATTATTTATATTATTATTATTATTATTATTGATCCCTAGTTTTATTTAATTTTAACATGAAAATATTTTTGCTAAGCGTTTTGCTTTTCCCAAATACGTTTTTAACATATCGATAAACTTACAGGCATTCAGCAGCAACTTGTCTCGCTATGCAAAAACTTTATCCAGACGTTGAAGTTTCAAACTTTTGAAAATATGAAACTAACCGTTGAAATGTGATGATGTTTGAACAATATTTGCAATAAATGGACCAAACTAATTAAGAAAGTTTCATATGAAATATTCTGAATTTGGAAATATCTATTATAGTTTGTGCTTATTAAGCAAATAATATTTTCTTAAATACCTCTCTAGGCTTTAAAAAAAAGCATTGTTCAGACAATGTTCATTTTAATACTTTTATTACAAATTTTTCTGAATAAAAGATTATTCATTGAACAATAATTGGCTATTATGATAATAAATCGGACGTAATTAAGTAACAAAAACTTTCAAAATATTCATTTAGACAAAATGAAATCAAAAATTTTACTAATGACATTTTTTAATTTCTTGATACATTGCACAGGAAGGTTTTTATAAATCGGTGCCAGAAGTAAAGAAGAAAATGCTTACGTCAGACTTATGTTGTTATATGCTATATAATACACCAATTGCCACCGGCAATATATGTTACAAACTAAAAACATCATTCATTTTGAATTTCTTTATATTCAAGCCATTATTTTTGCATATTCTGACATATTTTAGAGAATGCGTCGATTTTAAACATTTAACTTATCAAATTTCATTTATGTTATAATGAAATATTAAAGACTATTTTAAAATAGCCTACATTCAAACACAATTTAATACTATAGTTCTTCTTCTATCGTATACTTCGCCTACACAAGAAAAAAATACTTTAATAGCAATTTAATACTTGACTTGGAACAAAGGAGAACCTTTTTACAATGAGCTGTGAATAAGAATCTAATACAAACAATTGTCTGTCCTCGACGCAACCAACTTTCAAATTACTTTATACTCCTTACAGTTTAGTTTTACACTTGAAAAATGTTCAATCATGAAATGGAAGTCTATACAAATATTATAACACATTAAAATTAATACTTGGAAATTTATTGTGTCAATACGTCGATTATAATACCCATACATTAATTTCTTTGGTTGCTCACGTTTTGAACGCTTAAAGTCTAATCTGCTATAACAAACTGAAATTAGCTTTAACGTGTCAAATTCTAAGCAAAATTCTAAGATCAGTATTATACTTCTTATAGAACTGAGATCACATACTACTCACTGATCAAGGTGTCCAAAACAATATCGAAAATCTTCACTTAAAACAGATAGAATAAATATCAATGATTTAAAAAACAGTGTATACATACTATATTTAATACTTAAAACATCGAAGTGTCTAATTTATTTATGTTTTTTTTCATGTCTATGTATAACGGCTGCATCTAAAAAGGAACGATTAAAATCCGCTATAGCTCATTTAAAATGATGGGCTTGTGTTTATATTTATTTTTAACAATTTTAAACCATGGCTTTCTAATAAAAATTTACCATTTCAAAATATTGTTCTATACTGGTTAATATATCGAGTTAAATCAGTTCTAGAAATATTAATTTTTTAAAAACAAATCTTTATACTTTTAAATAAATTACAAATATGTTGACCTATTTACATTTTAGACTTTCTAGAATTGTTGTAATTTACAGAAGAATGAAATTTAAGATTCGTATAATATGTAATCGTTGGTTTTTATCTTGCCTTATCTATCAGAACTGAAATAATTTTCATAATGCTAGATATATAATTACTTGTGAATTATTGTCATTCTCCTAATGATACTCTCTTCATTTTATTCACTTTCATGTATATTAAGTTCAGTTGTGAATTCATTTCAATTTTCGAACTTTGGCAGAAAGGAATAACGTCAATTACGATATAACCAATACGGGATTTACGAGAGGTATTTCTCTGGGCGCTGCCATCAACGAAGATGGAGATAGGGAAGTTTCCTGTGGTTCACGGGTAGTCGAGCGGTTTTCAAAAGAGCGTTTTGGAATAAAGCGGTTCCCAAAACAGCGGTTTGCAAAACCGCGTGGAAGCAAAACCGTGGTTGCTGTTTCCGCGTTTCTCAATACAGCGCTATTTCCCAAAACAGCGGTTGCTGTTTCCGCCCAAACTGTGATTGATAGGGAGGGAAATCTCTATTATATTAAGTATATAGGACAAAGAACAATATTATGCAAAAAGGAGTAATGTTATATCGGAACTAAATATAAAATATAATTTTTTGGAAAAGGCATATTATTTTGGGAAGTTAATGAAGATAAACAACAATATTTTGGAAAAGGCGTACTTCCGTACGCTCAAGATATAAACGCTGTAATCAAAATGCGCTAAAACGAGAAATGGCTATAATGGCAAACGCGTTTATGAAAAAGCCGTTTTGGACAATGCTGTTTTGATAACACGCCCAATCGATAACATACCGTTTCCTGTAACGCTACAACTCCGGTCGCCCAAAAATCTTGTTTTCGGCGTGGATGTGCATGTGCGCACGCGCCGCACTTTTCTCGCGCATCGTGCTGAGGATAGGCCGTCTGCGCAGTTCAAACTAACGCCGAAAACATGTCATGTGACCTGCTACATTTCGTGAAGAGAGATTCCTATACTGACCAAACTTCCCTATCTCCATCTTCCTTGCTGCCATAACCTGTCGGGGGCCTTTAGTTAGTAGCTGAACGCGCTCCGTAGCCTTGGCAGACCAAATCTCCTCGTAAGTTCCGTATGGAGATAGCGAATACATCGCTTCTTTACTTTAGGCAGAAGTTTATGACTTCTTATCCTGGGAAGTATTGGACTCTAACCATATCCGGAACCATCTCTGTTAGCCAAGTTCTTATTAGGTCCGATCACCGCGCCACCTACGGCATTTCCCTCATTTTGAATTGGCAGGCTGATTTAAGCGCCAGCAGCGGGCAAGAAACGAAACTTTAAGGTGTGTCCTGTGGTTTGAGGTAACGAATCAGAAACGGTGACAAGAACAGCTGTTTTAATAGACTGCTAGAAATTCCGGTCAAACTAGTGTGGGGTCCTAGGCCCACGGATTGTAATGAATTTTCATAGAGTTCTAGCCAGACGGCTTTTCAACGATTGGTGCTGAAGAAGTTTTGAACACGCCCCACAGTTTGAGTGCCACAGCCTCTCGGCGTGGGAATTTTTTTAGTAGATTAGATAATTTTCCTAGTGGGGAGGAAACTTTCGACCCTCTTTTACGATTGCCATAGGCAATTTTGACTTGCAGGGATGGATACTATATAATGCCTTAGTGTCCAATACTTCCCAGTCATCAACTTCTGCTTTAGGGATTTAAAAAGTCGTTTATGTATGGTTTTTTATGCTTATAAGCTTTTTACTGACAGGCATTGGAGAGACAACGTGAAGTTTAATGCTTACATACATCCTTAGCCTTTATTCAATTGAATTTTTTTGAATTTGTAACTATTTTCCTTTTTGCAAGATTAGGTTCAGCTACTTAGATTTTGAGATATTATAGAGCAAAAAGATAATTATGGCAGTTAAGCAAGCAAATCACAAGATGTATAGATCATACATACTGCAAATTATTTCACTTCTGTTTATGTGCTATAAGTCTCTTTTTCGGCATATTTCATTAACAATTTCAACCAAGAACACAGTTCAATTATAGACGTTAATTTTACAATGTCCTCAACATTCACTCGCTACATTGTTCAACTCGTTTATTTTAATAATTTATTTTGATTATATTTAAAATATCATTGGCATTTTTAAATTGAGAAACGCCCTATATTATTGAGTTCAGCAAACGCGTCAAGAGTTTTTTATATTTTTTAATATAATTAGTTACGACGTACTGTTCTCTCGAAACCCCATTGAAGTCATTTTGGGAAGAAAATACATATTTCTAGTTTGCTCTCAGATGTAACAATTTTTATTTACACTTCCATTCTAGTTTCGTCATTCTCTGTCGATGGTAATGAACCTTTGTTACCTTGCATTTCGAATGATGTGGTGCCTTTGTCCTCTGAATGTACTTTAATTGTCTTTAAAGGGCTGACATATGGATAATTACGACCGTTTCTCCTGGCTTTCCTTCGCTGTTTTCGCTCTTCCATCATCGTTTGTATTTGTTCAATTTTACCACGAATGAGTTTATTTTCGTGATTGAGATTTTGATCTGAATGTACAAAAAAGAAAATTCCTGTAAATTACCAAACTTTATTACCTATTATTTTGTAAATTTTGGTTTTCTACAATTTAATTATCCTTATCTAAAATTTTGGCCGAAACCCTTAAGGCCCGTTTTCAATCAACTTTTTCCAAGCTTTTCGCTGTGGCTTTTTTGGGAACTTTTGACTGGCTTTCGAAGATAAAAAATCTTCAAAAAACTTAAAACGGAAAAGCTGAAACTCGTATCGTTTTCAAACAAGCTTCAAATGAATAAAAAATTACAAGTGGGCATGTTTTCATGCGTGTAGACGTCATTTTCTTTTCAAAAAAAGTCCTAAACCCGTAGCAAAACGCGCCAAAACTGTTTGAGCGGCAAAAGCTTAAAGAAAATGAGAAGCAAATATCAAACTCATTTAGATATCTGCTTCTCGAAGGTTTAAAGCCTGAAAAGACGAAAAGCTGAAAAGCTGAAGTTGAAGCTTGTTTGAAAACACCAAGATTTTTTGCTTCGGCTTTCCGCTGCTACTTTTGAGGGAAAAGCTTAATTTTTGTTCAAAAAAATCTTGATTGAAAACGCGCCTTTATGCACTACCGATTTCAGCAAGGGAAAACAACGGGCGTTCGCTGCATTTCAAAAGTTAATATTAGTCACGTCTCTCAATATTGTTCAATGATGTAACGCGCAATAAGGTGAATAATTAACGAAGAAAATATGTACTCTTAATTATGTTTATTTTAATATTTAAGATGGTCTTGTTTCTCAACTCAAAATTTATACAGAAATAATAATAAAGTCGTCTATCTGTGTGCGCGCTTCCCTTGTTATACTAGCTTCGCTTAAGCTTAAGCCTTATGTCTTGTATACTATTGACCTTCTAAATCACATGGAACTACCATATACTTCTGGTAACGCGAACTTTAAGGGGATAGAATTAGGCCTACCTTTCGGTATATCTAACGTTTTACAAGGTAAATTTCGAAATTATTGTATTTATACGTACTAACAAATGTGGATGAGAGGGAAAGTATGACAATGACCATAGAGCCTGTGTAAAAAAACGCGGACATCAAAGTTCCGCCAATAACTATTTAGTTTACTAGTGACTGATGGACTTTCAAACTGAAAGTAGTTCAGACATTTATGCTCCTTGGTTTAACCATAGACCACTCGATCACGCGCATCACGACGCAAGCTGCTCACGCTATAGCTAAATTACCGAGATTTGTTTTAAACGTATCTAGTTTTATGTGCTCTTCTATTGCTTCGATGACCTTACTTAAATCCATATTATACCTTCAAATACCTTTTATAACATTACCAGCTACTCTGTCCTGACTACAAACACAAATCGAGGAAGTTCTAGCATACACAATAGCAGACGACGGTAACCGCGTAACCGCGAATTAACACAAGACCTATTTTAAGGGAGTAAGCAGGCCCAGTATAGCTACGCCAATAAAACGGTCAACTACGGCGAGACTCTGATGACTCGCGACTTTTGGCCATTTTTATACTTTTCCCCTCATCCACTTTTGGTACTAAGTAATAAACATGTTTAATAGTGTTTTTTAAAGTTTTATGATTTGAAAGAGAATTGCTTTAAGTTTTTTGGCATTGAAATTAGTCAAACAATAACTACCTGTAACTGGAGAGACTGGTGCTGCGTTGCTTATTGTGGAAGATCTTTTGCTGAATGTTTTATTTACACTTTCGTCTGAACCGCATGAACTCGATTTACAGGTAGGATGGTTATTTAATGAAGCTCCTAGGAGATCGTTCAAGATGTGTATGATAGTACTGATGTTTTGTCGTGGACGGCCGTCTCGATCTTGTAGATTCGGGCTAAGCGACCCTGATAGAGCAGAAGTATAATTCCTATCCATATTTCCCTAATATTTGCTTTCACTTACCTACGAAAGTTCCTGAGTAAATTCCTTTTCCGTGATGATATAGACTTTCGATAACTGCTCCATTCTTCTCTTTTGAGCATTGACAAACCTAGATCAGAAATACTATTTCTATAGACCATGATCCATCAAAAAAGCCTCCAACTAAATCATTATAGAGCCGAAGTGTTTTACACAGAGGTAGGTTATGAGATTCTAGTCAAAAACGCAAAGTTCTAAACTTCAGGATTATTCTTTTTCCTTTCACATCCCTTTTTCTTCTAATATTTTCATTCACCCTGTAATTCAAATACTGTTTCAAAAAACTGTTTCACATGGCAATATGTGTGCGATTAGTCCACGCACTCCTCAAATTTTTTCCCCAGAACGTAAAGCGGTAGTTTGGTTAAACATATATATAGTAATCAATTTGCAATAAAGACAAGCTATTTTTTAGGGTGTAAAATAGGAAAGAAAGACTACAAGAATTCAGAACCTTTGCGATGATGTATAAAACCTCATGAGCAGAATTTATATTTGTAGCTTAAATTCCGAAGCATAACCTGAACTTGAGAATATGAATAAACACATTGTTAACGAGCAATTGTGCTAACATTTTCGGCATAACTTCAGCGCTGCCCACGTTTCTAATGCAAAATTACCCATAAAACATGTTTGGCCCTTGATCCAAAAATGAAGACACAGCAATTTTGAAATATACGGTTAACAGATTGGCTTTAAAACCATAATTTTATTCTATAACTTTTTTGAAAAAGACAGAGGCTTAATGCCTCATTTGTCAATATGATTGCAAAGCACCTATGTGTAAATGGGGGTTGCTAAACCTCTTAAACATAAAGGGGGAGTTCAACTTTTTTCTCGAAACACTTTGGGTGAGGTAGCGTGTCGTGGCGATTATCGCTTTCGCATTGCAGCAAGAGGGTAGCGGGTTTGATCTAGGCCGGTGGCACCGAGTGAAAAACCTGGGAACAGGGCAGGGAGAGAACTGACTGTGAGCTAGCTTCTAACACAACAGTTAGGCCTACTTTTCTTGAGATCTTTGTCTAAATTCAGGGCTGTTTTATTAGGTCTCTTCTAAAGAACTAGATTAAAAAAACATTCTGGAATGCTTCGTTTAGGAAATGGGAATATTTTGTCACAAATATATCAGGGGACCTCATTTCTCGATGGCAGAAAGTCTACAAACGGACTTTAAGCAAATATTGACTTCCGTGGCACCCCTAACGTGTTGGCTTACACAACAATTTTACAACTCGTCCACGAAGGTGGAGCTAAAACTAGCTTTTACTAAGCTCAGCGGACCAGTGACCAGTTAACTCCACCCCTTCTACGGGAGGCTCAAGTGGCATTTGTTTAAAGTTAATCACAGTCGAGACTTGCTTAAAACTTTGGACCTATTTATTTTTGAAGTGTAAGAACACTAATAACCAAAACCTGAAAATCGGACATTAGTTTCATAAGTGAAAGTGCTTCCATCAGTTCATTTAAGAAAGGATATTAAAATCAAGAAAGGATATTAAAATCAACAAAGCAGATTTTAACTTGACCTACAAAGTAACCAATGGAAGTAAAATTCCGACTTATTTGCAACAAATTTTATTTACCTCGCATTTTTCCGGCGATGTGCTTGTACCATCAAGAGCAACAGATGATAGCTGTTTGAGGGTTTGCGTAAGGTTTCTACTTGCTTCATCGAGTTTATTATATTGTTGATTTCCGATAACAGTTTCTTGAGGTTTTGTCGTGGCCACTCTGCCACTCGTAATGGAACTAAAATTCTGAGCAGCATAAGGGGTGGAAAGTATATGTTGAAGCTTCAATCGACCAAGTCCAATTGTCGTCGACTGAATTTCTGACTCATTAACCTTCTTTAGCGTATATGTTGGTGGTGGGTCTAAAGTTTCTGGAGACGATGGTGGAGTCGGTATTGAGCATGGAGGGGAACTTGGAAGAGTGAATGATGCGGACGTCTTGGGAGTCGTTGGAGTCAGAGGCGGCGTCGTCATGAAGGATGGTATTTGTAAGTTCAATTTTTCTGGAAGTTTTGAGTGTAATGGCTTGTTTGTTGATTTAGAGTGCAATGTTTTGCTCGATGCTGAGCTGTGGTTTGCTGGTTCCTTTCTTTGGCTTGCCGTAGTCAATTGTAGCTGAATGAACATCATGTGACCTCCCAACCTCATGCTGAGGTTTAGCGGAACTCGGCCCATCAATACATTATCAACCTATAATATAAAATAAGTATAACTTCATTTATCTTATTCGACCTTTAAATTTCAACCAATGAAACCAATTCCTAGAGTACTGGGAATGGAACTACACTTGTTCCATAACGTGTTACTAATTTCCATTGCATTTGCGTATATTTACATCGCACAACTATATCGGACTTTTGTGGTTTTCAAAACTGTAAGTTCAACATTTTACCGAAACTTGCATATCACACCCAAGAATATATACATAGATCATAAAGTTGATTAGACTAGAACCTGGTCTGGATTTATTATGCTGCGATAGTTCAGTTAAGGTTAGGATTTTTGGTGTTAAACAGATTTTAGCTAAGGTTTAAAAGACACGTTACTTTCTCAACATACTTGATTTAAATTAAGATTTACAAAACAGATATTAGAGCTCGGCATTATCTATCCATTATCCACGTTATTTTATCTTTATCCATACTCGAAAATTATCCACAGAACTTACATGTTAAATCGTATTATAATCCACAACTTTAAATAATCGGTTATCCACCAATTTGTGGATAATGGATAGATAATTCCGAGCTCTAACAGATATTTATAAAAACTGCCTTTGAAGACTATTCCACTAAAAAGTAAAGGATAAATTTACAAAATCGATTTGCTGAAGTAACAGAAATTTGAGTTTTCAGTTTTAATGATATAATTATATAAAACATCAAATATTTGAACAGAATACATATCTTCGTTTTTCACCAAAACATCATTTGCCAACATTATTTTTACTCGACTTTTACTCTCAATTTTAGTTTTATGAAGAAAGAGGGTCCTTCAGGGATCTTTATAGGAATAGTAATTTCGAGTAATAGTTTTTGATAGTTTTTAAAACTTGGAATCGTGAAAGATTTTCTCGCAAAGAAAATGCAAGATTTTTAGGTACACACAAGTAGCTATATATAATATTGTTATATATGTTTGTTTGTGTGTGTGCTTGTGGTGGAAGAAAAACACAAAACACTTAGAGATGTCATGGATACTTCATACCCTACTGGGAACAGGTATAGTGGCTAACTTGAAATTTTGATTGTACAAAATAAGGCAAACATGATATTCATTTTCAGCACGAAGGTTTCGTTGTGCCCCGTTACACTTGCTATTCCGTGAATCTGTGATCATAGTTCACTAGGATAGGTTAGAAACAGCTATCGGCTTGTCTCATTTTCATTGTGTTAAGCGTGAGCTTTCATTTGGTATATGATTTACTAAGTTTGGAAGAGCAGGGGCTATTCTTAAATTTTGCCAATTATGGTTATGATACAACAAGTAACTCTTGAGTGTTTTTCTACTACAATACACCGTTCCATTAATGGGGGTAGGAAAACCGTAATAGTCGACAAAGACCAAATAGAAATATCTAAATGGACTAGTCAAGATTTCGCTATTTTGTGGATTTTTACATTCTGTTAGTCCGGCAGCCCTGTAACGTGCACCGCGTTTCGGCTATCGGCAGTAGCAGACGGTTTTGTTTGGAAAAATTTAGCCAAGGGTTAACCGCTTAAGTGAAGTTTTAGCTTGCCGTTTCGCAACTTTAAAAGCCAAGACTAAATAGAGCTCGGCATTTTCTATCCATTATCCACAAATTGGTGGATAACCGATTATTTATAAACAAAGTTGTGGATTATAATACGATTTAACATGTAAGTTCATGTGGATAATTTTCGAGTATGGATAAAGATAAAATAACGTGGAACATGGATAGATAATGCCGAGCTCTAAGACTAAATGCGCTCAGTGCTTATAATCATATAGAACGGTTTCCTATCAGAAACCGCACTAAAGGCCTGGCAGCCCGGTTGTATGAAGGCTCTACTTTCCCGAATAGAGTGGGGGAAAGCAATTTATGGAATAAATGGAACGGAGTATTTCAATAGAAAAATATCAACCAAATGTTCTTTTTAAAATAAAAAACCTATCGATTAAAAAAAGCTTGTTCTTCTACATAACTCACTTTTTTCCACTCTTATTGCCTCTTTTTTGAAGAGATTGTTCAAAGTAATTCATAACTGACTTCCTAATAATCCGACTTTCTATTTGTGAACACGGATTTGTAGATTGCATAACCATTTTTAATCATTATTACACTTTTGTGCTTAATTACCCCCACCGAAAATGACTAAAAGAGAGGCTTTAAGGCATTTTATAAAGACAAAAGTGGTAAAAAATATATATCAGCGAGAGGGTGACTTCGATTTTAAATTCAGTATATATAGTTCCATTCATTGGTTAAAATGCGGTTAACAATTAAGCAGTGGAATATTTATGCTTACTTGAGCATCAGTTAGGCTATTCAAAGCTTTGAGAACGCTGTGCTCCGGCCGAACTGTCTGTAATACGAAAAAAAAAGCCATAATTGTTATCTCATAAGAACCCAAAATTTCTGGCATGTAGTTACATAAAGAAACAAGTTTCCGCCTACCAATAATCCAGCTTCTACGCATGGCACAAGAATTAGTCTTGCCCCGTCAGTGACTAAATTATCTTGTAGCGTACCCTCCGTTAATTGTCTGTAATGATACAATTAAAAAATAATTTTAACCAGGGTTTTTGGTAACTATGACTATGATATGATGAAAGAAAAACTAACAATGAACTAAATTTTGGAAGCTTTCATATTTTAGTTTTAATGAAAAATCAACAAGAGATTTAGTCATAAATCGAAGCTAAAACACAAACTTAATGAGAAGGGGGGGATGGTCCGAACAATTACCAACTCGTAATACTGGCCACTGTTAGGTTTTTGAAAAATCAATTTTGTGTGGACTTTCAATGTTGTACTGAGTTCATTGTCTTTGGGAAAGAATTAAGTCATAATTCCGATAGTAAAAGTCATAACAACAAATAAAAACTTGGCTGGTGTAGTTTAAACTGTATCAACAAATGTAATATATTGTCAAAATATTTCATGTGGATGATGTAGTAGATAGTATCTCGCTTGTTGGCGCCTGCGCTGTAGACGTTTTGTATCCAGCGAGTCAACAGAGACAGCAATGTATCAACCCATTGTGTGTCCCGATATTGAGACGTCTTTTGTGTCGAAAGGGTTTAATAGTAAGAAGGCGAAATTATCATGAACAACAAAATAATTTTTTTAAATCGTTTTTTGTGGGCTATGACCATAAGCCTGATATTCCTATTTATCAAGTAGAAATGAAGGTGGAAGCGAATTGTTGAGAGAACCAGAGACTAGTAATTGCTTCAAATTAAGTGTCTTTTCACCTTCTTGACATAATTTTCTGATTCCCAGAAAAATACGTCCCGAATTTCAAATTTCTACTCTATAAGGAAGTAGGCCTAGCAAAATTTGGGTTAGTTATAAAAGCATCTGCGCTTTCCATTTTTCTGGTCACTGTGTGAATGGTCTAGAAGCGGAGTCTGTGAAGCTCAGGTTAGGCGTTCAAGAAAAGGAGACTTCCTGCTCTCCGAATATCCCAGAAAGGCATCGTAAATTTTAAGTCGGAACTGTTCATACACCAAAATAAGATCTCTTTTTCCGTCTAAAGTTGCACGAATGTCATTTTAATGTTTTGTTACCTAACAATAGAACCAGGTGAAGCCTTAATCCCCAGTTATCCCTCGATGGGTGCGTAAACCGGGAGAACCATTTCAGAGACCAAAATATGGACTAGAATCCAATGATTTTTTATTTAAAAACGTATTGAGTGTTATTGGCCATAACATTGTTTACATTCCGGAAAATGGTTTGTTTTTGTGTTCTTAATGCAGTCTCAATTATTTAATAAATTCCAGTATCACTAGGGAAAGGTTTGAGTCTTTTAGAAGCGGTTTAGTTGTTCAAAGTTGGGCATATTATAGTGTCGTGGCGTATTAGCTTTATGGTTAACCCTTAGTCAAACAAAATTTCATTGAATATATTGAAATTGTAAAAAAGATTAGGTTCTTAAAAAACCTCATGCAGATATTTCATCGGGTAAATAGTGTTTAGAGTCTTGAAGGAAATAAGGAATCACAAAAACTTTATTCACTCAGACGTAAAAGAACAGAAGTTATCAAAGAATGGATTATTAACTATGTCCGTCAATGCATTTGATCTCCATATTCTAGGGAGAGGGTCAAGAAAAGGTTGATGGGCCATCCAATAAAGATCATTGGGATTATGAAATCGAGAAATTAGCATAAGTAAAATGGCTCTAAGTTTAGGAAAAGTCGTTATTTATGATTTTATGAATAAAGTTGCAACTGGAAGGGAATTTATTGTAGGAAGTTATACTGTTCCTTAGGGGTATCAAGCGTCCACACGTTCTTTCAATTCGAAAATATTTTTACTAAGAAATTCGTTTCTTAAAAGGCTTATTCGGTTTGGTGCAAAACTTAATCTTTTTACCAACAATTTCTTTGATATTACACGTTATCGCTTCATCTTTAGCTGTCACTTTGCAAACTAAATTAAAACTATGCTGCATTTCCACTTTTTAAAACTTCATTTGCCCAACTTTTCTTTCCGACTGTGGAACAAACACAGCTTAGGTAGATGGCCGATTTAATTCGCTAAGTTCGTTTTATAATATGCCGTCTGAGAGCGCTTGTACTAAACAGCGCTATACAGAGACCTCACAGGCTCACACAAACACAGCGGCGAATTGGTGGAAGGGGTAATGGGCATTCGTCCTTACTGAAAGAACAATTAGAGTTTGAAAACTTCGGTTCATTTACTTCTGATTCAGTGAATTAGATTTTTCCGTTATTGCAAAATGTCGCCTCTTAAATAATAATTAGACTATACAGCAGTTAAAATTAATAATTTCTGATTGGTTTGAAACTATTAACTTGAAAATTAACTTATTAAGTTTTATTAGTTTCATATTCAATATAAAATTTCTTGTGTGTGACGATGATTGAGTTTAAATGCCGTTTTTAAGGCATGCGGAGCAAAACTATTAATATAATTAGCAATAATTTTCAGCATGCTATCAACTTTGTTAGAAATTTATACAATAGGAAAGTGTTTGCAACTGTTAATGCAATGTTGAATTTATTTAATAAAGCCTTTCTAAATTACGCAAACTTCTCTGAGTACCGGAAACATTTAAAAAAAAAGGTCTTCGCCATATAGTTATTGTCAAAAGACAGTTACCTTCATTTACTGGTTAACAAAGCTAGGAATTTAGAACTTTCGCAAAACTTCTTTGGATGCCAGTCCCTTTAAATATCAATCCCCTGACCGGCTGAGTTTAGGAGTTCAGAGGGACAGGCTTTGGAAAATGGAAGTTTGTAGAGTAGGGCAAAAACGTAAATAATGTCGACAAGACCCCAGCACTATTGTTGTGAGGCTCTTTGGCGAAGAAAAACATCTCTGAATGATAAATGTACAATGGCAGGGAAAGTTGTTTGTGAATTTTTGCAGGATTCTGTACGGCCTGTGTTACAGATTTGGCTATCACTTTCATATGTGATATTTTTAAAGCGGTGGCTATAACATTATATGACCGTCGACTTCTAGAAAGATGAAAATAATAATAAAAAAAACAAGATCGCCCAAGGGCTGGGTTCTTAATAGTAGCCACATCGTACCGTACTTAACAGGCATACAGAAAATTCGTGTTAATTACCCCTCGATGCGCTACTTTTAACTGTGCTAAAATGTTTACCAGTAGTCCTAACTTCAATATATTAATTTCACGGCTGTTATATTTTTAAACGTGCGACACAAACAGAAAAATTGAGTGAGTAGTCTCTCGATGCGAAGCCTTTAAAAGCGCAATCCTTACTTCAATAAATTTATTTCAGTTGTAATTATCATAGTGGGACATAAACAGATATATTGAGAGAGATGCGAAGCCTTTGACAGCGGTAAAATGATTACCCATGGCATATGCCTAACCCTTAAACGACGTGCAGAAAATTTGAGTGAATAGCCTCTCGAAGCGGGGTAAAATGATTACCCGTAATCCTAACTTCAATAGATGCACTTCTGTTATAATTGTAGCAGTGCGACACAAACAGAATACGCGAGTGAGTAGTCCCTCGATGCGCATCAGGCTCTACAGTTCAGGGTTGTTTGATTTAAATCAGTTTGATTTAAATCACTGATTTAAATCATGATTTAAATCAACAGATTTTTTTTAAAAAATCATTTGATTAAAATCAAGAATATATTTTTATTTTTAAAAAATGTTTTCTGAGATTCCAAGAAGCAGTTTAAGAAACTCGAGAAGAAACTTAACTAGAAAAGACCTAAAATTAAAAATAATCATGGTTTTGGTATATTTCAATGTAAGTTTTTCCCAGTACTCCAGTTTGTCTTGCTGGAAGGGTAGGAAATGAGATAGCAGTCAAGCTAGTCTTTTTATACAAGCATATGAATTGTAATAATATCCAATAGCTGCTTAAATGTCATGATTATTTTGCTTTTGGTTAATTTTGACTCAAAAGTTTTCATGTTGGTAATTTACTACCTATTAGTTCAATAAAAATCAAAAAAATCAAATAAATCAATTAAAATCAAAAAAATCCGATTAAAATCAAAAAAATCGATTTTTTTTGATTTTTTTGAAAAAATCAAAAAAATCAACAACCCTGCCTGTAATCTTTGCTACAATAATAGTAATAGCTGTAATACCAATAATAGAAGTACAGAAAATGTGAGTGATTTGCCTCTCGATTCCCTACCCTAATCAGTGGTAAAATGATTACCGTAATCTTTACTTCAATACATTATATCCTGGGCCACAAGCGTCGGTATATACTCGCTTTTGCCTTTAAAACTCCTCTGGATTTCTTTCATTGTTGAGATAGGTGAGATGGATTGAAAGCGTGAAATCCTTATTTTTGACGGGTGATAGAAATATTAAAGGGAGAGTAAAACACCTTCCATTTAAATTATAGTAATCCCATAATCCTCTCTTGCTTTAAATATATCGAACAAACGTAAACATAATTCACAATGTTTAATCTTACTAGTACAATTATATGCACGCTTAAACTTACTATTATAACCCCCTTCTTTTTAAAACACACGCACGAAAAATATCACCTCACCACAATCCTCTCCCATTCATTCTCTCTTGAATGACGAACAAAAAACTTTATACTGTCAAAAGGCGGTACTTGAACACTACGTCGCCGCCGACAACAGGGGGGTTGAATTAATACCGACATCCTAAATGTACGTCGTACGATGTGGCTAAAATGTAATTCCACCGAGAGGTGACTACACTCATGCCCAAGAACTAAAAGCATTCCGGGATATTTAAACAGCTACAAAAACCTCACACTGTGCTACTCCAGAATGAAACTTTCCTTCAACAAGATTAGTGGTGCTAATAATTGAAAATTACTTCCCAAAAATAATACGGAACAATACTCGACTGATTTCCCATGAAGCTAAAGCCCAGCACCCCTACAGCTTGCATAGTCCCCTCCTATAGTTAAAAATAGGCAATTTTAGCAAAGTTTTGGTACCAAAATTGGGTTCATAGAAGGATGATTTCTCGCCCCCTTTTTCGTGTGTGGTGGTGATTTTTGTTTTAATAAAATATTCTTGAGTATTTAATATCTTCAGTTTATTTTCAGTAAGACATTACTTATAGGATAAGAAAGAGCTATTGAAAAACGAAATGTGAAAAGTTGTCCAGTTTTTAAGCAACTTGGAAAAGTTACGGTTACCATGGCGATCAATATAAAAAGATAAGCCAAGATGCCTACGGTGTTTAAAGAAGTTTTGGTTTGAAACGTCTCCGATACGATAGAAACTTTTGGCGAGGTAGAGAGTGAGGATAGCGTCGATTTGTGGAAGTTGTGGGCAGAAAGGGCTGCGGTGCTGCTTTCTCGATTTAATCTTGGTTGTTGGCCCTCTCCATTCCTTGCCGAATGACGTCAAACATTGACGTCTTTCCACTTACGAAATAGACGAAAAGATACCGGCAGCAGGGTCTTGTGAATGGGAAACGCCATGCAGTTCAAAGCATCAGAGTGAATATATACATAAGAAAATAATATATAGCTCCCTATAAGTATGAAACTCTCCATTTAAGCCATGTAAACAGCATTTGCTTCCATAGAAATTTGTAAAACGTTTCTAATGCCACCTATTAGGAGTTTTTGGCGTTAAAAAGATGAAATATTTGTTTAGAAAATTTTCAAATATTATATTGTAATTAAATAGTTAAAGGTCTATGATAATTATAACTGATTAAGTACATGTCAAAATTATCATAATAAATTAATAGATGGCGCGAGACTTTGACGAACGAGGCTAGCACCTAACATTGGTACGAGCATGGTACGACCTTGTAGGAGAGAGGAATGGAGTGGAAACCTCCATACCTATAGCGTTGCCTCTGTACCCCCACTTACGGCACCGTAGTCTTCCCAGCATCCTCAGTAATTGTAAAGGACGCTCCTTTTATCTTAAAAATAGAAGCTAGTTCTCGTACATATAAAATGGCGCTACGCGGCAGCACTTGGCAATCGCCTACCGAAGCGTAGGGGCGTGCGCGAGGTACACTGGGAGAGATACGGTGCCGCAGGTCGCCCTTCATCATTTCCAATCCATCTCACCACCCTTATCCCTGGTACGAGGTAAGGAGCATCTTGTGTTTCTCCGGCCCATCGTGCCTTTCGCGGACACCTTAGGTGGCGGCGGTGGTTTTGCCCCCCTTTTTTACTCGTAGTACCGAAACTTCTCCCACGGGGCGTAAAAGCGTAAGCGCGCCAAATTTGGGAGCAACTTATAGGGAGCTATATATTATTTTCTTATCGTATATAGTAATATCAAACGGAATAAAGCTATATTCTTCTTGAGCTCGTTTGTGAAGTTTGTATACACCGGAAACATCCAAAGTCACTAATTACATAGAGAGATCATTACTTGACGAAACCGGTATCTCTTTACTAAACTTTCAAAGTGTAAATGCCAACAAAAGGGTCATGGAGGTTAACTGTGAGTGGGGATTAAAAAAAGTATGCGTACAGAAAAAAAAACACCTATTTTATAAGTAAAACGTAAATATATCCATGAAGACTTCCTTATAAATTTACGTTGCCATATCAAACTCCAGTTCAATATCGCTAAAGGTCAATAGGTCATGTCAATAATGGGCCTATTATGGAAACTTAACCAGTTTTTCTTCGCAAACGTAACTGGCCTTAAATTTGAAAAGCATAATGGTAACTTGAACTTGAAATAATAAAAAATTTTCTCTCGGGCAACAACTATTAGAATGCATCGCTTTTCACGAGCAAAAAGTTAGCCTAATAAAATCTGCTCGTATTTAAGACGCTCGCAAAAAACCAAAGAAGTAAATGTTTCAACTCATCCTATTACTTAATTTACGCTACTTAGGATATGATAATAAAATATAAACAAGAGAAGAGAGGGACTGTAAAAATTTGAGGCGGGGGAGGACGATATAGTAGAAAGCAAAGCGTGAATCTGGACCAAGGATGCTACTCTGACTTGTTTTCCTCTTCTCCAGCGACTGCTGTGGAGTAGAGTATGCCCCGAGGACGGGAGAAGGCAAAGAGAAGCCCTCTTAGAATGACGAATTTTGGAAGGGTTTGGTGAAGGCGCTCTGTGAGGGAGTTCAATCACGTAGAGAAACAAGAAACGTTTGACGTCATAATGACGCACGTTCTCGTGACAGAGACGAAAGTACACAATGCGCAAGAGCATCAAAATCTCTTACGTCTCGAGGAAATCGATGTTGAACCTGCAGGAGGCTTTAAAAAAAACTCGTCGTCAAGGTAACCGAGTTTCGCGCTAAAATTGAGCCTCCCGAGTATATCTAGCGAATGACTTTTAATAAGTTGAGGGGGGGTGATATCATGCAAACATGATATTTTCGATAAATTGTCCAGATAAGCTTTAAGAAACTAATTTTTAGATAAGTGTTTATACATGCACAATCGATTTATCCATATTCTTCCAAGCCAACTACTTGATAACTGACCGTATGGAGATGGAATAAGACTAATGCGATTTATATTATTGTGGAAATGTTGGGTTGACATATCAGCACCAAATTGGGCTGAGTTCAGTTGCAACTATAAAAACGTTTACTAGGCCTACACTTTCTTTAATGAATATGAACTTTAATGCATTATAAAATGTATATAAACAAGAGCTTGGAAACGTTCGTGGTAGTTCAATCTTAATGTTTACCCCATGCGATGTTGCTCTGCATGCAAAATGAATTTACAGGGGTATATAATCAAAGAGAATATACCAAGAGGAGCAGAAACTTTGTAAATAGGGACCGGCTCTGAATTTGGAGAAACTTGTTCCGGTTGTTCACGTGACCACTAAAAATAAGTAGTCGACATAATTTAACCAATAAAAGGCGTCGCTGCTTAGCCAATCAACAAAAACCGGATCTAGTTTCTCCAAAACCGTGGCCGGGCTTTTCAAAAGCCTTGTGAAAGACCAAACTTTCCGCTCCTCTTGGTATATTCTCTTTGATATTATGTAGAAAAAATCATCTTTTATCTATCGAGCTAACAAGAGTGGGCCGAATAAACGAAGTTTTTCACACTCGATGTAATTAAACAGGTTTCCTGTAAAGAAAAATAATAAATTTTATACGAGTTTCTTTTTTATTTGGGGAAAGTCAATGCTTTACATTTTTATATCAATATAAGTTGAAGTCTTAATTAACTTATAATCAACGCCCAGTCCTAACCGCTTTACCTAGATGGATGAAACTTTGCAGACACGTTTTTGTTAAGTTAAAACAAAGATTTTTTTTTCAATTTGGGGTCAGGGTGGTAAGAAATATGAAAAACCTTTTTAGAATAACGTCCACGCG
Source organism: Phalangium opilio (assembly GCA_019434445.1). NCBI lineage: Eukaryota > Metazoa > Arthropoda > Arachnida > Opiliones > Phalangiidae > Phalangium > Phalangium opilio. Next base: position 26,259 of record JAEQBA010000038.1, on the reverse strand, counting down.
TTTCAACCGATTCACTAATATTTAGTATCCTTATCTCTTGCGTGTGTCGACACATATTATCAACAAAACGCGTTCTTTTTTCGTAGTGTGTTATGTGTTTTTATGACACGTGTTTTTTGTGTAATAACTAAAGTCTAGCTTTTATGTTGATGCTCTGTATGGAGCATGTTTGTTTGCGTTACTTGGATACACGAAAAAGCAGTTTTACTTCGAAAGAAAAGTGAACTTTCCTACGGAAGGAGAGTATACAAGAGACCATACGCTTAGCGTTAAAACAAGCGACACATCCTCGAACCGCCAAATGCCATATTGAGACAATATTGGGCATGGACTAGTTACGGCAGCTCTGAGTCGTTGGACAAGTTAAGAAGATAAAGCGCTTCAAACTAGTGTAGTGAGCTAACAAATATTTACAAACGGTTATTTCAAAAAGTTAAGCTAAGAAGATGAACCCAAGAAAAAAATAGCAAGACAAATAATAACACCATTTTTAAATCTAGCTTTGTGTAGTGTAAGGAGTATGTCTTGGTAAAGTAAGGGTTTAAATGATACTTTATGCACATACTACTATCATTCCCCATAAAAACTGTTAATCCAATCACTGCCCGTGAAGTTTCAAATAAAAGAAAAAATCAGCTAGCATAACATTATACCTTAAAAGAACGGTTTATTTCTAAATATAAAAGGAAAAAATTTAAAAATTATTTCTTATTACAAAATAATTCACATTTATTTAGTCAAAAACGAGGGCTACTACGCCGCCATTGGTTTAGTGACGTCTGCTAAATCGAACCTCTTGCTCCTACGGGATTAGCTGAAATCTCGCAGGGGTAGGAGCGCGTGAGATACAGAAACGACTTCACTGTTCAATACCCTCCCCCTTTTGACTCTTATTCTTTACATCATCCATGCTCCTCCACTGCCAATAGAGAAAATGGGTAGTCAACTTTGTTCTATTCAAAAAGCGTATCATGACAACGTTTCATGATATTAACAGAAGGCCTGAGCTGTAAGTTTTCGGGAAAGGCGGATATATTCAGGGTGGAATGTTTCGGCGGCGACCATTCTAGATACTTTTCTATAACGTGTTTTCGCTTTGCAGAAATAATATTGGATTTACATGTACTATTAGAGTAATTAAATGCCTAGTGGCAATACCTCTAATTAACACGGGATCGCTTCAATTCGTTGGTGAGCGTTTCCACCGTGTATATATATTAGAAATAGATTCATTCTTAGTGTTGGTGTGGGAGGTTAGGGAATGATGGCTGATAAAGACTAGCTGTCTCTAGGGTCGCGGTGGTAACTGTTCTAGATTTATATTCAACTTTAAATTCCACCAAAGTCGCTGTGAGATCTGACACGTAGCTAATAAAATTGTGAGCGTAAATTTTAGATTGTTATCTAACATTCCGCAGGATGGATCGGAGAGCGGTACAATTTGAGGTAGAATCAAATGACATTGGATAATGAGTGATTATAACTAATGGAAATAATTTTGCCTAAGGCGTCGTTGATTAGTGCCCAAAAGACTTCTCTGCTGAATGTTCGCCGTTAGACCTAGTTGAAATGAAGTTCAATGTCATTGTCATAAGTAGTTTAAAGTTACGCCAACGAACAAATAGGATGACAAAGTATTCAAACTGCGCTTAAGTTACGTTCTTTGGATGAATCACGTGATTATAAGGTCAGTATTTGGAGAAATGAGCGTGTCCTTACTCCGAAGACCGCTCAGTTTAATGCTGAAAATTTAGTATGAAACCAAGAAGTGATATCTAGTTCATTAGGGAGAAGGTATAAGCTGCCTAAGTAATCGCTCTCTATAGTCCCAGTCCCCCTTTCAAAATACAGCGGGGGACGTAAAAGGAGGCCAGGCTATTTCGCCTCAGTCAGAAAATACTTAATTTTCGTCATTCGCGTCGCGCTGACGTACGTTTTCAAGAACCAATGAGATGCTGATTGTAATTTAGAGGCGGGGAGTAACTCCGGACCTACGTTTGGACTGGAGATAAAGCTGGAAATTGGGCGAATTTATACCTTCTCCCTAATAAACTAGATATCACTTCTTGATGAAACTAATCCCGTTATTCTTCCTATACTCGCTGGCTAATGTACTTCGAACAAACAAGAACCAAACAGACCAATAATCTAAATTGCACGAGAATCGTTACAGAGAAAATAATTATGGTATAAAAGCTCGAATCAATTTCTCAGTACAAAAAATCTTAATGAAAAGTAAGGAAATCGAGAATTCTGCGGCCCACACATCAAAGAGCGAGCGAGTCTGTCGAGAATTTATCAAGATTTTTCAAACAAGAACCTACGCACATTCCAAACTAATAATAATTTAAGAAAAAAAAGAGTGACAGTTCTTAACAAGCAGGAGGTACTTTCAACGAAAGCATTTAAGTTTTAAACTTAGGTGATTGCACTTAGACATTAGATATGCGAGATATTGTTCCTATTAATGCTCTGAATTTTCATTTGTACATCATCATTGTCCTGGATTTCATTATCAGAATCACCTTTCTCTTTGTCTTTAAATATGAACTTCGTTCACTGTCTTTCTTTCTTTCCTCACTTCAACGAAGTATGCTTTTATCCCTTCAGTTATTTTTTCCCATTTGAAAGTGCTTGGCTTCCTTTCTCAAAGAAAGATCTCAGATAAATATTTTGAGTACCCGCACCGGGTATCCGATAGTTGAACAATATTTGGAAATACAGAGCGCCTGTCCCTCGACTCTCAGAAGGTGAAATTGAAAGCTGTCTTTACTTGGCTCGAGGAAAGGTGGAGGACGCTAGTGATAAAATTTCGTATGGAAAACGTGTTTTGTTCGTTTGATGGATTTCATTAAAACCGAAGAATGAATAATGCCTAGACATGAGAACTTTTTCAGATTTGTTTTATTTGCAGATAATATCTTTCTTATTAAAAAAACGAGGAATTAATCTGCAATTAAAGATAAAAACGATTGAAACAGAAAAATGTACCAATATAATCATCTGAAAGAGCTTTCGTCTCAAAAAGTTCAGCTTTGTCTTTTAGATGTAGTTTTGAAACAAATTCAATCTTTAAAATTACTAAAATGATGAAATGTCTGAATGTATAAAGGAAGTTCGATGAATATATTTGTGATTTTGACAAGTTTGACGAGAATCGATTTAATAAATCGAAATTAACTATTACTGACGACTTAATGGAATTCATCTGTTTTTACGAAATTTCCCAGAAACACACTTATCAGAGGAAAATTAACGGAATAGGTTGGCAGGTTTCTCCCAGTGCCGGTGGTTAAAATAGATTAAAATCTTCCTAGGAAAAACCTATTTTCCCCAGTTTTTCCCATTGGCGGACTGGTATTAAGCAGGGTTCGTACAAAATTTTAGGAATGAAATTCCCTGACTTTTCCAGGTTTTCCCTGACTAAATTCCACAAATTTCCCTGACCATATGCAATAACTTACAAGGCATAAATATATGAAAACCAATCTAAATTTACTCGAATCATTTTTGCACGAGTTGTCATTTTTATAAAGATAAGCCAATTGATTCGTTTAAATTTAACCATAAGTAAATCATAAATAACAGGAGCGAGCGAAGCGAGCTCCGCGAATTTGGGGTTCTGCTCAAGTCTCAGACAACACTTTTTTGGTCACCCTTATGCTGTTATCCAGACTATCAATTTCCCACCAATATATTTTTCCCTGACATTTCCCTGACTTTGTAGGCCCATTTTCAATTTCCCTGACTTTTCCAGGTTTTCCAGGTCGTGTATGAACCCTGTTAAACTTTTACTTTCTAAAAAAGGACGAGGAGCATTCCATCGTTTTAGACTGTTACTTTTGGAATTTTTTTACATTTACTTTTACAGGGTTGGCAACTACCTATCCAGTCCGGTTTAAACCACCTGGTTTAATCCGGATTAATCCACTTAAAAAAATCCATCTAAAATATCCGGCTTAATTATGAATGGGGAAAAATCAATTTTGTGCCATATAAATAATTAAAATACAACCAGAAACAAGGCAAAAATATATGTAGCGACAACTAAAGATTATTTATTATGAATGATAAAACTAATAGTTATGTTACCGGTTACTGTCCAGTTAGGCAGGACGTTACGCGATTGGCCGGAGGACCTTCTTTAAAATTATCCTTAAAATCTGAACCTAATTCGAATTTTAAAATCATTCGGAAGTATTTCCTGGATGTTTGACAATGCAGACTGGTCTTATAATTAGTAGAAAAATCGATAAAAAATCACTTGATTTTCTACTTCACCCTCCCTTTAAACTGTGGACAATACGTTTAACATTATTCCGATTACAGCAGTCTATTGCATTACATATCTATTATTCACGTTATCAATCCTGCAACACAATATGGTAGGAAACATACTATTTTCAGTGGAATAATACTATCCCATAGAAGCTATTGGCCACTAATACCGAAGCCACCCTGTATACTTAATATAATAGAGATTTCCCTCCCTATCAATCACAGTTTGGGCGGAAACAGCAACCGCTGTTTTGGGAAATTGCGCTGTATTGAGAAACGCGGAAACAGCAACCGAGATTTTGCTTCCACACGGTTTTGCAAACCGCTGTTTTGGGAACCGCTTTATTCCAAAACGCTCTTTTGAAAACCGCTCAACTACCCGTGAACCGGCATTTATACGTACATGTATAAATCCCGCCCACTAGCCTTTGCCAAGCCAAACCCGAAATTTATAAGGAAAGTCCCCTTGTAAGGGATCCATTTCGTGAAAACATTTTATCAGTTAAACTAGCAGACTATATTGGAATCGGGGCTAGGGGTCGGGGAGTGCCCCAAAACTAAAATAAGACCTAAACAGAAGTACTTTGCCTTCAAAAAAACCTAAAATAACTCGTGTTTTTAAAAAATCCGGATAAATCCAATAAAATCCGGTTTAATCCAATAAAAACCACTGGTCTGGATTTTATTCAAATTATCCGGATTTTTGCCAACCCTGTACTTTTATCTTCGGAAAAATGTATCTCTACTATTAATGAGTAATATATAGAAAATATATTTTTTAATCATTATTAAAAATGACTGTCAATAAGTTAAGTTTAATTTTAAATAAACTCTCAATATAGTAAATAGTAATAGGACAAGCCTGGGATAAAGGACGTCTCATGCCTGTTTTGTAAGCTGGCAGCAGAAGCAGACGCCAGGGTTTGAATTTAAAATTAATCACCGCCTTTTTTCTAATGTGAAAATAAAGACGTCATAACCGGAAGCTTGGGGAGATCTGTTGCCTGTAACAAAAAGTCCGCCTATAGCTGCAATTCCTTGAGAGTTAAGTTTTTATTACTTCAGTTCAATTTAAATTAATTTGTTAATTTTGAAATAAAACAATTTTTTTCCTATTGTTGTTAATACTAACAGTACTCCTTTCTTCCGAAAATTTTTTGTTTTTCCTATTGTAAACATAAGCTATTTAAAATATATACAAACATTTTGAAAATTAATCAAAAAGTGTTATGTTGTTAATTTCGTCAATATTTATAAATATCAATAGTAAAAAATATTTTCTTGTCACGACATTCGCCCTTTAAGAATTATCGTGCTTTTGAAGAGCGAACACTGTAATGAATCATTTACCAATAAAATGATTTCAAATTATAATTTTTTATGTTTGAGATCTGACAGTAATCTGGTGTTGGAAAACTGTAACCTCACATTTTAATTCATGCCCAGTTCAGGTTTGCCACGGAATTTTCAGAACCAAATTCCCTGACAATTCCAGGTTTTCCCTGGCCTTTTCCTGAGATTTTCACTGACCTTTTTAGGCCGAAAGTGTAAATGTTTACAGCACGTTTTAATTGCTTATAATTAAATAAACTCTCTACATTAAGTTTTCCAATGTATTTGTTACACCAAAATAAATAAGATACATTTTAACTGTAAATAACAGTCTAAGAGATTTTTTAAAGGCATTTACTTTATAAAAACAATTGTAGACATTTTTAAGGATTGCTCTAGAGTTCACTCTGTGATAAGAGAGGATGAGGAGAAACTTTCATTGCTCTTTCGATAAAGATTTATCCCCGGAAATTTTACCCACTAAAATCAAATTCCCTGCCTTGGCTAAAATTTTTAAAATTCCCTGACTTTCCCTGACCTTTTCGGTCCATTTTTAAATTCCCTGACTTTTCCATGTTTTCAATGTTTTCAATGTTTTTCCCTGACCCGTGGCAGGGAAAAACCTTGTAACCTTGTAAATGCACAGAAAGGGCACCGAAAAAAGGAGCAAATGGAGCCCTGCAAGTCGGGTGCCATTTAATTTAATTCCTCTAAACCGACTCGCTTCGCCTCTCTTCGTGCCACGACACGCCATATTACCAATATTAATTAGCCTCTGTTTTTAATAGCACAACCTTTACAGCAGGTAATTTAAAAGCATGGTCCATTCTACCGCGTTTGGATTACAGATATTTTGTAATGTTGTACGAAAGAATATTATAATGAAATCAGCACACCATGGGGTATGTATATAGATAGGTACATGAATTTAATATTATAATTTGAAAACAATAAATATATTAATAGGAAGTAAACTCTTGGGTATGACAGGTGTTTAAAAACCAAGATACGTCATATGGCAGGCCAGCTTACTAGTTATAACATAATAATGCAGTACTACTTCAGGTTATAGACGTCTACAGCTGTGTTATACCCACTCGCAAGTCCAACAACCCAATAATACTGACGTAATTAAAAATAAAAGTATGAAATTAAAGGCTTAGACCTGGTTCCGTTGCCGCCTTTTTTGTATTTACGAGATAATGTGATGTTGAAGTTTAGACGGGTCAAGTCGAAAAATATTTCCTGCCAAAAAACCAATAAAATTCTGTTTCGCTATTCTCCCTTGCCAGTGCTCATCTCCGCTTCGAAGGACGCGTTCTCTCGAACGCGTAGGTCGTTTGTGACGTCAAAACAAGGGCCTGCTGACGTCAGAGGCACGCCGGAAACGAGGTGAACCAAATCATTAAGCTCCTTTTGAGATCGAGTTCTCTTTCAGCCCAACACACGATGATTTTTTTCCTAGCGATGTTTTTGACCTTTTAGCTAACATTTCTCTGCTAGTATTATATGCTACTTCATTGCCAAAAACACTGAAATCGATTCAGCGGTGTTTCAATAGGAATTTTGTTTTAAGAAAGCTTAACAATATTTTCCTTGAATGCCACGAGATGTAACAGCCCCGATAAAAATTATCTATGCGTTGTTAACGAAATTTAAAGCCACTAAAGAAAAAAGCACTATGTTTTATATTTTTAATAGAAACCAACATATTACTTTAGATCATTATTAAATTGCGGTGTATCAAAATAGGCCTCTGGAGAACTGAAAAGAAACACTCGACACATGAACAACATAGAGTACAGTTTTGACACGCGCCTGTTCGCGCGTGGGACTACCCAATCGAGTTTCGCGCCGATTTTCTAAGAACAAGAGTGGGTGTTCTTCCGGTTATTACTAAGGGGCCAAAAAAGACTACTGGCCCGCGAAACTCTTAGAACTTTCGATAGCGCCACCCTATAAATGTGATGTTTCTCATAATTACTTCTACTTGGCGTCGAAGTGTATAATATTTTTTCTCAACAATCCGCCTACAATTAGAGAGTCTTACTAGAGCACGACTGGCAAAGGTGAAGAGGAAAGTACTGTCAAACAAGGTCGACAAGGCAAATGATTTATGATATGGCCGTAAACTGTCGCGCATTTCCCTTGGTTGTTTTAGTTTTAACGACGATTTTTTTATTGAAATCATATTGCTGGCGTTTTTTCTTTACTATCAGCGTCGTTGCTGAACAATGGCTTTTTGTTTGGATTTGTGTTAAAGGGAATGATTTTACAACCGATTTCGAATAATTCGATCCTACTACACAAATTGGCATCTACTTTAACGGCAAAGACTGCTCAGCTCACATGTAAACAAAAATAACAAAAGAAATATATCTTACCGATTCTTTTGCAACAGAACTATTTTGTCTCGATGAAGTCTAATTTTGCTGCTGATAGTATTCTTAAGCGAGGAAACTTTGCTTTGGGGTGAAACTTGTAATTTTATTTCTCCGCCAGTTGTTGGAAGGATGTGGACCGTGATTAAGGATTGTCGACTATTATTGGAGCTCCGGTTAGGCAAAAGGCTCTCGGCTTCCGAAGCCACGTAATCAATGTCCATGTGACGATCAGGCTCGATGTGAGAAGAGCGTTCCATAGCCATCACGCTCGTGTGTTAGACCGAACGTTGTAGTTGCGAAACAGCCGCTCTAAACTTGGCTTCCTTCTTCGACGGCTGCTTGCGTCCTTCTGAATACCTGACTAGTCGAGACTATATTTTCCCTCTCTTCTTCTATGTTTCAGCTTTCGCGAATCTCTTTCCTTCTCCGTTGGTAGAATGAAACTAACTCAAAGAGAGAGAAATTTCCTCTACCGAATACGAAGTTACTCTCACTTACGATATGTTCCATACAGTGCGCGCGCGTTTGCTCCTCTAGCGGCCCCTATTTTCTCGATGACGTCGTACACTTGTATCGCCGTGGTTTCTAACCCTGAAAACATTTATTTGGAGGAGCATTCAGCCGAGTCCATTTCCAAGCCAGTATATCGTCAGAGGGTAGAGTGATTTTGCTTTGAAGGTGAAGTTGTTTTTTGTCTTTTGAAAATATTCTAAATACGTCAAAAATCTGTAATAATATTTCCAAGTTTCCTCGATATATGCTTAGATGCGTATAAATTACTCGTGTAAAAATATTTTTCTTTTCATGAAGTTATCGCGAACAATTTTAAAACGAAAATAATTTGATATTTTTCTTAACACCATCAAATTAGCAGCAATAAAATTTAAATTTCGAAGATCTTTATGTGATCATCAAATTATAGAGGCTAATTATTATAACCTTCATTCATGACCTGTCCGTTTGGCCACTTGGCGCGAGCTGCTATCAATTGAGCTAGGTCAAAGACATGGGGCTCAAACGAAAAAAACCAACGTACTAATCTTATCAAATGCATCGGAGTCAACATACTGGTTAGGTAATTGCCGTAATTCCAACATGGAAGTCACGCCTGAAATTAAATGCCCGTTCAGACGACACTCTTTTTTTTTCTCGATACGCTCGCTGTGCTGAGCTCATCAGATTTTCTGGCTTATCTAGAAAGTGCACTGTTCACGAAGCCAAAATAACGTCGCTCTTTGTTGTGTAGTCTGCTCAAAGAGGAGAGAAAGACGGAGAGAGAATCAGTATAGGCAGCCGTGATCCATGCGTGGTGAAAGCGGGGGTAAATCTACGGTACACCGCGGCGCTTGAGCGCAGCTTTCTCGCGCATAGTCGATGACAGATATAAGGCGAAGAGGTCAATCCCTCCATGCGCAAAGGATGTGCGTCCTAAAACTAAACGTACCGAAAATTGTTTTTACTACCCTCTATTTTCCCATTTTTAGGCGGATTTTATAAAAGGCGTTTCTATCTCCCTCTCTCTCTCCTTTTTGGCCTGCTACTCTGGGGAAGTGTGTTTTATTCGGTTTCGCTGGTTGGAATCTCTTGAAATTTTAGTGAGAGGTATACCTGTATTGAAGGGTTCTGAATTATAGTGCAAAGTTTTAAAACGATTAGTTATTTTCTTAAAAATTCCCTAGGTTAGTAAATAGCTTGTGATTATGCACAAAAACATTTTTAAGGAATTTTTAGGAAAATAACTATTGGTTTTAAAACTTTGAAGCTTTGCAGGATAATTTAAAACCCTTCAATATGCCTCTAACTAACATTTCAAGAGATTCAAACGAGTTAAACCGAAGAAAACACATTTCCACAGAGTAGCAGACAGCACAACAAATGGTGACGTCATTTCCGGAAGCACCCTATTGGCTATGCCGAGCAAAGAGAGAAAAATCATTTTCAACTTTTTTTTTTCTCGCTTACCCGAGATCAACAATGAGAAATTTTTGGCCGTGTGAGCACTGAAAGAAAATGGAGTATGATTTAACACCTTTAATAGTAGTTTATATAGGTCCAAAATTTGACTCCATTTCAGGTGTTTATTTACACCTCTGAAAGGATTTAATAACACTTATTTTAGCAATGGGTGTCAAAGATAAGAATAATAATTGTGCAACAGAGGTGCACTTTGACACCTTTTTAACTCTTATATCGCACTATACGTTATTTTTTACTCTCATGGGAGTGTATAATGTTGTGCAGTTCATTAAAGGGTGCGGCATAGCACCTTTCCGAGTTTAAATAACACTTTTAAGAGTGTGGCTTAACACTTTCAAGAGTGTTGCATAAAACTTTTAAGAGTGTCGCTTAACACCTTTAAGAATTAAGTGTCGCTTAACACCTTCAAAAGTGTCGACCAACTCCTTTAAGAGTGGAGTTTTTTTTTGTAGAAATAGTAGTATTTTTCCTAGGCTGAAAAGCTAAACCCATGACGTTGAAAATAATATGAATAGCAACATTTTGACCACTCATGAGGTATAATTCAAATATCGAGTAATCAAATGGTTTTTCTGTATAATTAATTTCTGATTATTTGCCATTCCGCAGTATTAATATCAATTAGTGCTATATTAATGACAAAGATCCTCCTTGAGAGAACTCAATCCCCTATAGGGAGGAAAGTTCTTAAAATCAAAACTAGATCCCTTTAAGAGAGGGTAGTTCTCGCATGCAGTGTGAAACTGCATAAAAAGTCGGCCATTTGATCGACTTAAACGCAATGTGAAACTGCAATTACAGTCAGTCATTTGACCCTTAAAAACTTCAGGAAAAGACCAAATTTTCAATTTGTTCAAATGCATGGTTTTGAAGGTTGAAGACTTTCTTGTTCAATTTAATAATATCTTTTCACAAAAGTTTTTCGAGCACCAGAAGTACGTTTGACCTACTTTACAATACAATATTTCCAAAAATAATAATAATAATAATAATAATCATTCCATTTTTTCTCAAAATAAAGATAAAACATGTCAGAAAAGCAAGTGCCCCATATGTTGGCCTCTCAAGCAGGCGTCTATAGTCGCCCTACTGTGAGGCCGGTACCTAACCTAGTCTCGGTTTTTAAGAGTGTCGTAGAACGCTTTTCAGAGTGTTGCCTATCTCATTTAGAAGTGTTGCCTATATCGCCTTTAAAGTAAAAGGCGGCTATATTATCACCCCTAGCATGCTGGCTAATCTTCTGGACACGAATTTTACCTTGCCAAAGGCAGGAACCAATCAGACCTAATGCACTAGGTCCCATTGGTTCCTGCCTTTGGCTTAAGTAGACTTTAGCAAGCTTAGCCACTGTGTAGTAGAAAAGCCATCTTTAAGGGGCACCAACGGAGCCGCCCTTTGCTTTAAAAGTGTTGCCTATATGACCTTTAAAAGTGTCGCCAATATACTTTACTATATACTACCTTTAATCATGAACAAAGCAATACAGAAGGACCGATGGCAGCCCATAGACCCCCATACTAAGCGACTAAACAACCATTGCTAAGCTTACTTCCCTTTTCAGCCTCAAATTGTAGGGGGGCTTTATATTAAGTCAAATCCGGAAAAATCTAGCACCATCTAGACAAAATAAGACTTTAGCTACTTCCCTCTTTAGAAAGTTGATTCCACTATCCGGTTTGCTGCTATCTGCTGCTAGAAGTCGAATTAACAAGTACTTTTAACTTTCTCTCTCTGCTATCGGTCCTTCAGTATTGCTTGGTCCATGGCTCATGCTTTAAGAGTGTCGCGTAGCCGTGTTTTATAAAGATACCAATTTCTTTGTTAATTCTGACTTGTATATATGTATAAGGGTGGTTTTTTATTGGATGTAACTTTTTTCGTATTACGTTTACTGTTCTGAAAAAATTCGACGGATATAAAAGATCCAGGCCCTTAATATGTAGTTAAAATTTCAAAGATATCCTAGCAATAGTTTTTCTTATAGAAAATAAAGTTCCTAAGGGTGGTTTTCATTTGCATAAAATTATTCAGTCAACTTGGCAAAAAAGAGAAATTTTCCCATAGGAATAACATGGGAAATGTTTGCTGTGATAGCCAAAGTTTCTGGACGATTTTTTGAAGACTATATGTAATGCTCGATAGGTCTGAAAACGGTTTTAAATGAAATGTTGAACATTAAATTGGTGCCTTTTGAAGTTTCATTAAAATCAATTAAGTTTAAAAATAGTTTTTCATAGTTTAATTACATACTCTGAATTGCGTTGTTTACCATGTAACTGTGGAACATACCAATTGTTAGTGAGGTAGTCTTAATATTAAATAAAATTCTTTAGAAAGGTTCTAGCGTTTTAAACCTTAGGAGAGAAAAGCAGGTGCTTTTAACTCTTAGGGCTTTGCGCTTTCATTATTTAAAGAGTCAAAACTGACTGTTTGACATGGCAGTCAACATCCAGTCCAACTCAAAAAGCTTTCTCTTCGTTTTCACAGTGGAAACTTTCCCTTCAATTCCCTTTGATCGCTAACCTAGTTCAATTATCCTTGATCGATAACCTAGTTCAATTACCCTTGATCGCTAACCATTTTTGATCGCTAACCTAATTTAATTACGTTTGATCGCTAACCTAGTTTAATTACCATTGATCGCTAACCTAGTTTAATTACGTTTGATCGCTAACCTAGTTTAATTACGTTTGATCGCTAACCTAGTTCAATTACCCTTGATCGATAACCTAGTTCAATTACCCTTGATCGCTAACCATTTTTGATCGCTAACCTAATTTAATTACGTTTGATCGCTAACCTAGTTTAATTACCATTGATCGCTAACCTAGTTTAATTACGTTTGATCGCTAACCTAGTTTAATTACGTTTGATCGCTAACCTAGTTTAATTACCATTGATCGCTAACCTAGTTTAATTACGTTTGATCGCTAACCTAGTTTAATTACGTTTGATCGCTAACCTAGTTTAATTACCATTGATCGCTAACCTAGTTTAATTACGTTTGATCGCTAACCTAGTTTAATTACCATTGATCGCTAACCTAGTTTAATTACGTTTGATCGCTAACCTAGTTTAATTACGTTTGATCGCTAACCTAGTTTAATTACGTTTGATCGCTAACCTAGTTCAATTACCCTAGATCGCTAACCACTTTTGATCGCTAACCTAATTTAATTACCTTTGATCGCTTACCTAGTTTAATTGTCTATAAAGGAGCTATATTCGAGGTAAAACGACTATCAAACCCATACCACCATAAGTAACATAATAAACATAAGTATGACTCTTCCTATTGTAATAATGCAAATTTCAAAATGAAACCTATAATCAACACTGACACTCTCACTTACATCAGGCCAGGACTTGCAACCCCGTCGAGTATTTCATGCTGGTCTTTGGCGAAAGACATAGTTCTACAATTTAAGCCAATCACAATAAACCATTTCCTTGAACGTATTTGTGTCGGAAATAGCTCGTCGCGGTGTTTGTATGTTTGACTTTGAGATTGCCATAAGTCGGATATTTCAGTAGTATCAGGACCAAAAATGATAAGCCTTTTGAAGTCTAAATATTCGGTAACTAAATCTATCCAGTGTAATTTTCAATTTCGAAATGTGGTCGCGCTAAAGTCGGTAAAAGTCAATACAAATCAACTATATAACCAAGGCTTAGGACCGTTGACTCAAATCTCAATGGCGTCTCTTTAAACCTCTGAACCGGATTTCCCATATGGGGCGGAAGTCGCTTCTTTTTCCACCGCTAGGGGTCTCTGTGCTGGGCGCGAACTTATGATGACGTAAAAGGTCCGAAAATAGGTTTATAGATAGTTTTGACTAATTGTCATACTTATGGTTATTAAATAGTCTTTATGTTCCACAGTTTCAGGGTAAACCACACAATACAGAGTATGTATTTAAAATGAAGAAAAACAATACTAAAACTTAATTGTTTTTGATGAAACTTCAAAGGCACCAATCGGAGCCTCCGAAATGAACTAGGCCCATGCGTGTGGCGAAGCGAGAATATTTTTTAACTAATTTAGTTCGCCGTGATTTTACGCTTGGGGGCGCTTACACGGCCGTAAAATAAACAAAGCTCAACCCCCGTGACCCTGTCGACTGCTTAAGTATTTGGGCCATGGTCGCGGATTGTAAGTATACGTTTTTATTACTCTTACTGAATTATTTTAATTGAAATAATTTAACATCTAATTTTATTTAAACAACCATGCTAAAGATGTAACTGTTCGAAAAGAAAAGGTTAAAAAACAAATGGTAAACCTTTATGTAGAAAGGTTATGAAAGTATGAAAATAAACTGATTTTTCAACTTCAACAAGTTTCGTTTTATTAAAAATAGCAATTCTAAAATAAAATACTTAATTTTGTTGTCATCCATACATCTAACCAAAGATGCAATAAAAAGTTAATAGCACCAAAAACATTTACGTTAATTTAAGAATGAAACTTTGCTCTATCATAAAAATTTTATGACTGACCCCTAAAATATCAACGATTATTTAAGGAAGACCCCTTCACAACGGTAAAATGAGCGCCATCTATGGTGAAAATATTTTCCTTAACAAACTGGATATTTCCCCACATAAAATTTGACATGCATGGGCCTAGTTCATTTCGGAGGCTCCGCACCAATTTAATGTTCAGCCTTTCATTTAAAACCGTTTTCAGACCTATCGAGCATACAGTCTTTAAAAAGTGGTCAAAAAACTTTGGCTATCACAGTAAACATTTCCCATGTTATTGCTATGGGAAAATTTTCTTTTTTTGCCAAATTAACTGAATTATTAAATATTATTTTTATGAAAATGAAAACCACCCTTGTCAACTTTACTTTCTATATTAAAAACTATTGCATGGATCTCTTTGAAATTTTAACCACATATTAAGAACCCGGATTGTAGTTCAGAGGAATTTTTTCAATTCACATCCAATCAAAAAACCACCCTAATAAAGTCAGTATCAAGTGTTATCTATGATAGCATGACGCCTGTTTTGTTTGATTGGAAATAGTTTTAACATTGGTCGCGGCGTGGCGCCATAGACACGCTACACTAAAAGAACCACGTGCCATGCCTCAATTCCAATCCATCGATCAGGGGTTTTAGCTTATCATTCTAGTTCATCTGTGTTTAATTGTCTTAGCTTGAAGAATGCTTCCTGTTAATAGAAGCGTCTCTCAGGGTATAATGTGCTAAGGCAGCTACGTTTTACCTTTACGAGAGACGATCACGTCACGGAGAGGTATTACACTGGGCGTGTGATGGTCTGTGTCTGTCACCGCGTTCCCAGTTGTCAAATCGGAGGAAACGTGGATCACAGTTCACACAAGTTCCGAAAATTGTACATCATTACGCAATCTATCTCACTTAAGCGTCACTCATTAACTAGCCGTTAAACCTTTTTCCGTTAGCTTTCCGCCATTACGGTTTTTAGTTGCAGCTAACAACGACACCGTGCACTAGTCTTTCGTGTATCACACATAAATATGTACTTATTGGCTTCTAACGACACCCATCAAAGTTTATATGGAACGAGTAATGAAGATTGTATCTTCATAGTTAATATGAAACGAGTAATTTAGATGCGTCGCCATTGAATTACAAATCATGCATTGGAAACTCCATTCAAGGACGAGTTAAACATCTTTTCCATGAAAATTTTATGAAAACAGAGTAGAGAAGTCGATTTAGGATAAATGAAATTTATCGATTGTGACTCTCAATTAGGGTAGAGCCGGTTAGTTAATTTTACTACTGTGTTATAGATCTGTTTCTTGCATTGTCATCGATATCTTTGCGTGATAACGAAATTAAGCAATTTAGAAAAACATATGAAGTTTAAAGACGTTTTGAAATGTTTTGATCAAGTATCGAAATTGTACAATTTCAGATTCCTATTGAAGATATGAAACACGCTTTTGCCAAAAGATGTCATCTTAGGCTTCCATAAAAGTAGGGTCTTCGTGCCGATACTGGCACAGGTACAGTGGAAGGCAGGGGAGGAGGAGGCGTTGAGGAGGAGGAGGAGGAGGAGAAGGAGGAGGAGGAGGAGGAGGAGGAGGCGCTGAGGTGGAGGAGTGAGAAACAAGATGGTGGATGAGAAAATGGTTAAGATGGAGAGAATCGTATAAGAAACTTTAAAGTGGGCGGTTAAGTCTTTTTGATTGACTCACCCCTCTATCGCACCTGCAAGGGGTGTTTTTGATTGACAGGTCAATGAAGCGTGTTCGATTCTCGGATGTAGAAGTACATACATTGGAGAATGAAGATAGAGTGAATTATGATTTAAGAAATAAACAGTATTTTAATATGTTAATTAGATTAAAATTTGAACCATTAATTTCCCCGGTATTAATCAAATGGTTAAGGGGGTATGAAACTCCAGATGACGTTGGGGGGAAAATAAAGAATCCCCGTAAAAACCCAGCTCTACCGATTATTCTAGATCATTCCAGAAAATTTAAAATACCCCTTAAAACCCAGGTTAATATCATGGCGTTATTACCAATAATGCTCAGCCAAAGCTAGAATGACGTATTAGATGATGGTATAGCTAAAGTGTATAAAAAACCGAGACCCCGAGTTAGAGGACCATCGCGTATTCTGTAAGGGAGAGGAAAAGTGTTTCTTTTTGTTGAACATTATTAATCAGGAAGTTATAGACTTGAATGGAGTGGGATGTCCCAAAGCCAACGAAATCGAGGATGATGGACCCATGATTACATGCATGCTTAGACATAAAACTGTCCGTAATAATAAGAGGTATTTGTGTGCACTTTCTAAATGTATATTATTTTTCGAGTGGCTTTATAATCACAAGGATATTGTAAATAGTCAATTAGGGTATGAATAAATCGAATGAAACAACATCAATAAAACGTCTTTAATTGTAAACGTAGGCATCCTCCAAATAGCCTAATGATTCAGTTAAGATAATCCGATTTATATGGTTTAAGACCGTCCGGTCAAACACAAGTAATTGCGCCGCCACCTCAGCATCAACTTCGGGGTTCACCGTACGGGCGTCCCTCCTCCGAATAAATATCTCGTAAACAGCAGCCGCAACACTTAGAAAAATGAAAATAATCGAACAAATTATGAAAGTATAATTGATAATTATGTTGAAAACTAATTAAGTACCTGAAACCGTCACAATTAGGGGTTATATACGCATCATTCGGGATGTACTTCAAATGATGTGCATCTCTCTCCGGGCTAAATAAAAAATGTAAATAAATACTCATCTCCTTGTACCAGAAGTAAATAATAGGGGGAAGCACGGATTTCTAGCTCCCTGCGAAACACTATGAGATACGTACTTCACCCTATTTAGTTATGCCTATACTATTTATATAATTAGCAACACGTACATGGGGTGCATCTGCTCGGCGGTGATGTCTTCCAACTTTAACATGAGATCCTCAACCCCCGCAATTATAATGCTGGGCATCATCAAACCCCGGATGTTAGCGATAATTCTAATATTGTAATTTTATTAGTACTATTTAACAAACTAATTATAACACCCTGTTTATTTACTTAAATCCATCGCAATTCATTACTTTAGCGATGAATTGTGGTGTGGGATTACCCTCGTAATCGTCTAAAGCATCTCTATTAAGTTCAAAATAAAATCAGACCTAAATAACGCGTATAATGATACTATTATAAAAAAATTACTTACAAGTCCCCCACGCTCAAAATTGGAAGTGTGTCTTCACTATCTCCCGCCTCCTCCACCACCACATTAACTTCCTCGTTAACTTCAACATTATAATCGAGTTCATCACCACTAATTTCCTCCAAAAAATAATTACACTTTCATCGTCACTAATATCTTCCACGTCTTCTCCCTGGTTATATATTTCAACCGGGAACGCATCCGAAATCGGTAAATCTTACGCTACCATCTTAAAATTAAGATACTTGAAAAAGAAATTTAGGTGAACTTTACTCAAGGAGTGAAAAAAAAACGTTGTGGCCAAATTTTTAAAAATTGTCCCCATCCTCATGTGTAATAGTATGAAAACCTCTAACCCTCCCACGAATTTTCCCCGAAACCGTAGCATGAATTCAAACAATTAGTATGAATTGTAGAGTTAAAAACTCTACAGTTGCTAATCCCTAACCCCTTGTGGGGATATCCGAAAAACCCCGAAACGATAAGAAACTTGCTTGAATTATATTGCTAACTGAAAGGATACGGTACAGAAAAAGAGTACGTATCCGACCCCTCGTTTCGAACCACCCTGGCGACGAAGCCGCGTACGTCATCATCTAGCTGGACTTCCCACGTCGATTTAACTTCTCGACCTAGAGGTTAAACATCCTCGACCTAAGGCACATATCACGCTTGGAAATCAGGTGGTAGCCCGCCGATGGGCAAGGTATTAAGAGAATCGTACCTATTACTATGGTTTAAGATGGGGGAGTTTGGGTTTTTTTAAAGTAGAGCGTAGTTTTGACAGAGGGAGTTGACACATCGAGGAATCATTTTGAGTTTACACTACCTCGAAAGTAATCCGAATTGGGATGAAGTTGTCAATCACCTCAATACAAATACGATGCTCTTTTCGTATTACACCAAGTTTGAACCAAGTGAGATGGATGACGTCAATGTGAATTCCGTAATACGGTGTTATATTGCGACGTAAAAACTTTAAAACCTGGAAAACACACGTAGAAAGACACTGTTAAGGTTGACAATATTTTTAGCCCATGAGAAAATTAGGAAAGGAAGACCAGGCATAAACAACGCTGGGAAAGATTAAAAAACCCGTAAAATACGTGAAGAGTTGAAGAATTTAAAAACAAATAAAAAGAGTTGCTAAAAGGGTAAAACGTTGCCGAAAGTGTTAAATGACTAAATCTTGGTTGAAAGTGTTGTTAAATGACTAAATCTTGGTTGAAAGTGTTGTTAAATGACTAAATCTTGGTTGAAAGTGTTGATAAATGACTAAATCTTGGTTAAAAGCGTGAATAAATGACTAAATCTTGGTTGAAAGTGTTGATAAATGACTAAATCTTGGTTAAAAGCGTGAATAAATGACTAAATCTTGGTTGAAAGTGTTGATAAATGACTAAATCTTGGTTAAAAGCGTGAATAAATGACTACATCTTAGTTGAAAGTGATGTTAAATGACTATATCTTGGTTGAAAGTGTTGTCAAAAGAATAAAAAGTCGTTAGAAAGGGTTGATAAATGAGAAGATTATGGATGAATGTGTTGATAAATGACTAAAAAGGTAGCCGAAAATGCCGTTAAATCACTAAAACATTAATGAAAATGTCGTTAAATGACTATAGTGTGATAGAAAAAGATGTCAAATGATTAAAAGTGGTAGAAATTGTCGTTCAATGACTTAAATATGAATGAAAATGTGAATAAACGACTATAATATTAAAGAAAACGATGCTAAATGACTGAAAAGAGCTTTGAAGTGTTGTTAAATGAGTAAAAAGTAGTTGTATGGGTTGTTTATTGAATAAAAAGTGGTGGAAAGTGTTATTAGATGAATAAAAGTGGATTGATTGTGTTGTTAAACGAATAAAAAGTGTTTGAAAATGTTGTTCATAGACTAAAATGTGGTTGACAGTTTTGCTAAATAAGTAAAAAGTGGTTCAAAGTGTTGTTAAATAAATTAATCGTGGTTGAAATTGTTGTTAAATGAATAAAAAGCCGTTAGGTTGATAAATGAGAAAATGATGGATGAGTGTGTTGATGTACGACTAAAAAGTGGTCGAAAGTGTAGTTAAAGCACTATAGTATGATAGAAAATGATGTTAAATGACTAAAAATAGTGGTAGGAAGTGTCGTTCAATGACTTAAATATGAATTAAAATGTGAATAAATGACTATAATATAAAAGAAAATGATGCTAAGTGACTGAAAAGCGATTTTAAGTGTCACTAAATTAATAAAAAGTGGAAGAAAATTTAGTTAAATGAACATTGAGTACCTGAAAGTGTTGTCAAATGAGTAAAACGTAGTTGCGTGTGTTATTAAATGAATACAATGTGGTGGAAAGTGTTATTATATGAATGAAAGTGGGTTGATTGTGTTGTTAAACGAATAAGAAGTGCTTGAAAATGTTGTTCAAAGACTAAAAAGTGGTTGACAGTTTTGTTAAAAATAAAAATGCTTCAAAGTATTGTTAATTAAATTAATCGTGGTAGTTTGATAAATGAGAAAATGATGGATGAGTCTGTTGATAAACGACTATAAAGTAGTCGAAAGTGTAGTTAAAGCACTACATGTGATAGAAATTGATGTTAAATGACTAAAAATGGGTTTGAAGTGTCGTTAAAAGACTTAAAATGGGTTTGAAGTGTCGTTAAAAGACTTAAAATGTTGTTGAAAGTGTCGTTAAATGATTAAAATGTGAAAGAAAATGTCGTTAAATAACTAAAATATGAATGAAGATGTGGTAAAATGACTATAATATAAAAGAGAATGATGCTTAATGACTGAAAATCGGTTCGAAGTGTCGTTAAATGACAAAAAGTGGTTCAATGTGTCGGTAAATTAATAAAATGTTTTTAAAATGCCGTTAAATGAACAATAATTACCTGAAAATGTTGTTTAAAAACTAAAACTTGGTTCACAGGTTTGTTAAATGAGTAAAAAGTAGTTGCAAGTGTCGTTAATTGAATTAAAAGTGGTTGAACGTGTCATAAGAGGAATTAAAGAGAGTTGAATGTGTTGTTAAACGAATAAAAAGAAGTTGAAAATGTTGTTCAAAGTCGAAAAAAAAAGTGGTTGACAATTTTGTTGAATGACTTAAAAGTGGTTGAAAGTGTTGTTAAATAATCAAATAGTAATTGATAGTGTTGCAAAATAGCCAGATAGTGTTTGAAAGTGTTGTTAAATAACCAAATGGTGATGAAAGTGTTACTAGATGATTAAAAAATGGTTAAAGTGTTGTTAAAGGAAAAAAAACTGAGGGGGGGGGTTTGAGAGTGTTGTTAAATAATTAAAGCGCGATTAATTGATAAATGTCCTACCTTGGGCTCTCTGGCGCTGAACATAGCTGTATGTGTAAAAGATACGAAAAGCCAGTTAAATTTAGAAATTCCGTCATTTTCGGTTCTGTGTAATAAGAAACAAAAACATAAATAAGAAAAAATTCTACCATGATTCTAAACATAGAATATACGGATATGAAGATACGGCAGTGTATACGTGAATGGTCGAATTTATCGTATCATAGAGAGACTCAGATCCAAAGATAAGGCTTTTTACAATTCTTCAAATTGCCCTCAAGATTTTTAAATAGGTCATGTGAGAACCAATTTACTCTAAATTATTTTTTTTACCTTTGCCCACGTTGTACCACGCCCTTAAGTGTTACATAATAACATTTTTACATAAGCCTTGACTTAACCCTCTGTAAATTATCACCCTTCTATGTACATTAACGTAATTATAAACGTCTAGATCGATTTAACCAGTTCTGATCAGATATTTTGTATAAGGGGTAAAAATCTTTTTTTTTTGATGGGCATCGTCCACCTAGACATCACTAATTTAAATAGTGATGAAGTCGTCGGAGATGGAAACGTTAAAGATTTCTATCAACAAAATATGGTTGAAAACGTTGTTAAATACTAAATTTCATTAAAAAGCGCGGATAGATGACAAATTTTTATTAAAAAAAAAAATTCGGTTGTATAACCAATTTCAATAAGAAGTTCTGCTTTTTGAATAATATTTGCTTTAAACTCTTTTTAAATGAGTAACAATTGTTGTTAATCGAGTAAAAAGTTGTTAACAAAAGATTAAATAGTGGTTAAAAGTTTTGATTAATGAGAGAAATGGTTGGAGTGTTGATAAATGACTTTAAAGTGGCTGAAAGTTTCGTTCCATGACTAAAACTTGGTTAAAGCGTAGTTAAGTGAGAAAAATATGGTTGAAACTGTTGTGAAGTGAAAAATATGCTATTGAAAGTGATGAAAAATAACTAAAAACTGTTCAAAGTGTTTTAAAACGATTAAAACATATAGGATGAAAGTTATTTCAATGATTTTAGGCATGTATAAATGGAGGATACAAAAACATCTCAACAGCGAGTGAATTTTGATCACACGAATACAACGAGAAATTGGTCCATTAACGCAACAGATGTGGACTACCTAAAAAAACATTTGAGTTAAATCAAGATTAAACGATATCATAACCAAACATTGGGTGCATCACGACGTTTCGAGGAGATTTTTGACAGTTGATTTTAGTCAAAACCTATTGGCGAGAATTTGACATTTGGTAAACTTGTTTGCAATATTAACCATGGCTTTGAATGCAGAATTTATCAAGCCTAGACTATTTTATCAGTAAAAATCTACTCAAGACAAACTACCTTATCGGTTTGATAAATACAAATTTCATTGGTGGTAACGTTGAAATTGCGAAGCATACCAAAAAGCTCAACCCTTTTATCAGTATCATATTCTTTTCTAAATTACGGTGAAATTTCAAAATATACGTAGTTTCTCTAGAGTTTTTAATACCACAGTCACTGGATTGAAGGGGCTCCGAACCCCTTGACCGGGGCGGGGCCGGGGAAAAACGAAAATATACATGTGTCGGCCCGCTCCCGGTCAAGAGTTCGGAGCCCCTTCAATCCAGTGACTGTGGTATTAAAAACTCTAGAGAAACTACGTATATTTTGAAATTTCACCGTAATTTAGAAAAGAATATGATACTGATAAAAGGGTTGAGCTTTTTGGTATGCTTCGCAATTTCAACGTTACCACCAATGAAATTTGTATTTATCAAACCGATAAGGTAGTTTGTCTTGAGTAGATTTTTACTGATAAAATAGTCTAGGCTTGATAAATTCTGCATTCAAAGCCATGGTTAATATTGCAAACAAGTTTACCAAATGTCAAATTCTCGCCAATAGGTTTTGACTAAAATCAACTGTCAAAAATCTCCTCGAAACGTCGTGATGCACCCAATGTTTGGTTATGATATCGTTTAATCTTGATTTAACTCAAATGTTTTTTTAGGTAGTCCACATCTGTTACGTTAATGGACCAATTTCTCGTTGTATTCGTGTGATCAAAATTCACTCGCTGTTGAGATGTTTTTGTATCCTCCATTTATACATGCCTAAAATCATTGAAATAACTTTCATCCTATATGTTTTAATCGTTTTAAAACACTTTGAACAGTTTTTAGTTATTTTTCATCACTTTCAATAGCATATTTTTCACTTCACAACAGTTTCAACCATATTTTTCTCACTTAACTACGCTTTAACCAAGTTTTAGTCATGGAACGAAACTTTCAGCCACTTTAAAGTCATTTATCAACACTCCAACCATTTCTCTCATTAATCAAAACTTTTAACCACTATTTAATCTTTTGTTAACAACTTTTTACTCGATTAACAACAATTGTTACTCATTTAAAAAGAGTTTAAAGCAAATATTATTCAAAAAGCAGAACTTCTTATTGAAATTGGTTATACAACCGAATTTTTTTTTTTAATAAAAATTTGTCATCTATCCGCGCTTTTTAATGAAATTTAGTATTTAACAACGTTTTCAACCATATTTTGTTGATAGAAATCTTTAACGTTTCCATCTCCGACGACTTCATCACTATTTAAATTAGTGATGTCTAGGTGGACGATGCCCATCAAAAAAAAAAGATTTTACCCCTTATACAAAATATCTGATCAGAACTGGTTAAATCGATCTAGACGTTTATAATTACGTTAATGTACATAGAAGGGTGATAATTTACAGAGGGTTAAGTCAAGGCTTATGTAAAAATGTTATTATGTAACACTTAAGGGCGTGGTACAACGTGGGCAAAGGTAAAAAAAATAATTTAGAGTAAATTGGTTCTCACATGACCTATTTAAAAATCTTGAGGGCAATTTGAAGAATTGTAAAAAGCCTTATCTTTGGATCTGAGTCTCTCTATGATACGATAAATTCGACCATTCACGTATACACTGCCGTATCTTCATATCCGTATATTCTATGTTTAGAATCATGGTAGAATTTTTTCTTATTTATGTTTTTGTTTCTTATTACACAGAACCGAAAATGACGGAATTTCTAAATTTAACTGGCTTTTCGTATCTTTTACACATACAGCTATGTTCAGCGCCAGAGAGCCCAAGGTAGGACATTTATCAATTAATCGCGCTTTAATTATTTAACAACACTCTCAAACCCCCCCCCCTCAGTTTTTTTCCTTTAACAACACTTTAACCATTTTTTAATCATCTAGTAACACTTTCATCACCATTTGGTTATTTAACAACACTTTCAAACACTATCTGGCTATTTTGCAACACTATCAATTACTATTTGATTATTTAACAACACTTTCAACCACTTTTAAGTCATTCAACAAAATTGTCAACCACTTTTTTTTTCGACTTTGAACAACATTTTCAACTTCTTTTTATTCGTTTAACAACACATTCAACTCTCTTTAATTCCTCTTATGACACGTTCAACCACTTTTAATTCAATTAACGACACTTGCAACTACTTTTACTCATTTAACAAACCTGTGAACCAAGTTTTAGTTTTTAAACAACATTTTCAGGTAATTATTGTTCATTTAACGGCATTTTAAAAACATTTTATTAATTTACCGACACATTGAACCACTTTTTGTCATTTAACGACACTTCGAACCGATTTTCAGTCATTAAGCATCATTCTCTTTTATATTATAGTCATTTTACCACATCTTCATTCATATTTTAGTTATTTAACGACATTTTCTTTCACATTTTAATCATTTAACGACACTTTCAACAACATTTTAAGTCTTTTAACGACACTTCAAACCCATTTTAAGTCTTTTAACGACACTTCAAACCCATTTTTAGTCATTTAACATCAATTTCTATCACATTGTAGTGCTTTAACTACACTTTCGACTACTTTATAGTCGTTTATCAACAGACTCATCCATCATTTTCTCATTTATCAAACTACCACGATTAATTTTATTAACAATACTTTGAAGCATTTTTATTTTTAACAAAACTGTCAACCACTTTTTAGTCTTTGAACAACATTTTCAAGCACTTCTTATTCGTTTAACAACACAATCAACCCACTTTCATTCATATAATAACACTTTCCACCACATTGTATTCATTTAATAACACACGCAACTACGTTTTACTCATTTGACAACACTTTCAGGTACTCAATGTTCATTTAACTAAATTTTCTTCCACTTTTTATTAATTTAGTGACACTTAAAATCGCTTTTCAGTCACTTAGCATCATTTTCTTTTATATTATAGTCATTTATTCACATTTTAATTCATATTTAAGTCATTGAACGACACTTCCTACCACTATTTTTAGTCATTTAACATCATTTTCTATCATACTATAGTGCTTTAACTACACTTTCGACCACTTTTTAGTCGTACATCAACACACTCATCCATCATTTTCTCATTTATCAACCTAACGGCTTTTTATTCATTTAACAACAATTTCAACCACGATTAATTTATTTAACAACACTTTGAACCACTTTTTACTTATTTAGCAAAACTGTCAACCACATTTTAGTCTATGAACAACATTTCAAACACTTTTATTCGTTTAACAACACAATCAATCCACTTTTATTCATCTAATAACACTTTCCACCACTTTTTATTCAATAAACAACCCATACAACTACTTTTTACTCATTTAACAACACTTCAAAGCTCTTTTCAGTCATTTAGCATCGTTTTCTTTAATATTATAGTCGTTTATTCACATTTTCATTCATATTTAAGTCATTGAACGACAATTTCTACCACTTTTAATCATTTGACATCTTTTTCTATCACACTATAGTCATTTAACGACATTTTCATTAATGGTTTTAGTGATTTAACGGCATTTCGGCTACCTTTTTAGTCATTATCCACACATTCATCCATAATCTTCTCATTTATCAACCCTTTCTAACGACTGTTATTCTTTTGACAAACACTTTCAACCAAGATATAGTCATTAACATCACTTTCAACTAAGATGTAGTCATTTATTCACGCTTTTAACCAAGATTTAGTCATTTATCAACACTTTCAACCAAGATTTAGTCATTATTCACGCTTTTAACCAAGATTAGTCATTTATCAACACTTCAACCAAGATTTAGTCATTTATTCACGCTTTTAACCAAGATTTAGTCATTTATCAACACTTTCACCAAGATTTAGTCATTTAACAACACTTTCAACCAAGATTAGTCATTTAACAACACTTTCAACCAAGATTTAGTC
>JAEQBA010000037.1:74150-106606 GCA_019434445.1 Phalangium opilio | reverse complement strand
TTGCGCATGTGCGCCACGCTCTTAGAGAGCCACTGGCACTGGGACCCGATTCTCTAAGCTTCGAAATGGAAATTTCGATCGAAAACATTTCGATTTCGATACAAGATTTCGAAAAATGCCAAAATGGTATTCTATAAGGTCGTTTTCGATAAATGTCTGTCGATTCGAAATCGTAATCCGAGATAGATATCGAAATCTATTTCGACAGGGTAGTAGCGGACGAAAACCTCTTCGTTATCATTTTCCTCCAATCACGATCGCGCATCGTTATCCTGCACGAAAGACAACATAAAGGGGGAAAAAATGGCCGCGATAAACCTAGCTCGCCTAGAAATGATTAACCTCGCGTTAAGAATAGATGGAAGAAGAGATTTGCGACGACAGCGAGTACTTAGAGATAAGTCCAAAGCCTTTGAAATTTCTGAAGTAAATTTTCGACGTTTATATCGTCTCGAAAAATCGGTTGTAATAGAACTTTGCGAAGAGCTTCGTGGGCCTTTGTCAGGGAAAAGAGCCACTAATTTGCCTGTGGATTGCAAGGTTGGTTTCCACTTATTTTTTAGTACAAATTAAATAGTTCTTTTCAACAATTTTACTTTTAGATTTTGATTGCTTTGCGCTTCTACGCCGTAGGGTCATACCAATTGTGTGTTGGTCAAGATTTATTCTTCGAAGTTAGCCAGTCAACTGTCTCTCGAGTAATAAATTGCGTTACCAACGTAATTATAGATTCATTGGCTGAAAAGACGATCAAATTCCCATCAAATGAGATTGAAAGAATGTCTATACAAATGAGGTAACGTTTCCCCTTACCTTCACATGAAAAAGAAGTAATGATTTGGCTTTTCATGTTTATGGAAAAACCCGTTTTCCTGGAGTAATCGGGGCAATAGACTGCACACACGTTGCAATAGTACCCCCAGTAAAAGTAAATGGGTTAAATAGGGAGTATTTATACGTTAACAGGAAAGGGTACCACTCCATCAATGTGCAGTTGGTATGTGATTTATCATTACATATAATTTTAAAATCCCCACTAAACACTTAATCTATATAATAGATATGTGACTATGACCTAGTAATTTTGCAGTCTAACGCAAAATATCCGGGATCAGCCCATGACACATATATCTACAAAACATCGGAAATATCTTCATACTTGGAGAGGAAATACGAGGATGGTTCGATAAAAGGCTCGTGGATATTAGGTAGATGTAAAATATTTCAATCTCGTAAAACCAATTTCCGTGATTTAATAGATAAAAAATATTTAATTGACAGGAGATAGCGGCTACCCGTTATTGCCATGGCTGATAACTCCGATTTCAAAGCCAGTAAAAGACTCTCCAGAAGAAAGATTTTCTCAACGCCAGCAGTCTGCTCGCAGTGTTACAGAAAGATGTAACGGTGTTTTGAAACAAAGATTCAGATGTTTGCTAAAAGATAGAGTGCTCCACTATTCTCCCCAAAAAGCTACGAAAATCATAACAGCTTGTGTAGTTCTTCATAACATTTGTATCTTGAGAGGTGTGCCTGATGATTTCAACGATCTTGAACCGCTAGAACCAGGAGAATACGGTGCCGATGATAAAATTTGGATCGATAATGAACCATGGGAGGATGTCGCAGCACCATCGGCTAACCCGGTTGATAAATGGAAATTGGCTGGGCAACAAACAAGACATCAAATTATTCGTAGGCGATTCACAAACTAAGGTTTAAAAAATATTTCCGGAAAGAAAGTTTAGACAACAATTGTATGTTTTTATTAAAAGCTTTTTAAAATATTATGTTTGCTTCTTAATTAGTTGTTCCATTAAGGATTGTAACAATGTATTGTTTTGCCTTACAGCAGAGAGTTTTAGCATTTCTATTTTGTTCCTTTCTTTTCCATTCATTAAAAGTTCTTTTTGTTGATTAGCCATTTCCTTTAACTGATTGGCTATATTTTTTTGTTCTTTTGACACATTTTCCGCTGCCCCCACAAGTTGAGTTAGCGTAGCAGACATTTGCTTGAAGATATCATTTTGGGATTCATTGAGACTTTCTAGAAGTTTCGTCGTAGTTTGCATTTCATTTTTTGTCTTTGATTTTCGCTCATCCATGATCGCTTGCCTTTTCTCCAAACTCTCTGTAAAATTTTAAATGTTATTAGACTTCACTAATCTTTATATTATTTTTATATCCCTTACTCTTTGCATCTTTTTCTAATCTCCTTTTTTTTCTGCATTAGAAATTTCGTTCTCAGCTTTCAGCTTTTCTGACTTTGAAACTTCTTCGTTGTCTTCCTCTCCTTCTGGCTTATGTATGGTATAATCTTCTAATCCGAGAAAGCGGAGCTCATTTAAGGAATCAGTAGACAGAGAGTTAAAACCTTGACTTGTGGTAGGAATGGCATTTAAATGACTAGCATTGGGCTGACTGATCAAACTAACAATCTCTGGGCTGTCTGTTTCCGATACTTTGTTATTCTCAATTGGTTGATGTTGCTGCAAACAAATCTCTAATTGATTAGGTCCTAATTCGAGCAAATTTAGTCATCTTGGTGTTGCCACTTCAAGAAAACTAAACGACTGCCCTTTAAGTGATTATTACTCACAGTTGCAGGAATACCGAATTCTCTAGTTTTAGCGATACCATCGGTTAACTCTTTGCCAAATATGGCCAAAAATCTTTCCTCCAAATCCGTAAGTGTTTCCGTAGTTTTTTCTCCTCCTCCAGTTCCGCCCATGGACTTGTTTATTCTACCTGCTTTGTTCTTAATATTTGATTTCCAATCCGCTAACATCTACACGTGGTTCGGTCATTGACTATCCTTTGTAATAATTAATTTGTACAACCATTTGTATTTACCTTCTTCCATTTGTCGACAGTTTTGCAAGGACCCGTTCCATCGGAGTTTAGGTGGTCCGCTAGTTCTTGCCAAAGTTTTTCATAATCTTCGATTGTGAAATTTGCGCTAAATTTTCTTGTCTTAAACCTCTCATGGGTTTTTAAGTAATCAATAATTGTCTCTTGTTGGTTTCTTGAAACCTTTTTCTGCCGTGGGGTGGCCATTATACGTAAATAAACTGAAAATGCTTAATAACTTAAGTAACTCCAAAATAGTATACTATAACCGAAGTCGTTACTGTCGTTTCTTCTACTTTGTCGTAAAAATACAAAGAAAGAATTTCAAGAAAGCATGTCATTATAAGCCTTTGGAAATCCCGCAATTCTCATAATTCTTCACTCTCATTGGTTGCTTAGATCATGTGACTACCCACATGTTTTTTAACACACCCCCAAAATAGCGGAAATACGTCATGCGATCGAGTTGTGGCCACATATCGAAAATCGAAATCTCCCATAGCGATTATCGAAATCTGATGTTACAGAATTCGTAT
The DNA here is from genome assembly GCA_019434445.1 of Phalangium opilio. NCBI lineage: Eukaryota > Metazoa > Arthropoda > Arachnida > Opiliones > Phalangiidae > Phalangium > Phalangium opilio. The sequence goes on along the minus strand of JAEQBA010000037.1, from coordinate 103,220 downwards.
TTACGGACTCGATCGTTATCAGCTAGTTCGAAATCGTTATCGATTCGAAATCGAAATTTTTATTTCGAAGCTTAGAGAATCGGGTCCCTGGTAACGTTTTTGAAAGGGGGCTGACGGAGAATTTGGTCTCTCCGAGAAACGAATTGAAAGCGCGACGTAGAGAGAGAACTGCCTGCCTGCCGTGCCTGGTATATAGTGAGAGGGGGAGGAGGGAGACGGGCGTCTCGCCCGGAGAGGAGAGAGAGAGGAAAGAAATGTAGTTTAAATTTCGCGGGCTTTTTGAATGCAGAGGCATAGTGAATTGATAGAAACTACTTCCCCTTTCCTCTCTCCCGAGCGAAGGGTCTTTGGGGAGGGGGGAGGGAGGGAGGTTGGTAGGGGAAAAACATGTTTATTGGGAGAGAGAGCTTTCAGCAAGGAGGATATATTAGGCCTTTTTAAAAAGTTCCCTGTACAAACGATGTAATGGGGGAGGAAAGCGGAGATGGATGGCATTTTTCCCTCCCGCGTTTCTGCGCGCGCCCCATGTGAAACGTCATTTTTTAAATCGCCTATTATACAGTCTCCTTGGTCTCCGGCCTTCTATCAATTCACGGTAGTAATAGCATGCGCTTGAGGAAATTTGTTTTCACGCTATAGGATAGGCAACACCCTATCTCGGACGGCATCTTATTCTGTATATACTCTGTTACAACATCGGTTGTCAGCACGCGCAAACCTAGGTCTCTATGCCACCTAGATTTATGCGTGCTGACAATAGACAAAAAACTTGAGGATCTTCAGGTTTTAAAATAAGCGCGAGTTTTTTTAGCACGAGTGCACGGACATCTAGGCCTTAGTTTCAAATACGTGTAGTAGGCTGTAGGCAATTTCACACGTATTTGAAACTAGGGCCTAGAGTGCACTGGAGCTAAAAAAACTGGCGGATATTTTAGATCCTGAAGTTTTTGTCTCTTGACAGCACGTACAAAGCTACGTCACATACAGACGTGGGTTTGCGCGTGCTGACAACCGATGTTGTAACAGAGTATATACAGAATAGGGTCTTTGCGCGTGACGTCAAGTTACCTTCCCCCTTTCCTCTCCCCTTGCCGGCTGCCCGCTCTGGCCACGTTAGGACGCCATGTTGACATCCCCTGAAAACCGGTTTTCGCCCCCTATTTCTTCTCCCTTTTTACTCTCGCGGAAACACCCTATAAGCTGCCGTCGGAGATAGGGAGTTGCCTATCCTGTAGAGTGAAAACAAATTTCCTCACGCGCATTCTTTATCCATGGTAATAGTTTCAAAAAGAGGGCTAAAAAAATTGGGAATTTAATTTTTGTTAAAAGGATTCTTTTCATGAACTCCTTCGGTGGAAAGGTAAGAACACCCTTCATCTCTACCCCCCCCCCCGCAAAATATTCTCTTCGCGGGAGGGATGAACACCCTTCGGCCACGCTTTCCTCCCCCAGCAACATAGGGATTTTATTTAAAGGCCAATTTCAAAAAGGGACCGGCAGACTAAGCCCCCCCCATCATTTTTTGACAGCCACGCTTTTGATGGAATCTGATGGGGTAGAACTACAATATTTTTGGTCTCAGGCTCTAAACCCAGTGACACACTGAGACATTTCGTGAATTTCAAGGTCGTCCGCCAAACACCAATGTATCACTTGTGTGTAAAATACATATGCTTTTTGGCTTGAAAGGCTAAATTTTCAGTCTGCAACTGGCTTTAGGAATTTATAGCGTATATTTATTTAGAATATATTAATTTATATTTATATGATTAAAAAAGCCTAATTGCAATTAAAATTATACTATTTCATTAAAATTAGGCTTTTTTAATCACATAAATATAAATTAATATATTCTAAATAAATATACGCTATAAATTCCTAAAGCCAGTTGCAGACTGAAAATTTAGCCTTTCAAGCCAAAAAGCATATGTATTTTACACACAAGTGATACATTGGTGTTTGGCGGACGACCTTGAAATTCACGAAATGTCTCAGTGTGTCACTGGGTTTAGAGCCTGAGACCAAAAATATTGTAGTTCTACCCCATCAGATTCCATCAAAAGCGTGGCTGTCAAAAAATGATGGGGGGGGGCTTAGTCTGCCGGTCCCTTTTTGAAATTGGCCTTTAAATAAAATCCCTATGTTGCTGGGGGAGGAAAGCGTGGCCGAAGGGTGTTCATCCCTCCCGCGAAGAGAATATTTTGCGGGGGGGGGGGTAGAGATGAAGGGTGTTCTTACCTTTCCACCGAAGGAGTTCATGAAAAGAATCCTTTTAACAAAAATTAAATTCCCAATTTTTTTAGCCCTCTTTTTGAAACTATTACCATGGATAAAGAATGCGCGTGAGGAAATTTGTTTTCACTCTACAGGATAGGCAACTCCCTATCTCCGACGGCAGCTTATAGGGTGTTTCCGCGAGAGTAAAAAGGGAGAAGAAATAGGGGGCGAAAACCGGTTTTCAGGGGATGTCAACATGGCGTCCTAACGTGGCCAGAGCGGGCAGCCGGCAAGGGGAGAGGAAAGGGGGAAGGTAACTTGACGTCACGCGCAAAGACCCTATTCTGTATATACTCTGTTACAACATCGGTTGTCAGCACGCGCAAACCCACGTCTGTATGTGACGTAGCTTTGTACGTGCTGTCAAGAGACAAAAACTTCAGGATCTAAAATATCCGCCAGTTTTTTTAGCTCCAGTGCACTCTAGGCCCTAGTTTCAAATACGTGTGAAATTGCCTACAGCCTACTACACGTATTTGAAACTAAGGCCTAGAGGTCCGTGCACTCGAGCTAAAAAACTCGCGCTTATTTTAAATCCTGAAGATCCTCAAGTTTTTGTCTCTTGTCAGCACGCGCAAAGCTACGTTACCTAGAGACTGTATGGCTAGTGTACCCGCCTATCCATTACTACTTCTAATTTCCTAGACTTTTCCAGGTCGTGTACAAACCCTGCGGTACCACTAGAAAATCGTAAACGCGGGTGTGGGGTAAGCCATTGTTTTTAAAAATTTGTAAAAAACTATAAAAGGAAATTGAATTTCTATCTTGAAGGACGCTTATTTTGTAATTCTCTTCAAAACTATAAACAGCAAAAGAGGAGGAGGGCTGTGACAGGATGTAGATCATATTAAAAAAAGGGAAGAATAGTTTTTGGGCAGAATCTTTACTAGGGATATGTTTGTAGGCATGATGAAAAGTACTCTATGGAGTATTTCTCTCCTTATAATAGGATAGGGCTCTAACAGAGTAGCTTCTCTGAATGGACGTTACAGAATGGGGCCCAGCACCATAAAGAAAAAGAGTGAATTACCTGAAAAAGGTGTCTTTTCCAAAAAAATGTACATTGGAATGTTGCATAAATAACGCCACTTTTCCATACTGGTTACCAGAGAGAACTATTGAACTTGCAAGTGATAAATTTCCAGCATAGAGACCGTGAAAATTGGGTTGGCTTTCCCATTTGCCCTATAAGTGTTGAGATATACCTTAGGCATTTGTGGTTGAAAGAAAACAATGGAAATCTACTAATTACCTTAGCATGTTTTCCACCTGATCCTTCGCAACAATTCCACGTATAAATGAAGGCGGTAGCTCGCCTATGAACTTTGTAGGTGATGGCTGATTTGCAATATTGGCACTTTGTTCCAAAAGCTTTTTGAACAAGAGATGTCAGAAAAGGAGTAAACACAAAACACATAGGTTCCCTTATTATTTCTTCAGCCGTTAGATGTTTAGGTTTTTGCGGCACAGGCTAAAAAGAGTAACATATAAGTATTAATTTGAAATTATAAGAAGATTGAAGAATTAAAGTGGGAGAACTTACTTCATTGTACTCAATTATTAATTCTTCATAATCAGCATCTTTATCGTCATCTTCCGTAAAATCATTTTCAAAATTGAGATCATCACATTCTCCTTCATTACTATAAGTGTTTGCGGAGATTTAGGAAAATTTCTAACAAATTAATTAAACAATATTCCAAAAAATATTACTCTAGATTTTCAAGTTCGTCTCCCAATGCCTCCTGCTCTACTTCATCAGCGTCTCTTTCCATTTCATCTCCATCTTCCTCCCTGAATTAAGGTTGCCCAAATTAGAAAGAACCAAGACTGTAGGATTGTTTTAAGTTTAACACAAATGAAAAGGGCATGTTTACTTTTCAAGCTCTTCCTCCTCTTCCATTTCCACTTCAAATAAAGTACGTTTTGCCCGTTTTGTTGGAGTTCTTTTAACAGGCGTATTAGCCAATGGTGACTCCATAGCCAAACCTAGCCTCTTATAGGTAGGAGTCTCTGGTTTATCTGCAAATAAAAGAAAAAATAAACTCCCGGGCTTAGTTAGGTGAATAAAGCATTGAATATCTACCTTTTGGTGTCACACGCCGATAATGTCTTTGAGGAGGAAACCCTGGAGATGTCATCATCTCAAATGTGGTAATGGGGTCAGTTTGAGTAATTTTCTCAGTGGTATCAAACACACTTTGGGTCCATTTATGACACATTTCCCCCTGGCTTGTTTTCAATAAACATATAAATATATATTAGCTAACAGCATAATAATTACTGTGAAAAAGAGGGTTGGGGGCCTCAAAAACTTACTGCAGTTTGTCAAGTAGGAATGTCACAAATTTATCATTTTGTGATCCTATTCCCATACCCCACCGATTCTTCTCCGTTGTCCATCTTTCAAAAACTGCTTTACTAAGCTTTATTCTATGGATAGGTTCTGCAAAACATAATGGATTTCTAATTTGTCAGACAGTAATTGGTTTAGTTAAATTTTTTACCTTTAGTCGCCATAGTAAGTTTACTTATATATAAGTTATAAATGAATTTCCAAAGCCAAAATTTCCAAGTTTCCTAAGCCTTGGTCAAAACAAACGTTTCACTCACTGTGATATTTTCCTAAACTACAAAAATTTTCTAATATTTCAGTTACTAGTACTATTAATTCTTAAATTATGTTATGAAAATTATAATAAATGTAACAAAAAATTATAAAAACAGCAACAAATTCGTGTCAACTTTATATTCAAATCGTAACGAACTAGTCTAGTACAGCTCTCTACGACAGCAAAGTTAGAATGAATTTCAAACTTAGAAAACCGTTGCGAAAACCGGATGAAACCGAATCCTGAAAGAAAAAGACGCGACAATATACCCTAAACGGACGCTCTACGCGCGGGTTCTAGCAAGCCATGATTGATATTGTATTGGACAGTCCAGAATGGGGTCTTTGTATGACGTCATATAATTCAGCCAATCGTGGGGTATGGACTTTTTTGGAAATCCTATACAACACTGTCTTCTCCTGGCGCCATCTAGCGTTCCAGATCGGTAATAAACGGCGCCGACGTAACCTTTAATCGCCAACCTTTGAAGATTTACTAAACTCATTTCGGAATTTTGTGCCGAGAGTTTGTGAAATTGTAAATCTTCCCTAAAATGGAATAATTTTTCAAACAGAAGAAAACGAACATATAACGAGAAAGGTTCCCCCAAATAAATGTAGCTTTCGCTATGAAAGCTTAGAAAAACAGGCTTAGCTAGTTCAAAAGATTGTGACAATTGAGACTGCAACTTTCTTCAAGATTAGGAAATTCCTCAAACCCATTTTTTGAATACAACCAGTTTAATCGTATAAATTATTTATTCTGCTAGTATTTTTTATTTTTATTCAATATAGATTCTTACCAGTCAAGGCTTACCGTAGCAAAGGAATTCACAAGAAACTAAAAGCGCGAAAAAAAAGAGAATGTTTAGCAGACAGCTTTAACTTTTTCCACAGCCCACTCGATTAGTCGATTCGCGCTCATGGACTCTGTGCGTGTTAATGCGTGATCTAGTGGGCTATGTTTTTTCTAACCACTGTCAATTTGAAAAAAATTAAAGAATGCCGCGGGTTAGAAAAGGCGGGATATTCGACTACTGCAACTGTTGAAGTGTTGCTAGATTGAAGAACATTAGCGGTTAAAGTAGAGATAAAAAATGCGACTTCAAGTAGAATACGCTGATGGCTCGGTGTCTGGAAAGATATTTCACATCAATTCCAGTGATTTTTCTAAAACGCAAAGGCTTGAAACTTTTAGGAATACTGTAATGCTAACTATAGACATTCCTACAAATCGGTAAAGTCCGTTTTCGGCGAAAATCGAGTCTCTGAGCACCAAAATATTGAAAAGCGGCGAAAATGCGGCGAAAATGCGGCGAAAACCTTATAAAACGGCGAAAAAAGCGGCGAAAACTTTATTTAGATTTTTTTGGTTCAGTTTGTTTTATCACACATTTTTGCTCAGTTTATATATTATTTAGTAGGCTATGGACTCAGGGGCAGACCAGGCTCACTTATGTGGTAGTGATTGGTGCCATTGCCAGGTGGCTGGCGGTCTTAAATTATAATGGGACGCAGAAAGCGCGATCGACTTGGCTCCAGGCTGGGAAATAGCACACTTCCTCTGGTCCAAAACCAGTTTATTAATTGCTTGGACTAGTTTTTAATTCAAGAAGTGGGGTTACTGGTCCTCGGGACCAGTTTATTAATTGCAAATCTATTGGAGAGCAAAGGCTGGGACCAGTCCGGAGACCAGTAAATTATTTCAGACACTAGGGGGTCACTGGTCCAAAGGACTAGTTTAAAAACCTTATTTCCCAGCCTGCTTGGCTCAACTTGGCAATGCTTTGTGTTTCCAAGGATGATTGGGGGTGGATACGAATTCAGAGAGAAATACGCGCCGTAACTTCGGACGCGATTGGGTCTGGTGGGACGCTAAAAATGGGGAAGGAATACTTGGGACGAAAGGCAGGTGGGCTACCTCAGAACTAGACCCTACTTAGCGCCATCGTGTTGGCCTAATTTTGCATGCATATTGCCAAAGTTATTTTAAACTTTTTTCTCATAAATAAAACTTGCAATTGAAACATTTAATTTTATATAGAGTTAATCTTAAATAATTATTGTTTCGAAATTGTTCCTAAAATAATAGTGCACATAGATGACGCTGCAATAGGGAAACGCCGTTAGGGATTTATTTGAACGCGCTGGGCGTCTGCTGGAGTTCTATCTTCCGCTTTCAAGGGGGATTGAAGGGATTATAAGATCAAATATTTCATTAAATAATGTTTTTAACTTCAAACTATGGTGTAAAATGATCATTTTTATGCGCGAAAGAAGAAAAATGTAAGCTTTTTCAAACATAGTAAAATCATGTTTGGTTTCATTACAATGCGTTAGTAGTTAAATTCCATATTTTTCATCAAATGACTAATCTTTTCAATCGTCCTTGAAATAGGAAGGAACAACTCTAGGTGACGCCCAGTGCGTTCAAATGAATCCCTACCGGCGTTTCCCTATTGCAGCGTCATCTACGTACACTATTATTTTTGGAACAATTTCGAAGCAATATTTATTAAATATTAACTCTATATAAAATTTAGCGTATCAGTTGCAAATTTTATTTATGAAAAAAAAGTTTAAAGTAACTTTGGCGTATGTATGCAAAATTAGGCCAAGACGATGGCGCTAAATAGGGTCTAGTTATGAGGTAGCCCACCTGCCTTTCGTCCCGAGAATTACTCCCCCATTTTTAGCGTCCCACCAGACCCAATCGCGTCCGAAGTTACGGCGCGTATTTCTCTCAGAATTCGTATCCACTCCCTATCATCCTTGGTGTTTCTCTCAAGCACAGCACAGCCAACTCCGTCGGGATAAAAAAACTTATTTTACCTATGTAAAAGCGCGTATCAGGAATTTTCGGCTTTTTAGCTCGAAAAATCAAAGTAGTCAGCTTTTAACATGGTCGTCTATGGGAGGAACACAGTTTTTTGGCCCTTATTTCAAAAATATTGGTTCAAATTTCTTGAGATTTAAATGAGATATGAAAATTAAAAGCGGAAATTTCTGATCCGCGCTTTTACATAGGAAAGCATTGTTTGGATGGGCTTCTCTAAAGCGTTTGCAGCCATAGCCCTATTGAGTGTGCTGTGGTTGGACCAATGAAAATAGAAAAAAAAATTAGGGGATTTTTTGCGGCGAAAATCTACTACAAATGGGGCGAAAAACAGCATTTTTGCACCTAAAATGGGCGAAAATCCTAACCTTCGAGTGGAAACCAGTCTGGGAAATAGCACAATTCCTCTGGTCCAAAACCAGTTTTTTAATTGGTTGGACTAGTTTTTAAATTCAAGAAGTGGGGGTTACTGGTCCTCGGGACCAGTTTATTAATTGCAAATCTATAGGAGAACAAAGGCTTGGACCAGTCCGGAGACCAGTTTATTAATTGCAAATCTATAGGAGAACAAAGGCTTGGACCAGTCCGGAGACCAGTTTAATATTTCGGACACTAGGTGGTCACTGGTCCCAAGGACTAGTTTAAAAATTATCCTTGGGTACGTTCAGTAACCGTCTTTGATGGCAGCGCTTACTAAGCGATGTGAGATTTTTCCTACTGTACGCTTTTTCGCGTTTCCGGTTTTGACGTCATGATGCTCAGCGCTTGCCCATCAAAAAAACCATCTAATCGATATGGTTTTTTTGATGGCGTGACGTAGCGCTTGACTGTTGAACACTTGGCAGACGAAAAGTTGGCGCGGGATTTGAAAATTAAATTTCAACAATGATATTCCTACAGTAATTGTATTAGTAATTTAGTTTTCTTTACAAAACTACTTCAACCATTCAAATAGGCATAATTTTCTTAAACAATTTCATTATTTGCGAGTTCGTTTATAATTAAAAAGAGCCATTTGCGCTTCGCAACGTTTTGAGGGCCAGCAAGACGTTTCCCCAACTCCTATTTCTAAAACAGCGCTAACTTCAAAATGTCACTTTTCCGTTCAACAGCCTTTTACGTCACTGTGACGTCTCGAGCCCATCAACCACACATCAAGAAAACAGCGATTTCCTTGAGATTTTCGTTACTGAACCTACCCCTTATTTCCCAGACTGGTCACTGGTGGAAACACTGTTTGCAAACTATTACGTCTGCTAGTCATTCTTATTATGCATTGTAAAGTAAACAAGTTGGGAAAACCAAAATATTACCTCCGTGTCGAGAAGATTATATAAACTTAAGTATCCAATGAAAACGTCGACCTTTTTGCCCTCATCCTTTCCCGTGCTTTGCGCTTCCGCATTTCATCCTTACTCTCAACATTATCTTCCTCCATTTTACATACAAAAATCAAATACTCACAAAAAGAAGCGGCAAAAACCTGCTGGCTCTTTACAACCACTTAATTTGACTTAATATCCAATTTCCAACAACAATAATATACCGGTAGTCTAATTGACAACCTACTAGCATCGAAATTCTCATTAAGAATGCCTCCCGCGGATAAAAAAGGGCAATTTTCAACTAGGTGGGCGTTATCTCATTAGATTTGAAAAATATCATTTGTCTTTTTTACCAATGCCTAACCGTTTGGATTTTTTTAAAGCAATCTTAGCACCAAAAAATATTTTTTGATACAAAATAAATGTTTTATATTCTTATTAAGAATAAAACAAGAGGATAAAAAAGGTCTGTCCTCTCGTAATTTTTTAAGCTTTTATCATGATTACTCTATACAACAGTAACAAGGAGTATAAACCCACTAGTGGAAGCAGTATTTTTTTCCCGAAACAATCTCGCTTATGTTTATCCTCTCTAGACTTCGCTAAAAACGTATTACTCCTACGTAAAATATTAATAGACAGGCAAGGATTCATACCATTAAAGAAGGAGCGCAATATTATCCATATTTTCATTTCATATACAGAGAAAAGAAATTATTATGTTTCTGAGAGGAGCTTCCCATTTTGGTTGTAGTTTTGAAAAGTATATCGAAATACACGGGCCTTGATAGATATAGGAGGCAATGAAGGAAATATATCGCATGCACGGGCCTTGGTAGATATAGGAGGCGATGATAATCTCTCTCTTTGCACGAGAGGTTTATCTTTAATATTTAAATAAATATAATTATTTTTAATTATTTTAATCCTCAATTATTAACATTAATAATAGTTAAATCGTTTAAAATAACGTTATACCTATTATCACATCAAACTTTGCTAATATTGACGTTTAAAGTGAAGGGTACCCCTCTTGCCCGCTTTCTTCAAATTTTGGGGCATATATACGATTCGTTTCCATTATAACAGTAAGGAAAAAGCGCAATTGCGAAAACCTTTGGTGGCGATTCTAATTTAAGGAGGCTAGACGTTCCTCGTAACCCTAGCTGATCGCCGCGTATATCCTAAAACCAAACGATGATAATGGAGTAGAAGCAGATGGAGTCTGCCCATTCAACCGAATACCATTGGAACGAATCCCATTCGTCCGAAAATTTCTAGCCAGTATTTTAAAATCTAGCCCAATGGCGGTTTCTATAAAAAAGGGAATTTTTTCCCATTCAATCGAATCCCATCGAATCCCATTGTAACGAATTCCCTTCAACCGAAAGTATATTAGTTTTATAAATCATTTAACAATGTTACGCCTTTTCCAAAATATTGATGTTTAGCTTCATTGACTTCTCAAATAATATGCCTTTTCCAAAACATTACTGTTATGTTAGGTTAGGTTAAGTTGGGTTAAGTTGGGTTAGGTTAGGTTAAGTTGGGTTAAGTTGGGTTAGGTTAGGTTAGGTTAAGTTGGGTTAGGTTAGGTTAAGTTGGGTTAGGTTAAGTTGGGTTAGGTTAAGTTGGGTTAGGTTAGGTTAAGTTGGGTTAGGTTAAGTTGGGTTAGGTTAGGTTAAGTTGGGTTAGGTTAAGTTGGGTTAGGTTAGGTTAGGTTAGGTTAGGTTAGGTTAGGTTAGGTTAGGTTAGGTTAGGTTAGGTTAGGTTAGGTTAGGTTAGGTTAGGTTAGGTTTGGTTTGGTTTGGTTTGGTTTGGTTTGGTTAGGTTAGGTTAGGTTAGGTTTGGTTTGGTTTGGTTTTGTTTGGTTAGGTTTGGTTAGGTTGGATAACCGATTTTCCATAATATTTTCATTGAGGTCTTTGCATAATAAAAGCGGGCCTTTTCCAACAAATTATTTTTAAAAAGATTCTGGAGCAATTAACGCTGCATTTATTAAGTTCCTTGAACAATAAATAAATGCCTTTTCCAAAATATTGATTGTTTTACGGGTCATTTCAGGTTGGCTTTGATTCGGCTCGGTTACAATAGAGGCATCCTTTTAAACTTGGGATTTGACCATCACAGTATAATTATTTATATAGGAAAGTGTATTGATAGACGCAAGCTTAAGGAGAACGGTATTTTCTTTAAACCAAAAGAGGTAATTTTTAATTCAGTTTTAAAATACGGCGTTAAAAATATTTCTTTTAATAGCAATGAAAATTTTAAGATAATAAACCCGCACATTTTGGCTATATTCGGTCCAACGGGATTTGGTTCAATGGGACATTCGGTCTAATGGGATTCGGCCCAATGGGCCAGGAGCGAAGCAGATTGGTGTCTATGTGGAATAGACGGAAGACCAGTGGATGGTGGTGTTAGAAGCCAGTGTAAGTGCAGACTGGTGTCAATGTGGGATTGACAAAGAACAGAAGCTGGTGGTGATTAGAAGCCAGTAAGAACAGACTGGTGTCCGTGTGGGATGGACGAAGACCAAAAGATGGTGGTGATTAGAAGCCAGTAAGAACAGACTGGTGTCCGTTTGGGATGGACAAAGACCAGAAGATGGTGGTGTGAGAACTCAAGTAGAGGAGCGATTTCCGTGACTGTGAAAGCAGTTCGGAAATGGCGAACACGTTTGCTCCGATTCGCAAACTGCGAACGCAGTCTCGTGGGTGTAACAACGGACAGACACACACACAGACACGGCCGTTACAGAACCTCCCCTGGACTACGTCACACGGAGAGGTAAAAAATAAATGTGTTTCTTATTTAGGGAATTTCACTTCACGTTCCAATCAAATAGTCAGCGTTTTAGGTAGTTAGTAGAAGAATATTTCGGTAAAGACAACGGCTACTGTTCCTGACAACAACATGAGGAGCAAGTAGAAAGGAACACTGACGCTACTCAGGTCCAAGGCTTCAGTGATTTGTAATGGGCTCTTCCACATGAAGTGTTCAATAGAGTAATCTCTCGCTTCTTCCTGATACTTGAAAACTTGCTTTTCGAACATCGGCTCTACTCTGTAAAAAAATACTGGGGTTAAGGATAAAGCATGGCTATCACTTGACCGAAAAAAACTACTTTGCAGCTGGACGTCAAACGTCAGATTTGCTTTTTACGTTGTCGCCCAGCGTTATAGCGTTTTCACTTAGCGTAGTTCATGCAAATAGTGGAACCAAGGCTTAACAGATAAACTGAACACTGCACTAATTGCGGTCCATCTATTGTCATTCTTTTTTGCAATCTTTGTTTCTAATATCATACAGATTTGTATTGTTCCTAACCTCTTCAAAAAACCTTTCAGAATTGAACTTCGGCATTTTCAGGGATTTGTACAAGTAACTGACTCGATTAGGATCGAAATAAATAAAAAGATGGCGGACCGTGGACGGCCTCTTCCGAACACGCGTGGGCGAAAATGACGTCACGACTCTAGCTTATTGCTGATTGGCTCGCGCAGAGCGTTAATGTTTAACGCGGCCAAAAAAATAGATAGCTAATATAGCCACACTCAACGTAATTTCTGTCCAGCGTAACTAGGTTTTTTTTTCGGTTGTCGCTTGACGTCGGGCGAAAAGTCGTGATTTACGCCAAGTGAAAAGCATGCTTAATAATCGTTTTTGAAAAATTTTTTACTTACACCAGTTGGACGTTCAATTGCGGTATGCTTCTGATCCAAGAGGTGTTGAAAATGAAGTGATAGTAGTCCAATTTAAGAGCTTGTTGCGAAAAGTAAAAACCTCCTTTTCTCACGATGAGCTCTTTCATCTTGGGATTATTCAAGCAAATTTCCAAGATCTCAATCATACAGCGTGACTTTACGATCAGAGCTCTTTCCTCCGATAAAATAATATTAAGATTTTTCGGATAACTTCAGCATTTTTTCCTCATCGAATGCGTCTAGCCATTCCTTAACAACTGGGTCTCTGGCCGCCTGATACAAACCAATGACGTCAGAAGAATAGAGGACTTAACACGAAGAAAAATATTTACCAAATCCTTTATATATTTTAGATCGTCTGGGTCAAAAAATGCAGGCTCAATTCCCGATTTGATCAAGTCGGAGAGGGTGTCGATGCAGTTGTAGCTTTCCGTCGAGAAGTCCGTTCGCAAGTAACAACCCAAGAAGAACAGAATGAAAGTCACTCCGATAAGCCAGGATGAAGCGAGCAGACGGCAAGTAATGTGCGGTAGAACAGCAGGAATCGCTACAAAACATAATTATCCTATTCGCTTTATGTCTGACTAAAACGACGGCCATCTTTCGTAATTAAGGGGGTTAATTGTATCTCCATTACGAAGTTGAATTATTTTTTAACATTATTGTTGACATATTGCTTACGTTCGGAGCACAAGAGCGACGCGTTTTCACACAAAGTTTCAAAGCTTTCTTGGGCCATTTTCTTAACAACTTTCTTGGTGGGCACCGATTTGTATTTGTTTGTTACGATGGAGTAAATGACGAGTAAAAGTGACAGCAGGATCAAGGTGAGCACTATCAAAATCACTACCTGCAGATTGAATTGAGAAGAAAAACGCAATGATTTAAGCATTAATTACATTGTTATAGAATAAAATTTACTTCGGTTTGCATATTTAAGAAGGTCCAGGAAGTTGACGATAAAATCACTTTGGGCCTGGACACGATAATCAGATTGGTTATACTGACTGGTGGAGACGGATTAAAATGATCCAGTCGACTGCGGAAAAATGAGCTTAACTCTTTCGACGCCATAACATGAGATTTCTAAAACCGTCGTAAGGGGTAATTACTTTGTTTTCCCATTCGTTATCAGAGTGTTTCAATTTTAGCCGTAAAATAGCATATCATGAAAAAATTTGGCGCAACTTGTGTTTCATAAAAGCCATCTCTCTCAATATTGTCCCCTTCGAAATTCAGCCTAAATGAAGTTCAAAACTTAATTGCAATAAAATTTTAACATTGGTTTATAACATTCCGTTGCATTTATACCAAGAAGAAATATACGTATAAGAACGCTTAAGTTCTCCAAATTTTAGGCTGCTACTCTTACGATGGTGTGAGGGAACATGTAAGCCCAACACCATTTATGTGCGTCATAGCTAACCCCAAAACAGTAATGTAACGCTTTCCAATAAATCGGCTTTGATACAGCCGTCCATCAAATTAAACCTAAACTTGAGGGTTTCCGCAATCTCACCGGGTGAATTCTTTGACGATGCCAATCTTATACTTCCAAGAGGCGGAAGAGGATCTTTTCTTAACTATATAGGGCCCAAACCAACTTCTTTAACTCATACCATAGAAATAACGCAGTTCCTTTCGCAAGTCTTTCACATTACGAGCTCTAAGGTGGTAAGTGGTTGTGGATCTTCCCTTAATCGGTGTCTATCTACGCTTGTTTTTCGTGTGTCAGGGGCCACACACACACACACACACACACCCGGCACCCCCACACACACACCCACACCATCGCAATGTTAGGTCTGGTTACATAACCACACCTAGCAAAAGTTCGAGTTTTTCAAATTTTCGCAAACCTATTTGCTCAAAGGAGACAGTGAGGAATAGCGCATTAATTGATTAATTCTCGGTTTTCACTGGGCGCTTTTCGTGCGCTTTTCGCAAAATTTCGCGTAAATGTAAAATCTTCTACCATTTTCTTTGGAGAAATACGCGTTTTCATTTCTTTCACCATTTTATGATCTACACTCGCTGAGCGTATGTGGTTATTAAGCCTAGGCTGGTACTTGGTTGTGAACTAGAAATTATACAAATTAGTGTCAAGTGGCTTTGTGATATTTAATTGTCGAAATTCAATACGAAATTACTAATAGGAAAAGTTAGGAAGTATCCTTATCTTTGTGATAAAAAATAACAGAATGACTTCAATCGCCGCAATGTTCTCATACTTAGCGAGTTTATTTTCTCGTTTTTCCCTCAGCGAAAACTGACACGCTTCAATAAAAATCAATGCCGTGAATTTTACGTTTTCGTGTTTTTTTTTGGATATTTTTGCGTATCGAAAAACGCCCAGTGAAACCCCAGTGTAAGTCTAATTAAAAATCGAATCGAACTTCAAGTGTGAAATTTACTTTATGTTGAGGAATCGTCTTAAATATTCTGCCATCTGTTCCGGGAGATGCTTCGTATACTGATGAAAAATGAAAGTTTAATTGTCATCAAAATGCAATCTTAATTCCCAGACACTGAAGACTGGCTTCAACAACAACAACGCCATCTCACCTCAAAATACTTATCTTTCGAACAATTAATATTAATCTCTTGGGTGTACCTTTAATAATAATTTGATCATCAAATCAAAGATAATATTTCGGTTTTGAAAATTCAAGTTATACCTGTATTTGAAATATCGATCATTTCCGACAAATTCAATTTCGTTCAATACCATTTTGTTTTTCACTTAAATTCTAGAATGGACAATCTGAATACTTCCAAAACTGAAAAGAGTTGCTGAGAGATTTTTCGTGTTTCTTCAGTAACAGTCCAAGATTAGATAATTGTGTTTGATTTGAAGCAAGAACAAATCTCGGGCATAAAATCAAAACTTTCCAAACTCTAACATAATTAAAGCATAAGTGTAATTTTTTTTTCAATTCTTTTATTTCTTGGTAAGCTGTCAGTATTTTAAAAACATGGGTTTTAGCTAGTTTATTATTATTGGCCGCAATTGAAGCTTTTCAATTTATAAGTTGCATATGAATATTATAAATATTCAAGGTCTATTCATTAAGGCTAAGTCAAAAAACCAGCCTCTTACTTGGGAGTTTCTCAAATCTATAAGCGATAAAAAATGAGCAGAATTATAAGAAAAGTTGATACTGGCCTTTCACTTTATTTTTTTATTCGAGTATTCTCGAGATTTAACGCGCAATTATCCCATACGGACATTGGCTATCGCGTCTTTACGCACCCCGTGAACTGCGCTTTCTGTTAACCACTCTCTACTTTCTTAAACTATAATGGGTTTAAGAGTATTATGGGGCAAGTTAAAGAAATCATGAAGCTTGACGCAGTTATGGAAGTTAAATGGAGTTCCATATTTATCCTTTAGCGGAAAATTAAACCCTGAGAAGTCAGACTCTGATCAATAATTTTGCTAACCAACATTAGAAGAGTTGGAGAAGCGAAAGTTTAACACGGGAAAAAATCGGTTTCATACGAGAATATTTACCCTTTCTGAGATTGAATTCTATTATCGTTAACCTATGTACCATTAAAGGTGTTTCATAAAAAGTTAAGTTTATATAGCTAAGTTCATGACAAATAATGGACTAACTTTTAATCAATAATCTCTTAAGCGTTTCTTTCGAAACTCTGTGAAGAAAATTCAAACTCAGAAACCAAAACTTACTTTGTTCGCGTGCTTCAATTTAAGGTTCTAGGAAACGTTCTGGACGTTGCTCATTTAAATCTTCTTTTTATTATAAAATAGTTAAAGGTATTGATGCGATTCCGTCTGGTTCTTTCAGCACAAAACCAATTAAACCCATTTATATCTTTTAGCAGTGCCGGATTAACACAATCGTTGGCCCCTACCATATGACTGCAAATATTTATGAAATAGATCAATGAACGAAGTTATTCTCAAAATTTCAAATATTCTTTTTCTATGGGTGAGCGTGTAGTGAATTTGGAATTTCTTATCGGGTTTTCGGTACCCCGGTAAACCGACTTAGCCAAAAAGTGGTTGTCGGAGCTCCTGGCCCATTCGACCGAAACCCATTCAACCGAAACCCATTCGACAGAATCCCATTCGACCGAAATGTAGCGGAATTTGGCGGTAAATTATTGCAGTAATTTGGTCTAAAAGCACGTACGTTTGGGGATTTCTTCTACAAGAGCTTCAGCCTCCCTGATCCCGATTTGACTCTACCAACTATGGGGACGTCTGGACCTCAATTCGTTTTGGAGTCCATCACACCTTCGGATGTAGCAGCTGCTTTGAAGCGTCTAAAGCCTGGGTCGGCATGTGGTCCAGACGGTATTACACCTAGATTACTTTTGACGATGGCGCCGGCAATAATAGGTCCTTTAGTTCGGCTATTCAACATTTCGCTCTCTACTTCGACTGTACCGTCGGCTTGGAAACTGGCGAACGTCGTACCTATTTACAAGAATGGTGGAAAGAGGAACGACATATCTAACTATCGTCCAATTTCCCTTACTTCGGTTGTTGGGAAACTATTAGAGTCCATCATTTCTGAGAAGCTAACCACTTTCTTTGAAGATAACGACATAATACCGCCATCCCAATTCGGTTTTCGACGCAACCGTTCTTGCACCCACCAACTTCTGCGATCCTTTAACAATTGGGCGCGCGTTCTTGATGAACGCAATCCACCAGATATCCATGTAGTCAGCTTTGATTGGTCTAAGGCATTTGATTCTGTCTGCCACAAGAGACTACTTTACAAATTAAGAAGATGTGGAATTTCTGGGACCATCCTGCTATGGCTTGAAAGTTTCTTAGCAAATCGCTACCAACGAGTTCTTTACCGTGGAGAGTGTAGCAGTTATCTTCCGGTACGGTCCGGAGTACCCCAAGGTTCAATCTTGGGCCCTTTGTTATTTAATATTTTCGTTGCTGACCTTCCAACTGTGATTACTGGTGACTGTTCAGTATATCAATACGCGGATGATTCCTATATCTCCCAGCCTATACGGTCTGCTTCTGATCGATCTTCCCTACAAGCCAACATAACCCGTGTTTTCGAATGGGGAGTTAATAACAACATCGCCCTTAACGTCAAGAAATGCAACTTCATGGTGCTGTCTCGCCGTAGAGGTACTGATGACACCTTCTACCACTTACACACAACACCTTTAACCAGGGTGTACACTATGCGCCTACTAGGAGTCATTTTTGCGTGTGATCTGACTTGGACCTCGCAGGTTAGAACGGTCACTAACAAGGCTAAGCGCATTTGTGGTTTGATTCGTCGTACGACAAAACATACCCGTGGTTCGTTGACCCTGTACCGGTCTCTGTGTCTACCTATTCTCGAACATGCTTCTCCAGTTTGGAACCCTCACCTTACCAAAGATGTTGCCTTGCTGGAGTCGGTACAGAGGGGGTTTACGCGGTTTTACTTACGGTCTCCTCGCCCACATTTCCCTGGACATATTTCCTATGATATGCGCCTACAGGCCTTGGAGTTTCAACCGCTCTGTGTTCGTCGAGCTGTGTCTGATGTCCTCACCCTATTACGACTACGCGACTGCCAATACTTTCAATTGGACGATATACTGACAGAGAATCCCAGACACTCCGTACTAACGTATTCCTTACGCTACACCAGATGCCTTGCGTTAAAGGAGTCATTTTTCTTTCGGTCTGTCTGCGGTTATGGAATAATCTTCCCGTATGTCTTAGGGAAATAGCAAACGACCTTTCTCTACCCGTATTTAAGACTAATATCTCAAATTTTTCTTTGACACTTGGTTCTCTAAAAATTGTTAAACTATCCTTTCTTTTTTATATTTTTGTATACTTGATATTTATTGCTTTCTATATTTGTATTGTACGTCCGGGTAACCACCTTAAATAGGCTCTTCTGCCTCTGTGGTTGCCAGTATCTTTGGGTGCGAAATAAATAATAATAATAATAGTTATCTTCTTATAAAAATGTTTTAGCCAATTAATGTTTTTATATTTTGTACGTAAATATAGGAAAAATTAAAGGTCATATTGCACTTATAACTTTTTGGGTACTAATTAAGGTTACCCCCCCATTTCACCCAATTCCCTTTTACCCAAACCTCATTCAACCCAATTCCCAGTTCTCCAATTTCAATTAACCTAATATTGCATACCCAAAAAGACTCAAATAGAGTTGAATTTGATGGTTTTATTTATTTATTTTTTCATTCCATAAGGGATACACTTACTTGAAGTGTATAACCGCTCCAAAGAGGAAGAGAGGTCCTCCTAACCAAACCAAACCTAACATAACAGTAATGTTTTGGAAAAGGCATATTATTTGAGAAGTCTATGAAGCTAAACATCAATATTTTGGAAAAGGCATATTATTTGAGAAGTCTATGAAGCTAAACATCAATATTTTGGAAAAGGCGTAACATTGTTAAATGATTTATAAAATATTACTAACCTAACTTAACCAAACCTAACCTAATATAACAGTTATGTTTTGGAAAAGGCATATTATTGGAGAAGTCAATGAAGCTAAACATCAATATTTTGGAAAAGGCGTAACATTGTTAAATGATTTATAAAATATTACTAACCTAACCTAACATAACCCAACCTAACCTATAAAACCAAAATAAAATACACCAGCTATAACATCCAATTTGTAGCTCAACCTAACAATGCTATATTTCTCATTGTGAAATCCTTAATACTGCTGAATTATAAATTGGCCTTCTAAATTCAGCACCTGCAAGGAAATTAAATTCGATTATTATCGATTGTTCAGGATTATACTTTTAATTCGATTTTAGTAAACTCACCTTCCTGATGGAGATTCGAACGAAAATTTTCTACGTGACGATCCGACGCTTTACCACTACACCACGGTGGGACGCAGACCACTTCGAAATCAAATAAACTAATATACTTACTAGCTTGGAACTTTCGGTTGAAGGGAATTCGTTCCAATGGGATTCGATTGAATGGGAAAATATTCTATTTTAATAGAAAACCGCCACTGGGCTAGATTTTAAAATACTGGCTAGGAATCTTCGGACGAATGGGATCAGGCCCGTAGCCACGGGGGGGCACCAGGGGGCAATGCCCCCTCAAAAATATATCCTGCCCCCTCAAATAAGATTTCGGTTTGCCCCTAAATGCCCCTAAAAATTTTCCAATGCCCCCTTATCAAATTTACTTTTTATTTTGGTACACAAATATTAAAACTATTTAGAATGTATATCAACATATTTTAGATTTATTGTCTTTATCTGTGTATATTCCTGATACACTTGAATTTTTTTTAGCTTTTCTCGTTATCCTTGATATATATCGCTGGTTTTGTCATCCAGGACCAAAATATTATGTCGGGGTACAGCGAGGGGTCGGGCGTTTTGGAAAAAGTGTTCGGGATTTCGAAATCCAATTTGATTTCTTCGGATTCCGTTTGATTTCAGAATTCGATAAAATGCAATGAATTTCATCGAATTTTGAGATTTTTCCCATGATTCCGTCGGATTTTGCTATTTTTCTCGTTATTTCGACGGATTTTGCGATATTTCCATTGATCTCGTTGGATTTTGAGATTTGTTACGTGATATCCTCGGATTTTGAGAATTTCCCCTTGATTTCGTCGGATTTTGTGATTTCTTTGGATTTTGGATTTCGTGAATTTTGTAATGGATTTCACGATTTCTTTACTGATTTTGTGATTAGAGAGTAAGGACGGCCTTATAAACCCAAAATTTTACCCCCCTTTCAGGGGGGGGGTAAAATGTTTTGGGTTTATAAAGCCATCCCTTGGGTGGGAAGGGGGGATTTATGACGTCACGTGATGGTGTTGGGGGGGAGGAGATGGGGGGAATTGATGACGTCACGTGATGGTGTTGGGGGGGAGGTGAATGTTGAGCCACCTGGTGGTGGTTTTCTTGATGACGTCACGGCTAATTTTTTTATGACGTCACTTGGCTGGTACCTGTAGGGATAGGCTTATGCTATTGTAGATCCTGAAAAACATAGGCTTATGCTAGGTTATTCTAGGCTTATTATTATTACGAATCGAATTTTAGTCAAAAACCTTTAATGAACACAATCAATTCCAATTAATTCGCGAATGTACGCGTCGTTATTTAAGCAAATGTGGAATAAATTATATAATTGTAGCTTACGCGTCAAGTTTTTGTCACGAACCAAGTTACAAAAATCTTCGAAAATGCTCGAAGGAACTATACACGCTGCTAGGAATTTTTTTACACGGTCGTAATCATTGTGCGACATAGTACCGCGACTTACATAATATTTTTGATATATATCATTCATGCGTTTTACAATAGCTTCGTACATGCATTTAATAACTTCGGCTTGATCATTTAAAAGCTTGAAGTGAAATCTCATAAAACTAAATTTCTCGTTCAGTTTCCCTGCCTCGGCCTTTGTTAGAGTGAATACGCTGCCATCGTCGAATACTATGCTCCCCTCCATAACGGTTATTTTTATTTTCAAGTTCAAGTAACGATAATTACCCAGTCGCCAGTTTCTATAGATGAATAGATCTCCGTCCACTCCTCCATAAATTCCTTCAAAACGTCTTCCGAGATGGTGAGAATAGTCCCGTCCTTCTTTGTCAAAAGTAGGCTTGGCTCGAATCCATTTACCCCGAAAACGGCATAGCATTCATTACTTAGTCTAACACGGGCGTTCACGCGGTAAACTCCTACTTTGGCGGACATCCTTACGGCAGGTCTTTACGGTTTAAAAGGTTACAACTGAATGATCTTTATTGCGTGATTTTCTAGAGTGCGGGGGTTGATAATTAGCCTGAGGGTATATTGACTGATGCTTTTCTTTTTTTATTGCCCTTTATTGGCCAGGTGGTTGAGGACCATAAAAGGGGGCGTGGCTAAACCAGTTCTATTGTTGTCAATGGAATCTGAGTGATTTATGACTCACACAAACGTGTTAAGACATTCCATCGGCTTTTTATTTATACGTAGTATTTATACGTAACATCGTTCAGACTGGTCTATGGCCATAAAAAGGGGCAGAACTTGAACAAAAGAATTTATCCCCATCCGTTTTTATTTTTACTATAAAGACGTGTTTTAATGGGTTTAGGGGTATGGTCGAATCAGTTGTATTGTTATGAATGGAATCTATTTTCGGATTTATTGCTTTGTTAGTCGGTGACTCTTCCTACCACGAAACATTTAATTGTTTCCAGGTGTTTGCCCCTAAGGCATTATCCTGACAAGTCTCAACATGTTATGTCTTTGTTGCGTTACCCGAAATTAAAGTAATATTTTTAAAATACCAAAATGCAAATTCAACTAGGAATACAGTTACGAGGATGAAAGTAACGGCCACTATTTTCCCTGGCTTTGAAAGAGCTTCGCGAATTAACGTCTGCTTAGTAACAGCATCCATTACAATCTAACCTTTCATCCCCTTATTTGGGATATAAATAGCGTCTGATTTGGTCCGGACCTCATTTGATTGTTAGACACCGCCAGGATAAGATGAATCGTGAAATTACCCGTCTAGAAACGTTTGGTGCATTTGCGAGTACGTTTGTAAAACCGTCAGAACTAGCCCGTCATGGGTTTTACTATTTAAGTTCGGGGACGGACGCTGTTAAATGCCATTTTTGTGACTTAACGCTACGAGGATGGGAACCTAACGATAATGTTTTCGAAGAGCATCAGAAATTCAAGGCAGACTGTCCACTACTTCAAGGATTACCAACAAATAACATACCTATATTCATCCAAAACCCATTGACTAAAGACATGCCGCCAAACAGAAAGTACAGAGATGTCCCTCAAGAAGAGTGGGAGAAAGAAAAAGTCATTCCGCCAACCCAACCCATACCAACAACACTTACTACGAATGACGATATTGTACTAAGAATTAAACGCGTTAATCTCGAGAAAGCTATAATTGAAATGTTTATTCAAGAACTTTTGCGACATGAAAGTTAGATCCTATTATTGTAATATATTCCATACCTTATTACGTTTCTAAATTATAAAAGAACCAATCAAAAACTTGAAATGTAACTCGAAATAAATATAATTTTTTCCTTAATTTGTTCTTTGTATTGCTATTATACCTACTACAGTCTTGATAAAACCTCATTGAAATAAATTCTAACTAAATTTATTCAAATCATTCCTATTTTCAATTTGGTTCCTCAAAATGATTTATGGCTTTAGGGAGGGGTGAATGACCTCGGGTCCCTGAGATGCATGGGAATTTATTTTTCTTTGATTGGGCCACCCCACAGGTTGGTTTATGACCTTGAAAAGGGGTGCTGAACAAAAGCATCTATTCCCTTTGTCTTTTTGGGTCATTCCAAGACTTCTATGGCCATAAAAGAGGGCTGAACTTGAACAAAAGAATTTATTTTGTCAATTCTTTAATTGGACCCCACACCAGATGGTTTAGGGCCTTAAAAGGGGGCGTGGTCGAACCAGTTGTATTGTTATCAATGGAATTTATATTTAGAGTGTTTTATGACTAGCCCAAACGTGTTAAGACATGTTTATGACATTGAGGGGGATCTGTTTTTCTAATTGTATCACGAAAGTATAAAAGGGCGGATCACTCTAGGCTTACTCATCAGTTTACTTCTGACCGCTGTTGATGCAAGCCAAGAAATCTTCTGCTCCCAAACATAAATTGTGAGTTATTCCGTGCCCATATCTTAGTGCTTTAGTATTTTGACTGTTAGTTGACTCCTAGTATTTTAAATTTTTTACAAGTATTTTAGTATTTTAACTTAGTTTTTACAAGTGTTTTCAATTTAACTTAAATTTTTTACAAGTGTTTTTAGTATTTTTAACTTAGTTTTACAAGTATTTTCAATTTTTTACAAGTGTTTTAGTATTTTCATTTAGTTTTACAAGTGTTTTAGTATTTCATTTAGTTTTACAAGTATTTTCAATTTTTTACAAGTGTTTTAGTATTTTTAACTTAGTATTTTACAAGTACTTCAATTTTTATAAGTACTTCATTTTTATAAGTACTTTAAATTTTTTTAAAAGTACATTACTGTTTTATTGTTTTAGCATTAGTATTTTAGTATTTTATTGTTTAGTATTTTAGTATATTTTTGTGTTTTAGTATTATTGTTTAAGCTTATTCAGATTTATTATTAGTATTTGAGGTATTTGTATTTTTAAATTATCGCAATGGCCAACTCTAATGTAGAAATTGAACTCCCTGTTGAAGATGATAGTTTTTTAGTCGACTTTCCAGACTCGTTAGAAATAGCCTTTTTAAATGCCGATGACACGTTTATGGCAAACTATTCTACACCCCGTCTAATAATAGATCTCCGTCTCCCCCCTGTCTATGGCAAACAATAGCGCTCTTCCTCCTTTATCGCCTCTTGAAGAGGCGTTTCAAAACGACGATATTTCTTTCCACCAAGCTGGAGAACGATTAGATGGTTATACTACCCCTCCTATAGCTCCATCTCAGAATGAGTCAATGGATTTGGGGGAAGGACAGCTAGGGGGTGGGGTTCTTACTCCTCCACCTCCACCCCATCTCCGCTAGTTGCACCACCAGGTGTAAACGTACTTTCTAGCGGGGTAGTGTCCTTCCCCAATTTTAATCACTGGATGACAATGGATGGGAATGGAAGTACAGTTTGACAACAACATCGTCGAATCTGTAAGCGACTTCCTAGAGTACGTTTTGGACGATTGTTTACCCGATGACATGATTGCAATTTCGATGACAAGCATTAATAATCCAGGCATTCAAACCGCAGACTTTAGTTTTAGAAGAAGGGATCAAATAGATATTGGATTCATACTAGAAGTAGTGGCTGATAAAGCCTATAATTCTGAAGGGGATCCAAGTTTTTTCTCGGTCCTATAGGAATAAACATACAGCGCGTGAGGTTGCCCCAAGGCGCTCGCCGAGGAAAGGCTATTGGTATCTGTAGCTTCGAGACTTTTGCCAGGGAGAAGAAATGCATTATACAAATCAAAAATAACGATCGGCTATGTCTCTCACGTGCTCAAATTTTGGCTAAAATACATAGGGATCATACAATGCATCCCCTTGACAATAGCCTCGAGGCAGATTTCAAAACCCTATGCCGTTCCGATATTAGGAAAAAGGCAGGGGAGAGGCTTAGGAAGATGGCGGAGGAATTAGCCGTGGCGGCGGAATACCATTGGACGAATGCGCGGGGGCGGGTGCTCTACCTAGATTTCAATCGTACTTGGCTGATTACCAGGCCATAGTATTTACAGTTAGAGCAAACGTTCCCCACCGTATTTTCGGGGAAGCAGATTTCATTGTCGGTGCCGATGGTAATCCAAAGCCACGGCTATACCTTTTTACTATCAAAATCATTTTGACGTCATACCAAACCTAAGCCTCTCTTCCATTTTGATTTTTTCTGCGAGAGGTGCCTTGTGGGGTATAACAACTTAGACTTTAACCACGCTTGCAACAAGTATTGTTATTCCTGTCAAAGGGCCGAAGATTGCGAGGGGGTAGAAATTAGATGCGGGACCTGTCATCGCGACTTTAGGGGGCAAGAATGCTTTGACGCCCATAAGGCTAGTGGAAGCAAACCTTATCAGTTTGCCAAAGGGTTTTTAATTGCCCCCGTTGCGCGAAAACAATAGATATGGGGAAACGCAAGTCACCTCACAACTGCGGTGAAGTCTATTGCGTCATCTGCAATAAATTCAACCCACACCCCCACTATTGTTTCATGCAGGTTACCGACTCTAAAGCCCACCCTGCGGCTAAAAAAGCTAAGACCCATCCTTCGGTTACTATCTTTTATGATCTCGAATGTGTTCAAAATACCCCAGACCCTTCAAACCCTAATGCTTTCCTACACACTCCTATCTTATGTATTTCTCAAAAAATCTGTGATCAATGCATTCTCGAGAAATCTGATCAATTTACTTGCGCCACCTGCGGGTGTTTCTCGGGAATGATCCTGTTCTGGATTTTTTAAATTATCTTCAAGAATTCCACAATTCTCCCAAAATAACAGTTATCGCACATAATGCGAAGGGGTACGATTTACAATTTCTGTACAAAGCCATGTTAGCCATCAAAGCGTGGCGCCCTCAAGTGATAATGACGGGAACGAAGATTATGCAAATTCGATATGAGAATTTGACATTTATAGATAGTTTAAATTTCATCCCTCCCCCTTATCTAGCTTTGTTTCCACTTTTGGCTTAGACCCTAATTTAAATAAGGGACATTTCCCGCACTTGCTCTTCAACTTTGTTCCCGAACACGTGTTTGATCCAAAAGATCCTACGAGTACAAATTATGTCTTGAGGGAAAGCATGCCTCTTTTAGAATCTTACGCGCCAGACAGGCTAACCGAAAAACAACGTTCGGTTTTAATTTCATGGTACAACGAGCAAGTTGAAGCCAAAAAGGTTTCAACTATGTTGAAGAGTTGATACATTATTGCCGTTTGGACGTTAGGATTTTAAGAGAGGGGTGCTTAAAGTACAGGGAGATTTTTGAGAAGATTGCGGACGTTAACCCTTTTAACACTGCCGTGACAATTGCCGGGCTTTGCAACGCCGTTTTCAGGAAGGACCACCTAGCGCCAAATTCAATTGGAATTGTTCCACCTCACGGCTATAGAATGAAAGACCCTCAATCTAAAGTAGCCATCGAGTGGTGGTGAGGTGGGAAGCCCATAAGCGCGGGGTCATAATTAAGTCGGCTTTTAACGGTTCCGAACCTAAAATTTTGAACATTAAAGTCGACGGGCTTCTAGTAGACGATCTTGGCGCAGATCAAAAGGTCGTCTACCAATTTCAAGGTTGTTTTTGGCACGGGTGTAGAACCTGTTTCCCGGTAAACAGAGACCTGGTTTTGCACGGTGACGTCACCCAAACTTTTACACTCCGCTATACTGATACTTTGAACTGTAATAAGAGGCTTAGGGAGCTGGGTATAAGGTAATCGAAATGTGGGAATGCGAATTCCACAAATTGAGGGAGCAAAAGCCCGAAATTAACACCTTTCTATCTTCCATTCATGTCCAAATCGATGCGTGGGAACCACTTAATCCCCGTAACGCATTTTTCGGGACGTACTTCCGCTCTTTGTCTTCATCACAAGGTTAAGCCGGGAGAGGAGATTCGATATGTCGACGTCACTAGTCTATATCCATGGTGTAACAAATACGGTAAACTACCTTACGGCCACCCTACGATCTTGACAGACAACTTCCCACCCATTAACGAGATTGAAGGTTTTATTAAACTGGATATCCTGCCCCCTCGTAACCTCTTCCACCCCGTTTTACCCCAAAAGATCGGGGGGAATTGTGCTTTGCCCTGTGTCAGCTGTGCGCTGAAAACAAATATCAGGGGATTGCACACATTCCGACGAGGAAAGAGTTATTAGGGGGACGTTTGTGGCGGACGAAGTCCATTTAGCGGTTAGAAAGGGTTACGTGGTTGTTAAAATCCACGAAGCCTGGTCGTACAAAATATCTCAGTACGACCCCTTAACAAAAAGTGGCGGGCTTTTTAACAATTACGTCAACTGCTTTCTGAAGCTAAAACAGGAAAGTAGCGGCTGGCCTTCTGACGTAGTAACCCAAGCGCAAAAGATCAATACGTAGCCGAGTACTACGAAAAGGAAGGGGTAAAACTTGATCCTAGCTGTATCGAGAAGAACGCTGGCAAGCGTACCATCGCCAAACTGTGTTTGAATTCGTTTTGGGGCAAATTTGGTGAGAGGACTCGGCTTGACAAGGTTGAAGTCTTTGATGATCCACAGAAGTTCTTTAACTTGTTCTATGACCCAGCAATTGAGGTCAAGACGTTGATACCAGTTAGCGACGACATTTGCGTTGCTAAGTGGTGTTATATCAACGAGATTGACCCAATTAATAAAAATGTCAGTGTTCCGATCGCAGCGTACACCACGGCCATGGCTCGGATTAAGCTTTATTCCTACTTAGACCGCTTGGGTGAGTCTGTATATAAAACAGACACTGATTCGATACTGTACGTTTACACACCAGGGGGCGTAGAAATCGAAACTGGGAATTTCCTCGGTGAAATGACCAATGAGCTTGAAAAGTACGGACCCCAGGCCTACATCGAAGAATATGCGAGTGGTGGATGTAAGAACTACGCATACCGAGTTGTGAACCCTGATACCGGATCGACAGCCGTCGAGATGAAGGTTAAGGGGTTCCGACTTAACCATACCACCAAAGATTTGGTTAACATGGATAGGTTAATGGGGCTTATAGGCATTTACGAACCGCCGGCGGAACCAATCCAAGTACCAATCCCCAAGCAAATACGCCGAAAGGCTGATCACACTGTTATAAGTGTCGACCAGTCCAAGGTTTACAGAACTGTGGTGGATAAGGTCAGATTGATTGAAGATTTCCGCACGCTACCTTACGGTTATCGAGTTTGAGCACATTCGACAGTATCTGTTTCTGTGAGGGGTCTCTTCTTTTTTATTTATTTATTTATTTATTTATTTATTTATCTAGTCAGTCCCGGTGATATTTATTTATATATTTATTTATCTAGTCGGCATGTATATAAAGTCTAGCCATATTGTTTTTTGATCAATATTATCAATTAGTCATTTTCGTCTCGGTGAAATGTCCTGTGATTAACTAATTTTTTCGTCAATGCTTCCTTAAATATCCCATGTATTTTCGAATTGCAATTGTTCATTTTCGTGTCGATCTCTTCTATATATATATATATATATACAAACACTTTACAATCTTTATCTCATTAGTTCGTTGAAAGTCAAAGTGTAAGGTCATGTATCCTTTCTACCATCCTTTTAACATGGTGATAGCAGGCCCGTCTCAAAGCGGGAAAACTCAATTAGTTTTAAAAATATTAGAGAACAGGAAGCCATGTTTTCCCCTAATATAAGCGAAATACATTGGTTCTACGGTGAATGGCAACTTTTTTCGAAAGTTTGAGAAATTTGTGGTTTTCAAACAAGGTATGCCACAGAAGCCCTTGCCTTTTAATCATCGATGACTTGATGACCGAGAACAAAGGAGAAGTTGGGTCTCTTTTTACCAAGGGAACGCATCATCGCAACTTGAGTGTAATTTATATCGTCCAAAACGTATTCCATCGATCCAAAGACTCTAGAGATGTTTCTTTGAACGCTCATTATCTTATTCTTATGAAATCTCCTAGAGACAAATTGCAAGTTCAATAATAGCTAGACCAATGTTTGCCGATAAATGGCGTTTCGCTGTCGACGCCTACCGTGACGCTACTATTTTTACCTTTCGGATATTTATTATTCGATCTACA
>JAEQBA010000037.1:0-73017 GCA_019434445.1 Phalangium opilio | reverse complement strand
TTGACGTAATTGTAAAAAGCCCGCCACGTTTTGTTAAGGGGTCGTACTGAGATATTTTGTACGACCAGGCTTCGTGATTTTAACAACCACGTAACCCTTTCTAACTGCTAAATGGACTTCGTCCGCCACAACGTCCCCTAATAACTCTTTCCTCGTCGGAATGTGTGCAATCGCCCTGATATTTGTTTCAGCGCACAGCTGACACAGGGCAAAGCACAATTTCCCCCCGATCTTTTGGGTAAAACGGGTGGAAGAGTTACGAGGGGGGAGGATATCCAGTTTAATAAAACCTTCATCTCGTTAATGGGTGGGAAGTTGTCTGTCAAGATCGTATGGTGGCCGTATGGTAGTTTACCGTATTTGTTACACCATGGATACAGACTAGTGACGTCGACATATCGAATCTCCTCTCCCCGGCTTAACCTTGTGATGAAGACATAGAGCGGAAGTACCCCCCCCGAAAAATGCGTTACGGGGATTGAGTGGTTCCCACGCATCGATTTGGATATGAATAGAAGAGAGAAAGGTGTTAATTTCGGGCTTTTGCTCCCTCAATTTGTGGAATTCGCATTCCCACATTTCGATTACCTTATACCCCAGCTCCCTAAGCCTCTTATTACAGTTCAAAGTATCAGTATAGCGGGAGTGTAAAGTTTGGGTGACGTCACCGTGCAAAACCAGGTCTCTGTTTACCGGAAACAGGCTCTACACCCCGTGCCAAAACAACCTTGGAATTGGTAGACGACCTTTTGATCTGCGCCAAGATCGTCTACTAGAAGTCCGTCGACTTTAATGTTCAAAATTTAGGTTCGTAACCGTTAAAAGCCGACTTAATTATGACCCCGCGCTTATGGGCTTCCCACCTCAGCCACTCGATGGCTACTTTAGATTGAGGGTCTTTCATTCTATAGCCGTGAGGTGGAACAATTCCAATTGAATTTGGCGCTAGGTGGTCCTTCCTGAAAACGGCGTTGCAAAGCCCGGCAATTGTCACGGCAGTGTTAAAAGGGTTAACGTCCGCAATCTTCTCTAAAAATCTCCCTGTACTTTAAGCACCCCTCTCTTAAAATCCTAACGTCCAAACGGCAATAATGTATCAACTCTTCAACATAGTTGAAACCTTTTTTGGCTTCAACTTGCTCGTTGTACCATGAAATTAAAACCGAACGTGTTGTTTTTCGGTTAGCCTGTCTGGCGCGTAAGATTCTAAAGAGGCATGCTTTCCCTCAAGACATAATTTGTACTCGTAGGATCTTTTGGATCAAACACGTGTTCGGAACAAAGTTGAAGAGCAAGTGCGGGAAATATCCCTTATTTAAACTAGGGTCTAAGCCAAAAGTGGAAACAAAGCTAGATAAGGGGGATGGGATGAAATTTAAACTATCTATAAATGTCAAATTCTCATATCGAATTTGCATAATCTTCGTTCCCGTCATTATCACTTGAGGGCGCCACGCTTTGATGGCTAACATGGCTTTGTACAGAAATTGTAAATCGTACCCTTCGCATTATGTGCTATAACGGTTATTTTGGGAGAATTGTGGAATTCTTGAAGATAATTTAAAAAATCCAGAACAGGATCATTCCCGAGAAACACCCGTTCTCGAGGCCCGCAGGTGGCGCAAGTAAATTGATCGGATTTCTCGAGAATGCATTGATCACAGATTTTTTGAGAAATACATAAGATAGGAGTGTGTAGGAAAGCATTAGGGTTTGAAGGGTCTGGGGTATTTTGAACACATTCGAGATCATAAAAGATAGTAACCGAAGGATGGGTCTTAGCTTTTTTAGCCGCGGGGTGGGCTTTAGAGTCGGTAACCTGCATGAAACAATAGTGGGGGTGTGGGTTGAATTTATTGCAGATTACGCAATAGACTTCCCCGCAGTTGTGAAGTGACTTGCGTTTCCCCATATCTATTGTTTTTGCGCAACGGGGGCAATTAAAAACCCTTTGGCAGACTGATAGGGTTTTGCTTCCACTAGCCTTATGGGCCTCAAAGCATTCTTGCCCCCTAAAATCGCGATGACAGGTCTCGCATCTAATTTCACCCCCCACGCAATCTCGGCCCTTTGACAGGAATAACAATACTTGTTGCAAGCGTGGTTAAAATCTAAGTTGTTATACCCCACAAGGCACCTTTCGCAGAAAAAATTAAAAGGTTCACTGCCACTCTTAAGAGAGTACACGGTGGCTAGGTTTGGTGATGACGTCAAAATGATTTTGATAGTTGAAAAGGTATAGCCGCGGCTTTGGATTACCATCGGCACCGGGAATAAAATCGGGTTCCCCGAAAATACGGTGGGGGACGTTTGCTCTAACTGTAAATACTATGACCTGGTAATCAGCCAAGTACGATTGAAATCTAGGTAGAGCACCCGCCCCCGCGCATTCGTCCAATGGTACTTCCGCCGCCACGGCTAATTCCTCCGCCATCTTCCTAAGCCTCTCTCCTGCCTTTTTCCTAATATCCGAACGACATAGTGCTTTGAAATCCGCCTCGAGGCTTTTGTCAAGGGGGTGCATTGTATGCCCCCTGTGTATTTTAGCTAAAATTAGAGCACGTGGGAGGCATAGCTGATCGTTATTTTTAATTTGTATAATGCATTTCTTCTCCCTGGCAAAAGTCTCGAAGCTACAGATACCAATAGCCTTGCAACGCTTGGCGCCTTGGGGCAATCTCACACGCTGTATGGTTATTCCTATAGGACCGAGAAAAAACTTTGAACCCCCTTCAGAATTATAGGCTTTATCAGCCACTACTTCTAGTATGAATCCAATATCTATTTGATCCCTTCTTCTAAAACTAAAGTCCGCGGTTTGAATGCCTGGATTATTAATGCTTGTCATCGAAATTGCAATCATGTCATCGGGTAAACAGTCGTCCAAAACGTATTCTAGAAAGTCGCTTACAGATTCAACGATGTTATTGTTGAATTGTACCTCCATTTCCCATCCATCAAGATTAAAATTGGGGAAGGACACTACCCCGCTAGAAATCACGTTTACACCTGGTGGTGCAACTAGCGGAGATGGGGGTGGAGGTGGAGGAGTAAGAGCCCCACCACCTACCTGTCCTTCCCCTTCATCCATTGACTCGTTCTGAGATGAAGCTATAGGAGGGGTAGTATAACCATCTAAGAAAGAAACGTCGTCGTTTTGAAACGCCTCTTCAAGAGGCGATAAAGGAGGAGGAGAAGGGCTATTGTTAGCCCTAGACTGCCCGGGGTAATGTTAAACATAGACGGGGGTGTAGAATAGTTTGCCATAAACGTGTCATCGGCATTTAAAAAGGCTATTTCTAACGAGTCTGGAAAGTCGACTAAAAAACTATCAACTTCAATAGGGAGTTCAATTTCTACATTAGAGTTGGCCATTGCGATAATTTAAAAATACGAATACCACAAAATACTAATAATAAATCTGAATAGGCCTAAATAATAATACTAAAACACAAAAATACTAAAACACTAATGCTAAAACAATAAAACAGTAATGTACTTATAAAAGTCAAATACTAAGTTAAAATGAAAGTATTTATAAAAAAATTAAAGTACTTATAAAAATTGAAAGTTCTTATAAAAAAATGAAAATACTTATAAACAATTGAGAGTACTTATAAAAATCTAAGTTAAAATGAAAATACTAAAACACTTGTAAAAAATTGAAAATACTTGTAAAACTAAGTTAAAAATACTAAAACGCTTGTAAAAAATTTAAGTTAAATTGAAAACACTTGTAAAAACTAAGTTAAAATACTAAAATACTTGTAAAAAATTTAAAATACTAGGAGTCAACTAACAGTCAAAAATACTAAAGCACTAAGATATGGGCACGGAATAACTCACAAGTTTTGTTTGGGATCAGAAGATTTCTTGGCTTGCATCGACAGCGGGCAGAAGTAAACTGATGAGTAAGCCTAGAGTGATCCGCCCTTTTATACTTTCGTGATACAATTAGAAAAACAGATCCCCCTCAATGTCATAAACATGTCTTAACACGTTTGGGCTAGTCATAAAACACTCTAAATATAAATTCCATTGATAACAATACAACTGGTTCGACCACGCCCCCTTTTAAGGCCCTAAACCATCTGGTGTGGGGTCCAATTAAGGAATTGACAAAATAAATTCTTTTGTTCAAGTTCAGCCCTCTTTAATGGCCATAGAAGTCTTGGAATGACCCAAAAAGACAAAGGGAATAGATGCTTTTGTTCAGCCCCCCTTTTCAAGGTCATAAACCAACCTGTGGGGTGGCCCAATCAAAGAAAAACGAATTCCCATGCATCTCAGGGACCCGAGGCCATTCACCCCTCCCTAAAAGCCATAAATCATTTTGAGGAACCAAATTGAAAATAGGAATGATTTGAATAAATTTAGTTAGAATTTATTTCAACGAGGTTTTATCAAGACTGTAGTAGGTATAATAGCAATACAAAGAACAAATTAAGGAAAAAATTATATTTATTTCGAGTTACATTTCAAGTTTTTTGATTGGTTCTTTTATAATTTAGAAACGTAATAAGGTATGGAATATATTACAATAATAGGATCTAACTTTCATGTCGCAAAAGTTCTTGAATAAACATTTCAATTATAGCTTTCTCGAGATTAACGCGTTTAATTCTTAGTACAATATCGTCATTCGTAGTAAGTGTTGTTGGTATGGGTTGGGTTGGCGGAATGACTTTTTCTTTCTCCCACTCTTCTTGAGGGACATCTCTGTACTTTCTGTTTGGTGGCATGTCTTTAGTCAATGGGTTTTGGATGAATATAGGCATGTTATTTGTGGGTAATCCTTGAAGTAGTGGACAGTCTGCCTTGAATTTCTGATGCTCTTCGAAAACATTGTCGTTAGGTTCCCATCCTCGTAGCGTTAAGTCACAAAAATGGCATTTAACAGCGTCCGTCCCCGAACTTAAATAGTAAAACCCATGACGGGCTAGTTCTGACGGTTTTACAAACGTACTCGCAAATGCACCAAACGTTTCTAGACGTGTAATTTCTCGATTCATCTTATCCTGGCGGTGTCTAACAATCAAATGAGGTCCGGACCAAATCAGACGCTATTTATATCCCAAATAAGGGGATGAAAGGTTAGATTGTAATGGATGCTGTTACTAAGCAGACGTTAATTCGCGAAGCTCTTTCAAAGCCAGGGAAAATAGTGGCCGTTACTTTCATCCTCGTAACTGTATTCCTAGTTGAATTTGCATTTTGGTATTTTAAAAATATTACTTTAATTTCGGGTAACGCAACAAAGACATAACATGTTGAGACTTGTCAAGATAATGCCTTAGGGGCAAACACCTGGAAACAATTAAATGTTTCGTGGTAGGAAGAGTCACCGACTAACAAAGCAATAAATCCGAAAATAGATTCAATTCATAACAATACAACTGATTCGACCATACCCCTAAACCCATTAAAACACGTCTTTATAGTAAAAATAAAAACGGATGGGGATAAATTCTTTTGTTCAAGTTCTGTCCCTTTTTATGGCCATAGACCAGTCTGAACGATGTTACGTATAAATATTACGTATAAATAAAAAGCCGATGGAATGTCTTAACACGTTTGTGTGAGTCATAAATCACTCAGATTCCATTGATATACAAAAGGTTTACCCTCGCCCCCCTTTAAGGTACTAAACCATCGCGACTTTAGGGGGTGGTATGTAGCCCATAAAGGGCAATAAAAAAAGAAAAGCACCAGTCAATATACCCTCAGGCTAATTATCAAGTACGCACTCAAGAAAATCACGCAATAAAAATCATTCAGTCGTCAGCTTTTAAACCGTAAAGACCTGCCGTAAGGATGCCCGCCAAGATCATAGATTACCGCGTGAACGCCCGTGTTAGACTAAGTAATGAATGCTATGCCGTTTTCGGTGTAAATGGATTCGAGCCAAGCTTACTTTTCACAAAAAAGGACGGGGCTATTGTTATAATCTCGGAAGACGTTTTGAAGGAATTTATGGAGGAGTGGACGGAGATCTATTCAGCTTTGGAAACTGGCGACCTGGGTAATTATCGTTACTTGAACTTGAAAATAAAAATAACCGTTATGGAGGGGAGTATAGTATTCGACGATGGTAGCGTATTCACTCTAACAAAGGCCGAAGCAGGGAAACTGAACGAGAAATTTAGTTTTATGAGATTTCACTTCAAGCTTTTAAACGATCAAGCCGAAGTTATTAAATGCATGTACGAAGCTATTGTAAAACGCATGAATGATATATATCAAAAATATTATGTAAGTCGCGGTACTATGTCTCACAATGATTACGACCGTGTAAAAAATTTCCTAGCAGCGTGTATAGTTCCTTCGAGCATTTTCGAAGATTTTTGTAACTTGGTTCGTGACAAAAACTTGACGCGTAAACTACAATTATATAATTTATTCTACATTTGCTTAAATAACGACGCGTACATTCGCGAATTAATTGGAATTGATTGTGTTCATTAAAAGTTTTTGACTAAAATTCGATTCTTAATAATAATAAGCCTAGAATAACCTACCATAAGACTATATTTTTCAGCATTTACCAAGAATAACCTACCATAAGCCTATCCTTTTCAGCATTTACCAAGAATAACCTACCATAAGCCTATCCTTTTCAGCATTTACCAAGAATAACCTACCATAAGCCTATCCTTTTCAGGAACTACAATAGCATAAGCATAAGCCTATCCCTACAGGTACCAGCCACGTGACGTCATCAAAAATTAGACGCGACGTCATCAAGAAAACCACCACCAGGTGGCTCAACAATTCAAATTTCCCGCCAAAACCATCACGAGACGTCATCAATCCCCCCCCCCCAAATTCCTCCCCCCCTGCCAACACCAATACGTGACGTCATCAATCCCCCCCTTCCCCCCCCCAACCCCAGGGATGTCTCTATAAACCCAAAAATTTTACCCCTCCCCCCAAAGGGGGGAAAGAAGGGGGGTAAAATTTTTGGGTTTATAGGGACATCCTTACTCTCTCAGGACATCCCCGTATCTCTAGTAGAACTAGAGGTACAAGCCTCCAAATTTATTGTTAAAAATGAAAAGTAACCTAATAACAATAAGTGAGACACTAACATAAGTTGACGAAGATATTGACGTAGCCTCAAGTTTAAAATACCCTTGTATGGGGAGCGAAAAGGGCTATACCATATTCAAAGGAGATCCCCGTATCTCTAATAGAACAAGAGTGCCTTGTAACGACCACGAAAAAAAAAAAAAAATGTACTTCATACTTATAATTCCGTATTTACTTCTTGCCAAGCCCATATGAATTATTACCCCTACACCTGGATAGTTAAACGCTACGAATCTATTCACGGGTTTTCCCTCTAGAAATAACTTTCATATTGAAAACATGTACAAAATATTTTAAGAAGAATAAAATGACACTTTTTGGTTGGAATTCGAAAGGAGTGGTTGATTTTTGGGCTCTCTCCGAAAAGTCCCCTTTACTCGTTAGGGTTTCTATATAACATAGCGTTATATAAATTGGCGCCCGAACACAAAGTTTTTCGGCCTGTTTTTTTCGTTTGCTCTTGACCGATGGATCGGCCCTCTTTTTCACCGGGGAGTGGGACTCCTCGTTCTTCGGAGACACTGGCGGCTAACGTCGAAGATACCACGCCACCTGATCCTCGTTCTTCGGAGACACCCTTAGCTAACGTCGAAGATTCCTCTACAGCTGACCCACCTCTACAACAGTCTTCGGACGGTTCAGATCAGTCAGAGGACGACACAGAAGCCTACTCTTTAACGGATGCGGCCAATCTTCCAGAGCTTATTCAACTCATACGCGCGGATTTCGTAACTCGTGCTCGACTCTCTCGCGAGGAACGTGCCGAACGCGCCCATCTCGCTCAGGAAGAACGCGACGCTCGCGCCCATCTCGCTCAGGAAGAACGCGACGCTCGCGCCCGTCTTGTCCAAGAAGAACGAGAAACTCGGGAACGTTTCCAGTTGGAGCTTTTCCAACATTTCGAAGCCGTTCGTGCTCAAGAACGTGATGACGTACTAGCACGTCAAGAACAAGAAGATCGACGCTGGAATTTTCTTTTTCGCCGACTCACTGAAGTAGGTCCACAGCGGCCCACAACTCAAGAAAACGAAGACAGTCTAGAAAGGTCTGGCGCAACTGGGATGGATCCCCTTCGTCGACCATCAGAACCTTTGTCAGGTCAGTCTCGCTTGTCTTCCGTAGACCGTTCCAATAATGCACCTCCTCCAAATTCACCACACACCGTCCCGGAGCCACATGTTCCAGTTATTCCGTCACCAAATAAACTCTTGCTCATAACGAATCCAGAAGTTCTCCCTGTTTTTGGGCTCGATAATTTCGTGACTGCTCGCGAATTCATGGATCGAGCGCAAAACTGCCTTGACTCGGGCCTATGCACCCCAGATCAGTTATTACGCCAGGTCACATTTAATCTCCGTGGTCCTGCAAGTGAATGGTGGCAGCTCTGCAAATCGCAGGTAACTTCTTGGGCAGACTTCGTTCGTCGATTTAATAATATGTTTGGGGACGAGAAACTCACTGACGATGTGCGACGACAACTAAAGCATAGAGAACAACAAACGGGGGAATCTACCAGAAGTTTTGCCTTAGACATAGCTGGACTTTGTCGCAAAATAGACCCTTTAGTCTCGGAAACTAAAGTTGTGAAAAAAATTTGGACATCGCTTAACCCCCTAATCAAGGAAAAAATGACAATGACCTTGACTCCAAGCCTCACAGTGGAGGCTTTAGTTGCTGAGGGAACACGAGTGGAAACGTTAATGGAAGAGCAAAAATTATACCTGTCTCGTATGGAGAGTGTTCCGAACCCAGAAGTTTCACAAAAAAATTCCACAAAGAACACTACAAACCCAGGAAAATCTCACTCGAAGTTGCCAGATGATCGTCAGACGGCCCCCAAAGGTCCTGAAAGGAGCTATACACCGGAAACCACACCGCCACCTAATCCCAGCACGTCACATTTTCGGGGATCTTGCGGTTATTGTCACAAGTTCGGTCACAGTATAGGGGACTGTTATAGGCGCGCGCGAAGCAATGCTTCTACTTCGGGAAATCGTTCGCAAACGGGTCAAAGGCGCGGCTCTGACCTTCATTACATGGAACTCTCAAACTAGCAGACGAAAGCGCTACCGAAAAACAAACAACCGTTCAGGTTCAAACTCAGTTTTTCTTGACTCTGATTTATTTGTAAATAACGTTTGATTTTTTTTTCTTGTTATTATGATTTTAGAAGCTCGAGCTCAAATTGTCAAATTCTCATATTGTTTAAGTTTTTTGTCTTATTATGTTAAGGGTTTAATTGATTTATTGTTTTTTGTCAATTTATTTTGCTTATGATTTTGAAAACTAGTTGGGAAACAGGTGTCCTCTAATTTGACGATTGTTCTCTACATTCTTGTCAACCGATTGATTCTCGCGTCTCCCCTATATTCGAATACTCCATTACTCTCCTACTATTCGAATACTCGCTTGCTCTCAAAATATTCGATCACTTGCTCTCATTATATAACATCAAGTGGTTCTCCTAATATAATAACAATCGGTCTTTCTCATAGAACAATCGTACTAACATTGTTGTCCTTAATCTCACTAAACAACTTTGTTATTTTTCCCTCTCGTCGACTAACTCATTCTAACTACAATTCTCCTTACCCTGGCCAGGTACTTCAATTCCCTTAATGAGTTCTCCTTGTCTAAAACGTTTGAGGACAAACGTGTCTTTTAGGGGGGAGTGGTGTAACGACCACGAAAAAAAAAAAAAATGTACTTCATACTTATAATTCCGTATTTACTTCTTGCCAAGCCCATATGAATTATTACCCCTACACCTGGATAGTTAAACGCTACGAATCTATTCACGGGTTTTCCCTCTAGAAATAACTTTCATATTGAAAACATGTACAAAATATTTTAAGAAGAATAAAATGACACTTTTTGGTTGGAATTCGAAAGGAGTGGTTGATTTTTGGGCTCTCTCCGAAAAGTCCCCTTTACTCGTTAGGGTTTCTATATAACATAGCGTTATAGCCTTCAAAGTGCAGTGTTAGTAACATACCATAAGTTGAACGTTTTCCTTAATTACTTGGCTCCTGTTTGTCGTCGCCCTAAGTTTTTAGTATCATTGGATGGGGAACAAATTGGACTATAACATACTCAAAGGACATCCCCGTATCTCTAGTAGAACCTGAGTTATGGCATGTTTTTGAACATTTCGCTTAATTACTCGGTCCATGCTTGTCGTAGACCTAAGTTTTTAGTATGGTGCGACAGGGTGGGTTAGCTAAACGAGTGCGTTACAGGGTGGGTTAGCTAAACGAGTGCGTTACAGGGTGGGTTAGCTAAACGAGTGCGTTACAGGGTGGGTTAGCTAAACGAGTGCGTTACAGGGTGGGTTAGCTAAACGAGTGCGTTACAGGGTGGGTTAGCTAAACGAGTGCGTTACAGGGTGGGTTAGCTAAACGAGTGCGTTACAGGGTGGGTTAGCTAAACGAGTGCGTTACAGGGTGGGTTAGCTAAACGAGTGCGTTACAGGGTGGGTTAGCTAAACGAGTGCGTTACAGGGTGGGTTAGCTAAACGAGTGCGTTACAGGGTGGGTTAGCTAAACGAGTGCGTTACAGGGTGGGTTAGCTAAACGAGTGCGTTACAGGGTGGGTTAGCTAAACGAGTGCGTTACAGGGTGGGTTAGCTAAACGAGTGCGTTACAGGGTGGGTTAGCTAAACGAGTGCGTTACAGGGTGGGTTAGCTAAACGAGTGCGTTACAGGGTGGGTTAGCTAAACGAGTGCGTTACAGGGTGGGTTAGCTAAACGAGTGCGTTACAGGGTGGGTTAGCTAAACGAGTGCGTTACAGGGTGGGTTAGCTAAACGAGTGCGTTACAGGGTGGGTTAGCTAAACGAGTGCGTTACAGGGTGGGTTAGCTAAACGAGTGCGTTACAGGGTGGGTTAGCTAAACGAGTGCGTTACAGGGTGGGTTAGCTAAACGAGTGCGTTACAGGGTGGGTTAGCTAAACGAGTGCGTTACAGGGTGGGTTAGCTAAACGAGTGCGTTACAGGGTGGGTTAGCTAAACGAGTGCGTTACAGGGTGGGTTAGCTAAACGAGTGCGTTACAGGGTGGGTTAGCTAAACGAGTGCGTTACAGGGTGGGTTAGCTAAACGAGTGCGTTACAGGGTGGGTTAGCTAAACGAGTGCGTTACAGGGTGGGTTAGCTAAACGAGTGCGTTACAGGGTGGGTTAGCTAAACGAGTGCGTTACAGGGTGGGTTAGCTAAACGAGTGCGTTACAGGGTGGGTTAGCTAAACGAGTGCGTTACAGGGTGGGTTAGCTAAACGAGTGCGTTACAGGGTGGGTTAGCTAAACGAGTGCGTTACAGGGTGGGTTAGCTAAACGAGTGCGTTACAGGGTGGGTTAGCTAAACGAGTGCGTTACAGGGTGGGTTAGCTAAACGAGTGCGTTACAGGGTGGGTTAGCTAAACGAGTGCGTTACAGGGTGGGTTAGCTAAACGAGTGCGTTACAGGGTGGGTTAGCTAAACGAGTGCGTTACAGGGTGGGTTAGCTAAACGAGAGAGCCATGTTTGTCGTAGCCCAAAGCTTTTAGTATGGGGGGATGGGGAACAAATTGGACTATAACATACTCAAGGGACATCGCCGTATCTCTAGTAGAACCAGAGTTACGAGCCTCCAAAGTATAGTGTAATGTTAATCTTATGGAGGGTATGTTCACGAACATTTTGCTTAATTACTCGGCCCCTGTTTGACGCAAATTTCCCTGATTTCCCTGAATATTACTAGAAATTCGTAATTTCCCTGAATTTTCCCTGAGGTTTTTGTCAACTATTTATTTCCCTGATTTTTCCAGGTTTTCCCGTTTTTCCAGGTTTGTATGAACCCTGTAAACGAATGCTGTAGAGTGTAGAATATATATTTAAAGTATTCTGTTTGCCTTTGTCCATTTTTCCATGAAATTCCGTGAAAAATAAATACACTTTTAAGCAAGCTCCTTAGTGTAACGATCTTGTTTCTTCAAGGGATAGTGAAGTATTTTAGTTTTTAAAATTCCAAAATATTTTTTAACCTTTCCCTTAATTGGATTCAAATGAAGTGGTCTGACAACCTTTTATTAATTTACTATTAAAAACATCAAGTTATTAATAAAGCTTACCAATTAAACCTTTCGGTTAATTTTTATATAATTTTTCAATGTTGCAAAAGTTGCCTTGCTAAGCATAAAATAGTTTTTTTTATAATAACACGAGTGACCAATTAGCGACCGACACCTCACGTGCGTTACTCCGCAATTAAAAAACTCGCGCATTTATTGTATAAAATTAACTGAAAAGTTTTAATGATTTTGATGTTATAAATCATTGTTTAAAAAATTGGTTGTCTGAACATTTCACTCTCTCTTTATAAGCCTTTTTCGTGCTATGCTAATTTCTTAACTTTACTTCTAAAAGACTTTAAAACTAACTTAAATCAACGCCGTCCGTCGGTTTACTCCTTCTCTTAAACTTACGTGTCTTCTTGTCTTCTTCTCAAGAAAAACAGTTTAAAACATTACTTCCCTTCAGAATTTTTAACAAACCTCTAAGGTTGGTAGGTATAGTCTCTGGCGCCTTTCATTATCTGTGAATCTTCGCAGACTACGTTATACGTTAGTCTTTTTCTACCCTAATTATTTTTGCATTGAGAGAATGATCTTTCTGGAACTTTTCTCATGGAGTTGAGTTAGTTTTCCTTACGAGGAGTATGGGCCTGCAGTCATGGGTGTATGGCATAAGCGGTTCAGGGTTCGTACAAACCTGCATGGAGAATTTGGAAATAACAGGGGCCTAAAAATTCAGGGGAAAACTCGGGGAAACTTGTAAGGCTTGAGTAAGTTTGTCTTGAAGAGGTTGCTCCAACTAAAATTAACCGCCGATGCCGTGTAGTTATTACACCAAATAACCAATCCTGAAGTTACGGGGTGGTCTTGCACCGGTATTATCTGGGAAAAACCGGGAACTATTTGGGGAAAAACGTGGAAATGTGAGGGAGATATATGTATGGGGAAAAACGTGGGAGCGTTAGGGTAATATAAGGGAGGAAAACATGGAAATGTCAGGGTAATATAAGGGAGGAAAACATGGAAATGTCATGGTAATATATGGGGGAAAGTCCCGGAAACGCCAGGGAAATATATGGGGGAAAACCTGGAAACGCCAGGGAAATATATGGGGGAAAACCTGGAAACGCCAGGGAAATATATGGGGGAAAACCTGGAAAATATCAGGGAAATATATGGTGGGAAAACCTAGAAATGTCAGGGAAATATATGGGGGAAAACCTGGAAACGTCAGGGAAATATATGGTGGGAAAACCTGGAAACGTCAGGGAAATATATTTGGGGAAAATCTGGAAACGTCAGGGAAATATATGGGGGAAAACCTGGAAATGTCAGGGAAATATATGGGGGAAAACCTGGAAATGTCAGGGAAATATATGGGGGAAAACCTGGAAATGTGAGGGAAATATAAGGAGAAAAAAAACCTTGAAATGTCAGAAAACAACTCCTGCAGTTACTTTGTGGCCTTTCAGCTTTTAAATATCAGGGAACTCTATGGTGAAAAAACCAGGAAAGGTCAGGGAAATCTATTTTCCAAAAGTTGTATGAACCCTGGCAGACGTATTTAGGGTTGGCGATGCTTTATAGGAAAATATATAGGGATGGAATAAGTTTTGGGAAGAGCAAGAGCAGAGCGCGTGCTACGATGGATGGAAAAGTCCCGCCGAAAAAGAGGGGTGGGTGGGATATACACTGGGACGCATACGCAACATCTGTTACCTTCGCACGCTCTTTCCCTGAGCATCTTTAAACACTCTTCCTTTTCCTCCAACAATCCCAGAATGCACTACTTCTCTTTGCGCCTTAAGTTCATCTCCTATTTACTCCTCCCATATTATACTTTTTCTATCGAGATATACCCCTACTAGCTTTGTCTTTCGAAACAGGCCCCTGCAACTAACCAACCCTACCACTTCTATGTATACGGATGAGAAGGGTAAGGGTGTATTTTCTTCTTAAGCCTTGGCGAAATATTACCTTAGAAAAGTGGGTATATTCCTTCCTTAACACAGGATGAGTTGAGATTCGTAAGCCTGAAAGCAAGCAGATGGAAGGAAGACTTGACTATGTACAGGGTGTTTCTGATAAGTCTGCCATAATTTAAATGGTGTGTTCTTAGGGTCAAATTGAGGGGAAAGTGTCATTAGAACATGGGGGGTCTGCAACGTTTAGTTATAAGGAGATATGGGCTCCCAAAAATTGATTGGGAATAGCCACAAGTGTGGAGTAAGACCGAGGGGATAGACGCTCTGGATCTCTGTGTACACCTGAGTTCAAAGGAGTTCAGCTTTGACAGTGCATTGAGTTCAGCTTTGACAGCTAGTTCAAGTCATATTGTACACCTGAGTTCTCAAGTGTCTACCCCCTTGAGTAAGACATATTCAGCCTTCAATACAGTCTTCAATCTAAGAACGTGATTGGACCATTTATTTAGCAGAAGTGTGATTACGCTGGTAAAGAACAGCTAAATACTCTACATGTGCGACTGTGCATGTTTTGGAAGACAATCAATGTTTGGGAGACAATTATGCCCATATCTCCATAACTAAATGTTGTAGGGTCCATGTTCTATGGCATGAACTTTCCACTCAGTTTGACCAACCCTTTGTGGCAGACTTATCAGAAACACCCTGTATATACAGTTGTAGCTCTAGTGACGACTAGTAAAAGGGGTTTTATTTTATTCAATTCTTTTGGGTTGCGCTGGCGAAACCTTTTTTTTTAGAGAGAGAGGGCAAGGGGCAACACGCCACTGAAGACCTTTTCTTCATCCTTTCTTTCTTTTCTGTTTATATGAAGTGGAGGCAGGCGGGGGGAGGGGGTTTGGAGAAGAAGCTCAAGAGCAAAAGACGCTTCTCCGGAGGATGGAGATGGGATCTAGATCTCTTTTTCTTTTGTTTAGAGAAAGATTCCTTTTGTGTCGACGACCACCGACGAGTAAATATTTGATGATGCGTTTTCTCCTTTTCTTTTCTTTTTATATCTCGTCTCTAAATCGTTCTTTTGGATTACACTAGCTTATGTTTCTTTGAGTATACGTTTAACCTGCGCCCTGAACCCTGCATACTGTATATGGTGCGCTACAAGAAACGTCAAACGCTTATTGTTTGCGCCAAAAAATGCCGGAAATCTTTTATATCTTTGAGAAAGTGTTGTGTTTGTTTGTTTGTTTGTTTATTTATTTATTCTTTATGTGTAGTAACAATTCGATACCGAATTTGACCATTAATTGTTGATATTAATTTGTAACACTGGAAATTAATTAAGATTAGGTTAGAAGT
The DNA here is from genome assembly GCA_019434445.1 of Phalangium opilio. Lineage (NCBI taxonomy): Eukaryota > Metazoa > Arthropoda > Arachnida > Opiliones > Phalangiidae > Phalangium > Phalangium opilio. Next base: position 57,602 of record JAEQBA010000037.1, on the reverse strand, counting down.
GGTTTGGTACTTTGGTTGCTGAGTTCTTATCAAGGTTTGGACGGAGCTAGTCGATCCACTGTTAAAACGTCCAATAGTTTTCAGACTAGGAGGACCGTAACATTACATTTTAGCTTTATTAATAACCCCTAATTAAACTTAATTTAATTGAAATTGAATGTTATAAACACACTTGTTTCTTAAAAAACATCATGGTGATATTTCCAAAGACTATTTAGTGTTTAGTGTCTACATAGACTGTACTCATCACGGTTTCTACTCCCTTAAAACAACCATGGACAACACAGAGTAGCTTAGCCGTTGTCTTATAGGAGACCTAGGTGGTCTTTAGGCTAGAGTAAACATAAACACCAATAAATTTAATTATATTTCATTATGTTTTGTAATTAAAGACAGTTTTGTACCGGTATTTAATTTATTTTCCACTCTATGGGTATTTATTTAGAAAACAGCCTATTGTTTATTATTTACAAATGATTGATTACTTATTTCAAATTAATGCAAATTAGTGAGTGTTTTTCTAAGCCTCGGTCGTGCTAGAACAATTACTAACTTAGGTTAAACCGCTTTATCATCATCTTGCATGAAGAAACTAAAATTGATTGTTATTATTTTTTTTTCTTGCTTCTAAACTCCCTGTAAAGCCGCTTCTGGCGATGAAATGAGCATCGATCATAGATGTAAAACCAGGAATTCATACAGCTACTTGGAATCATTGAGCCCACCTAATCAGTAATCACCAACGTTAGTTTCTATGCGGGGTTTGTGGGTATACCGGGCTTGAGAACTTGCTATCCGTCACGCCTCATAATTCCGATGGCGTCTTTCTTACTCTGTGATTTCATTGGTTGGTAGCAACGCGAGCTATGTTCCAAGCGCATAGAGATAGATTAGTCTAGCCAGAAGTGAGATGAGACCAGAAGTACTGAGCTAACCAAATTCTTCACTCGGCGAAAGTGTATATTCTTGATAACACACCAACGGTTGGCCCTCTGGTGCCGGTTTAGAATTTTCCCTCCAAAACGTGAGACGCTCGCGGTGGTAGACGACCTAACTAGATTCTAGGAGCCGCGTCCGTGTTCCGCGGCTTTAGGTTGAGGGGAAGGGGGTGGGAAATGTTTTTGGAACTCGACCTATTCTTTTCTCTGCTAGTGTAGGCGCGATGGAAGCGGCATAAAATCCTGGAATTTGTTCACTAGTGCCAGGATCTACTATCAATGCTAGAGCCCTTCACTTCTAGTCTCATCTCACTTCTGGTCTAGCTCTTCCCACAAAGTTCGCCCAGATACGTTGAGGGAAAATGGGTAGTACACAATAATTCCTATTCATTGTATGTATTCCTTGTAAAAGTTTTTAATTATATACGAGGCTGTGCAACGTTTTCAGTTTAGGCTTAACGAATTTAAGGGGAGGATATTCAACGCGTGTTTGTGTGTTTATTTCACGGTCGTCTCGCGGTCGCGCCATTATGCGTCGAATATTTTTAATTTATGAAATTATATTCGCTTCGATGGTTGGATCATTCTAGCGTGACCAACTAGATTTTTTTTTACTAGTATCTTGTTTTAATGACATACTGCTAACCGAACGATTACCACCGCGAAAAACTCCATGACGATACATCCTCTTTAATTATACAGGGTGGTACAGATCAGGCCGTTCAGACTTAAAAGTCTCATGAACTAGACGTTTTGGGGGTTGATACATTGCCATCCTTCTCTGCGCATGCACTCTCGTGATACAATAAGACTACGGAGCAGGCGCTAAAATGCGAGATGGAAGGCAAAGTTGTCACCCCCGTGTATTTCCCTCTTAGTTACATCCAAATTGTTTACTGAAATTTCTCGTATGACGTAGGCGAGGTCGTTGGGCTGATATTTATCAAATCGATTATTTTACCGTTGGCAGTGCAACGTTTTTCTCAAAATAAATGTTCGACAGGGTGCATGTGTCCTTTGGGTTCTTCGACATTCACTTTGCACTGTTTGACCCAAAAGAGCATACGCTTTAATTCGTGGAAGACTTATCAGAAACACCCTGTAAATAGGCAAACGTGAGCTAAAATGTTTTTCTCACAAAACTCAATATTGAAATCTTAGAGTGGTCTTCGAGAAATGTAAACCCTTTCGGAAATATAATCGTAGAAACCAGAAAGATCAGTTATTGAGCTTTTCAATTATTGGTTGTTTCCTGTTGGGTTATTTATTTTGTTATCCATGGATACCAGACATGACTTGCCTACCTTACCTTGACTGGTCTTAGTGCAAAGCTCTATTGAAACCCCAATGAACTACCGTTTGATTTATGGTTGTCTTGATATAAGTCATTATTCCGCTTCACCCATTTTCTATACTGCCAACAAATACCACAGTTCCTTGACAAAAGCCCTTACCGAACCTCTCTCAAATCATATTTATTAGTGACAGGTAATATTGGGTTTACGATTTACCCCTTCCTTTCTCTTCTAGTTAAACGTATAAGCACGTTTTCATTTTCGTTTCTCTGAGAAGAACCAGACGTATACTTCAATATTCGATTTTGAATTTATGTCACGTATACCAAGACATTCGTGCTCACGTGGTTTGATTGTCTTTAACGAGAAGACGATTTTCTGTTGGTTAATTAGGGGCCCTCTTTTGAGTTTGACGAACTTATATAACTATCGTTGAAAACCTTCCATTTATTTAATTATTTAGGCTTAAAAAATACCAGACGTGAGTTAGGCTTAGCTATTTTAGACAGGGTTCGTACAAACCTGGAAAACCGGGAAAACATGGAAAAATCAGGGAAATAAATAGTTGACAAAAACCTCAGGGAAAATTCATGGAAATTGGGGAAATTTGCGTCAAACAGGGGCCGAGTAATTAAGCGAAGTGTTCGTGAATATTCCCACCATACGGATTAACATTACACTATACTTTGAAGGCTCATAACTGGTTATATTAGAGATACGGGGATGTCCTTTGATTATGTAATAGTCATATTTGCCCCCCCCCCTCCTTCGTTAACATTTGCTCCATAGGATATTCCATATACCGGAAAAAACCTGGAAAATTCAGGGAAGTATGCGGGGAAAAACCTGGAAATCTCAGGGAAATTCGTTTTCCAAAAGTTGCATGAACCCTGTTTAGAATACGTTTCCCCAATTAATTTTTAGGCCTAAACGTGTATAGCTTTTGTGTTACGAGGTCTACTACATTCAATTCAAAATAAGAAAGAAGCAGAATGACTCTGGTTTTATCTAATTAGTTTAAAATATACGCAGCGCTGTTAGGTGGAAACGTGTTTTGGTGTTAATTAGGTTATAGTTTGAAAAGGGATGGGGTAGGAGGGGAAGAGCTCGTGCAATGCCATCGCCTTCACTTTTCCCGCGCTTTTGACGTTTAACGTCTATTTGGCGGGAAGCGAACCTATACCTCAACGAGAGCGCGCGTGCCATGTCAATAATTAAGACGTTTTCGTTTTAGAAAAATGGCAGCATAGGAAAGGAGGGCTGGAAATATACCTGTGTGGAATCTTCCATTTTAATTTAAGTAGCATCTCGTGACACGTTTAGGGAGAGAAGGGTGGGCGCCTCTTTCTCGAAAATGATTAGACAGATGCGTGGCAAAGGCCCTAAATGTTTCTACATGGTTGTCAGAATTCGGGAAAACCCGCGAAATTACTTCAGTCCGAGCTTTAGTGCGATGTGTCAATGATAAAGTTTAGTTTCGGGTTAAAACGTACCACGTTTAAAGGCTAGGATAGGTGTAATTTTAAAATAAGGGTGCCTGCCTTTGATTCTAGTAGATTTTCAACATTCATGATATGTCCAGTCGTTAAAAGATCCCGCTTAGATTAAGGTCAGTATAACCTGTTAGTGAGTACGAGGATACGTTTTTATTAGTTAGATGCACTGTCTTTATTGCCAACTTGAACTGTCCTCAAGATATCAATTCTTTCCCGTCACGGTTGCCCGTGGTAAAGGTTTTACTTACTAAGATGCGGTATAAGTACATGGCACACGCCTGGGATTAGGGGGCTATAGTCCTCGAGGAATTCCTCCGGAACTGGGTGAAGCTTTCTTGCTTCCGAAAAACAAGACAGGGGGATAGCAAATCCCGTGCTTCCGGTTAGCATCACGCTTTTTCGTAGCCTCTTCCTCCCTTAACCTTCCTCGCTCTTGGAACCCCCAACCATAAGCAAGCTATGGAGACAGTCATTACCTTAAGAGGTTTTCCTCGCATATTAGACCAACAGATGCCCTCTTCTTCTTGTCGCCAACCCGACCCAACTTTCCAGTTACCACATCCCTTTCATTATCTCTCTAAGACTTTTAATATTCAGTTTCAAAAATTTGTTGACCAAGTCTTAAAGTGTGTACCCTTTAAAATACTTTGGTAAAAGAACTTGAAACGCTTATTAGACCAATAGATTCCGTATTTTCACCAACTCGACAGAATTTACCAGTTACTACATCAGTTGCATCTGAACTAAAGGTCCATTCAGACTGTAGACTAAAATTGTAGGTTCACGTTGATGAAGTCTCTTTGCTCGCTTAATTAAACACGTGGTAAAAGATTCTCTGCGGGTTTAGTTTGAAAATTTTCAGTTTTGTCGGGCAGTGAGTGTCGAGATGGCACCACATCGTTAGCCCTCGCCTTTTCTATATCCATAGCTCACTCGATCATGTCTTATACTGACGCATGATTAAGTAAGCTACGCTTTAGCAGACGATATATGAGAAGTTTTTGGGTTCTTCTCGTGGAGTTTGTCATCTTGGATTCCGTTATTTTAATATTCAAAAGTATTGGCTTAAAAATCACTATAAACGCGACTAGTTTTAAGTCGTCCTCTGTAATGTAAGATTTTACTCAATACTTTTAATATTCAGTTTCAGAAATAGTTGAACTTGACCAAGGCTTAAAGTAATGTATGTACATTTTTGTTAAAACGAAAGCACTTATATTTGTGGAAAACAATGATCGTAATATGAAAATGGGCGCGGTTAATGTACAGACGGAGACTCTTTCGTGTGTCTCCTTGTATAGTTATATAACCTAAAGAAGTGGGGAGGAGCCGCGTCGTTTATTTGTGTTGAGGGTGCGGTACGAACACCCCTTCCTCCTCTCACACCCCACACCCTCACTGTTTCTCAATATGGTTAGGGTCTCGTGGCCCCATATTTCTCTTCATGGGACAGCCGTTCTTATATATTGATTTATTGGCAAATAAGGCCTAAAAACCTGCCCCATCTTCTTCACGGTATCTCTATTCCTTGGATTCGAAACCCCCAATAGCAGCGGCGGAAGAAGCTTTGATATACAGGGTGTTTGGATGCTAGGACCAAATGAAGTACAGTGGGTTCTATGGGAATTTTGTCCTAAGGGACATGGAGTTATGATTGCAGTGTTTTACCAATGACCCCGTAAATTTTAGTTAGAAACTTAGACAATGATTTCGAATTTAACGAAGGGGTCTTCCTTAAAACACTCTTGTCCTTGTGGAAAAATGTCGCCCATACAGTGGTGCTTAGAGGAGGAGCTATAGGGGCGTGACGTCATTATTGTTATAGTCTAAATTGTATGGCCTGAGCTGGCGACTTCCAATATGGTTGCCAAAACCGAGGTTAGAGATAGGAGGGTATGACATCACGAGAAAGTTCGTAGTAGCAGAGTATAGAACCATCCCAATGTAATTCGGTTCTGTAATTACCCTCCCTTTTTGTTACACCCTGTATATTCTCCCACGTTTTATTTTTACTTCTCATCTTCCTTTTCCCTCACCCTAGGTCTTGGTCTATACTTAGGCCTACTATTATGTCTAAAACGTTTATTGCGCGCGGAAGCTACGGTCGCCTGCGTGGAAGTTCTTAAGTACGTCCACTTTTCCAAGACGGTAGTATCTTTCCTCGACTAGCTGATAGATCATAATTTTTCTTCATCTGGACGCCTTTTTTTCCTTCCACGTACCATGCATCCAGAGCTTTTCTCGGAAGTTCTTACGTTCGCAGGCACGTCCAAATAGGTTAAGAGGTATAATGGCAGCGGATAGCTAGAGCCCTTTTTATAGCTTGTCTCTCTCCACAGCTCTTGGTGGAGTTTCCGTATATATGTATAGTATAGAGTTATCGGACATGGTGGGAGGGGTTGTGTTTTCTTCTTTTTTTGCCAGAAAATGCTAAGCCTAAAGCTTCCTTCACTCTCCAAGAAGATCTTTCTTTCCACTCTCCTCTTTTTCCATCATTTTTTCTCTCTCCCTTCCCCCCTCTCTGGGATCTTAAGAGGTTAAACGTGGAAACGTTGGTCTGTCACGAAAAATATACATTTACTCTCTCTCTCCCTATCTCTCTGTTTGCAACGGTTCTTTTATTTTTTTTAACTTTTTCTTGAATCTAGTGTTGTGTAAGTAGAACTGAATTGTGCCTGAAACCAAGTGCCGTGTTCTAACTCACGAGTCACGAGCGACTGTATTCACTAATCACGTGACATTTGCAGTATTAATTGTTAAAACTCGCGGATTTTAAAATTTCATAAACAAAGGCTTAACGAATAGACGATTCCATTTGTTACTTGCGCAGAAACCAACGCGCAGGGGCTGGGCTCCGATTTTAGGTTATTTCCCTTCCGGCTGGAAGTAAAGCGCGCCAAAGTAATTTCAAAATTCAAATATTATTCAAACTTTTTTTTTTTTTGCGCAACTAGTTATAATATATTTATGTATTTTAAGTATGTCTATATTAGTCTATGATGAAATTCTTACGTATGTTTGAATATTAATGGATATATCGCGTCGAAGACACGTCTTTTATCAGCATATACTGGCATACAGAGATAAATGTACTTGTACGATGGCGGACCAATCCCCTTAAGATGTTAACGGAAAATATTACCGTACAACAATTTATTATGTATTCGTCTATGGCATGCATTACTTGAGTATTCCATTCTTATAAGTTAAATTCCTACGCTGTTAGGCTTTGAACTTAATGCAAATTCCGAATGGTTCTTTTAAAAATAATATGACAAATCGACTGAAATCTTTTTTTTTTCTTTGCGATGCTAAGATGTAGTATACTTCAAAAATCTTCCCGGGAAAGCTCGGGATGATAAAAAATGTTCCACGATGAGATTTTGAAGCGATGTAGCCTGGATTTATTCGCGTCTGCGCAGTTCAGTTTATGAGGGATGCAACATAGGAATCCCCCCTAACTAATGATCGTTGGAAACAATTTTGATGGAACCTCGGCCCCAAATTACAGCACCGCAACTTCTTTTATGGTAATCAGAAATCAGAATTTTGTCTCAATAAAAATGGCCCTCGCTTCTTCCTCCTCTTCTTCTTCTTTCCTCTTTCCAAACCAAAAAAAAAGAGAGGAAAAAAATGTATATTTCTTAACCCGACTTCATTGCCAACGCCGCGTGCAATTTGCCATGGACTTTATTTTGACCCAAAAGAATGATTGCCGAGGAGCAATCTGTGGACGGTTGGGTTGATTTCTTTTTCTTTTTTTTTTGAAGGAATGCAGTCAGTGTTTGAGAAATATTTCTCAACGCTAGTATAACCAAGAGTAAATAGAATTAATAGAAAGTGGAATTGGTTAGGAAGTATATACTTTGAAAACTCAAAGCTTACGAAAATAATATTTCTGTTGTGTATGGAGTCCAGGTTTCGAAATAAGACAAATCAAAAAGTAGTTTATTAATTCGATAGACCACTTTTTAAATTCAAAGGCCGAGCCTCAGTGGTCCCATGGACTACTTAAATGCCTAGGGTGTAAGGGGCACTGACATTTGGGAATAGTTTAATTATTCAAGACATCAGAGGTCACTTCACTAATCTGGAGGACCAGTTTGAGAAAAATCCTTATTTCTAAAGGGGGCGTGGTTGCTATATCGTCGAGGTTTAAGAGGGACATTGATAGGACAGTATGTGGACGCAAAGACGTTAGAGTGGGCCTTTCAAAATTACCAGTCCTACACCAAATTTGGTCCGTATTGTTTAAAGCCGTATCATAATTTAAGTCTTTGTTGTAAATGCACATACCCATCAATGTTCCAAGTCTAAAGAAGTGGTCAACACACTAAGCTCTATTTTATCCTCGACCTTTTAAAATATCCCACAACGAAGTTCAACTCTCTCTCTTTACCCGCTGATACATTAATGTATATATCCGCGGTATGTCGTGGAAAAAATCGTTTTGTCGATTATAGGAAAGTTATATCCATTCTTGTTGATATAAAATATTAAAATTTTTTGATTTGTTTTTGTTTTATCTGGCGTCAGTCAGACTCAATATAAAGGTTGTAAAATATCCATTTTATGCGCAATGCAAAGCCGAGCGACCTAACTATCATTACAGTATTATCATAAATTTATAAGATATGTTCCATTCATAAGTATGACACGTCCTATACTTCGTAATGCTACTGAGAGACTTACTGCTCGAGCTAGTTCATAGTAGAACGACAAGCGAGAATTGAAGTACTACCATCTTCCATATTTAGTCAGTATACTAACCCTTTGACAGCGCCAAAACCAACCTGGCGTCGCTTTACCTCGAATCTATGACCTACTTCAATCACTTCATGACAAGCTCCAGTTTGTAACCATTGACAAACTTATGAAGGAGCATATCTTGTTAACTTATGGTATTATAGATTTGTTGAGCACTTGCTTGCTGTGAAAAAGAAGCTACCTATTTTTAAAAGAACTAAATGTTTCAGAACCCTTAATTTCAAATATATTTTTACTTCTGTACCCCTCTTAGGTTTAAATTGAGTTATTATACATCGTTTAAGTAACCCGTATGTGGAAAAAGAAAAATATTATTTTTCTAATGGGACTTAAATTAGATACTAAATAACTTATTCCTATATACGAATCAATCTTGCTCGAGGGAGATTTGAAATGAAATTGCTGTACGTTTTTAATTCTGTATATGGTGGGTTAGGTAGTTGTGGAATTAAATATCTCAGTATAGGCCTAGAGTTTAAGAAACTTATTGCAGAGCTTCTTGGAGAAGCGCAGGGAGATAAATTGTTGACTAAAATTCAGGGAAAACTAAGGGAAATTTATGATTTTTAGTAAAATTCAGGGTAAACTCGGGGAAATTTATAATGTTTTTGTAAAATTCAGGGAAATTTACGATTTTTTAGTAATATTCAGCTAAATTTGTGAGGTTTGAGTAAGTTTGCTCTGAAGGGGGTTGATCCAACCAAAAATAACCAGTCCCATTGTTATTACTCGAAAAAAGTCCGCTCCTGGAGATACTAGGTGGCCTTGCACCTGGAATTATCTGGGAAATATATGTAAAAAACACCTGGAAATGTCAGGGAAATCGGTTTTCCAAAAGTTGTATTGGGAAACGTGTATAGCTTCCTAGAAGTCGTTCTATTTTCGTAAATTATTTAAACACGTTTTTCATCAAATAGCTAAACCATGCCTTGAATATGTTTTTAATAGAGATATTATCTTTTCTAGATGGGTTTATATTAAATTTCAAGTTGATAATATACCACTATCTAAGGTATAACTTTCGTATATGTAAACCTAATAGGAATAGCTTTAATCCTGTTATAAATTCAGCGTGAAACTCGGTTCGCAATCTGGGCGTCTTAACCTATTCATACCGTTCGAGTTCTCCGTTTTAACAAGGAATAAGGCTAAACCTTATGTTCGCTTTTAACATACTATGGCCTTTCACTTCATTAACGAGCCTCCATCATATATACGATGCAGGGGTTGGTGAGAGAGTCAATTGGGTCTCGTTTGCAATTTTGAATTGTAAATTAGGGTTAACTGGTGGTCCATTTCAAAACCAAGCCCAACCTTATTACAGGTGTCCATTATACCAGCTCAGCCTTTAAGGAAAGTTTCCTTCTCGTACCTTTCTAAATTGACTGCCATCGAGTAAGCCCCCTTAACTAAAAGACATATTTCCTTAAATGGCGCCAAAATGGTAATTTATTTTATACCTTAACTTATTTTTTTTCTCGGAGAATTCCCATATCCCAATTTAAGGATTCTAAGCTTACCTAGTTATTTTATAGGATATGCTTAACGTAAATTGTAACGTTTAGGCTACAATGTGAGTCAGTTTAGAGAAAATTGTAAAGTTTAGGCTGCAACGTGAGTCAGTTTAGAACAAATTGTAACGTTCAGGATACAACGTCAGTCAATTTAGAACAAATTGTAACGTTCAGGATACAACGTCAGTCAGTTTAGAACAAATTGTAACGTTCAGGATACAACGTCAGTCAGTTTAGAACAAATTGTAACGTTCAGGATACAACGTCAGTCAGTTTAGAACAAATTGTAACGTTTAGGATACAACGTCAGTCAGTTTAGAACAAATTGTAACGTTTAGGATACAACGTCAGTCAGTTTAGAACAAATTGTAACGTTTAGGATACAACGTCAGTCAGTTTAGAACAAATTGTAACGTTTAGGATACAACGTCAGTCAGTTTAGAACAAATTGTAACGTTTAGGATACAACGTCAGTCAGTTTAGAACAAATTGTAACGTTTAGGATACAACGTCAGTCAGTTTAGAACAAATTGTAACGTTTAGGATACAACGTCAGTCAGTTTAGAGCAAATTGTAACGTTTAGGCTACAACGTCAGTCAGTTTAGAGCAAATTCTAGCGTTTAGGCTACAACGTCAGTCAGTTTAGAGCAAATTCTAGCGTTTAGGCTACAACGTCAGTCAGTTTAGAGCAAATTCTAGCTTTTAGGCTACAACGTCAGTCAGTTTAGAGCAAATTCTAGCGTTTAGGCTACAACGTCAGTCAGTTTAGAGCAAATTCTAGCGTTTAGGCTACAACGTCAGTCAGTTTAGAGCAAATTCTAGCGTTTAGGCTACAACGTCAGTCAGTTTAGAGCAAATTCTAGCGTTTAGGCTTCAACGCCAGTCAGTTTTGAGCAAATTGTAATGTTTAGGCTACAACGCGAGTCAGTTTTGAGCAAATTGTAATGTTTAGGCTACAACGCGAGTCAGTTTAGAGCAATTGTAACGTTTAGGCTACAATTTGAGTCAGTTTTGAGCAAATTATGACGTTTAGCCTTAACGTGAGTCAGTTTAAAGTCACCTGACGATTGACTGAGAATGAAATTAGGGGAGATGTATAGAACTTAAAACCAACCGCCTTTCTCATTCCCATTCCTAGTTTCCGACGTTGTGAGCCTCGGTTTCCGGTCTTCTCCTCCTACTCCTCCTTAGTCCTTACCGGGGGTTTAGGTCTATTTCTGGACTTGCACATTTGACTCAAGAGAGCGCGTGTGAGTGAGGCAGAGAGCGTAAGGTAGGGAGAGCGCATTGGGAAGATCCGAACCTTAACTAACGCGGTTATCCATCCCTAAATTCCATCAAACTTTGGCTCGTGCAACGCGGACCTATTTAGGCATTCAGACGCGCTCGGAATGTAGTCATACTCGTGCTACACTTGAAATGGGCGGTAAACCTACAGGGATATACTGCGACTGCTACAGAAACTGGAAAACTTTCAAAGGGGGAGCTGCATGCATGGCATATATCCGTCCAATTTACTTTGCCCAATGATTATTGAGGGGGTATCTTTCTCTTTCAAGTCATTTGGGTTTAGCGACTGAGAGTCCCTTATGGGTTTTGGACGCGTATTGCAGTTGCTTTAAATGTTAATGCTTATAGACAAAGGCTTAGCGGAGAAAGGGTTACGCTATCGATTACGTCATTTTAAGATTAAAAAATAGCTTCCCCCCGTTAGGTTTTGGAGTGTTGGAATTATGATTTCAATCACTCTTACTTGACAGAGTGTACCCTTTAAATTTTGCCTAAGAATAAACGGAACGGGATGAATGCGGGACTGACTTAAATGTTAGGTTAGGTTGAAGTTAAGAGTGGCTTTACGGGACTGCTTGCTTGGGGAATTTCCGGCTCTTATGTGTTTAATATTTTTCATGTTGAAGTTAAACCATATAGAAAGGTATACGGGTATGTTAATATAATTCACGCTTTCCGGCCTTTAACCCTAGTCTGATCTCAACTTGAAATAAGGAAAAGTCGAATCACGGATTCCCCGTGGTATGTTTTGCGTTAAATATGTTAATAAAGGAACTATGGGGAAATATACGTTGAAATAACGCACCTTCCAGCCTTAACTTGTATTAACGATTTAACTTTGAACAAATTTCAAGTTGAATCTCGCGGCGCGCGCGCGCGTTTATGCTCATTTCATTTCACGTGCACTCCTTTCCCGCCTAATTCCAAAATATGCCCATAGAGAGTATGGCACGAGCTAAGCCTTTTCAGGAGGAAATGATCGAGAATGCCATCACTTTTCCCGCCCTTTATAGTTATGGCGGGAATATCAGAAAAGGCGGGAGAGAGGGGAGTTTGCTAAACCTATTACGACAAAATTTTTTTTTTTCGGTTCTGCAGTTTTGTTTATTGGTGCGGGCATGGAGAAGGACCCGATTTGATATTATAGCACGCCAGAGATATTTTTGGAAGATGGTGGTAAGAGGTTTTTGAAATTATGGTACCCAAGTTGCCACTTTTACAAATTGAGAAAAGAGAACCATTTTTTTTATTTTTAGTTTTTTTGCTTATGGGCGGGATTAAGTTGATTATGGTGCTTGAGTTTTTTTTTTTTTTTGTTCCAAAAATTGCTTTAGAAACATAAATTTTTAATATGATGGCGAGATTAAATCACACGTGACTATTTTAATTTTAATGCATCGCAGATTAATCGTATTTCTTAGACACGAAGTAATTTGTGTTCATTACATGTAATTAGGCTTAGCAGGGGTCGTGGGGTCACGTATTACGACATAATATAACCCCTAAGCCTTTGTAAAGTTGTATATTTAAGCTTAAATTAATCATTTTTCCTCCTGAAGAATGAGGGACTCGTTCCGTCATTAAATGACGTTAAGAGGCTGAAACAATAAGATGCTTTGAAAGAAGCCCTTGGGGGGAAGGGGGGGGGTTATTCCCCACGTGACCTCACCCTACCCCTTACCCTTTTATTTACCATCAAGAGACTCTTTAAAAATGAAAGTGCTAAGCCTAACCAACCAACCACCAGTCATCATCATTTATAAAACTAATGTCCGTTATCATTGAAGTAATATGTCTTAATAGAGGGATGAAGGGATAATCCATGGTAGTTAGTTACTACGTCCTTGGTTTGAACAATATTAACTCAGAAAACTTGAATTCTTTTAGAAAAGGCGCTCAAGAAATGTCGGACCGACCCTTAGGCGTCTTAGTCACTTGACATCACCTAAACTATGGAAGACTTCACCTTCTTAGCGCCTTTTCTTAGTGTAAAGTAACGTTGTCTTGAGTTATATAAGCTTTCTTTTCCGCTAAAAATGTAATCGAGCAATTACCAGCCGCCTAGCGGTCGTCATAAATAAGATTTCAGTCATTCCTTTGAAGGCAGTGAGTACTTCGGACCTATGACGTTTTTGACCCTAAGTTTCGTCCATAGTTCAAGCTTGAGTGCCAATTAAAATTGGTTATACCTTATACCCTTATAGTCTTAGCTGAGGCTTTATCAAGAGTAGATTGTTATCCTGAGAAAATGTTTTTCACTCTAAGATTAGAGCCTAGTTTGGGGTTGTAAGTATCCCCGGCTCAGTTTCGTAACTGGTCGCAACTCATGTTGAAATTTCGGTATAGATGCACTCCTTTTAAGTAAACGATATTGGTGGCCCCGTACGTTGCGGAAACAATAATAACCCGTAATTAATGAGCTAAGAGACCCTTAGTGTCTCCCTTAAATATCCCCACTAACATCTTAAGTTGTCCATAATCGTGCCTTTTAACGATATCACGCGACAAGTTAAAACGCCAAAATGTCTATCATAATGTTGTATTGGGTTTGAAACCTAATTCGGTGTTTAATCTTGACCCATTGTTTATCGTATCCCATGCCTTTGTTCTATATTGGTTCTTATCAAGAAATGAAATTTATACACTTTTCAGTGGTCAAAAAGTTAATAATTTAGAGATGGTTAGAATGGCTTTCAGTGTAGGGACAAGTAACTTTGTTAAGATGTTATATTATTGCTATCGCGTGCGTAGACTAGTTTTGTCAAAAGTCGGGGTTTTCACCTGCGCGTGAAAGTTATACGTGTTCATACTTGACCTAACGCGGTCAATTAAATTTTTATATCTATTATCTAAGCGTAGGAAATAAGTACAACCCGAAGGCTATAATAGAAGAAGGATGACACTCTGTATCCTAGCTCTTAATACTTCAGTTATGTAACCAGGCTCATGCATGCACCTTTTTGTTTGCTCTCCTGCTCATCAAACTTTAGATTTTAATGATCGCACAGTAAGGTGAATTCTATAACTGTTTGGTATTTACTAAATCTTCAGTAATCAACCCATAAACCTTGATTGTCTTGACGTGGGATAAAAATTAATCTACAAGCGCATGCGCCTTGGCAAATAGTTAAGGGAATTATTTATCATGTATGGGTGATTCGCTTTACTAACCTTGCTCAATATGTTGCTCCTGATGTTGGGAAAAATCGTGTTACAATTACCACGCCCTCTTTGTGGTGGGTACACTTCTCTCGAAGAGTTGTATTATATACTTCTGGTACAACTCAATGCGAACACGACTAACTTATGGTCTCGCGCTTTTACTATACTAACTCGTGTTTTGCATGCGGTTCATAATAAAGTGTTCTCGAGATATTTCCACCCTTATAGGAAACACGTGTTTATACGTTAGGCTTAGCGGTATTTAAATTAACTGTACCTTAGAGGGAAAACATTGAACAATCACACACACTGGTTTAGGCCTAAGTAGTTAGTTAGTACTTGTACGCGGGGTTTCTTGTTTGGTACGCGGTTTGTTTATAGCAATGGTTTACTACTAAGTTGTTATTGACTCCGCGGAATGTATTCATTATTGATGAATGAGTCGACTTTTGAGACTCAGTTAAGCCTAATTATTGTATGGCGTTCTTCTGATTTGTAGTTTAGGCACGTACTACCGATTACGCAGTCGAGTATCGCAAACTAGCTTGGTTTCAGCCCTCACTCTTTTGTATTTATTAAAATAAAACCACCAGGCGTTAAGGTGATTATGTAATGATGATGTTTTTATCGTCGTTTGTGTTAACTTGTTTTAATTCCCTAATCCAATATGGCCGACGAGTTTTTTTTATCCAAAGTGACCGTAGTTTTGAACTTTTAAGCCTTGGTTATTTTGTTTCTTACGTTAATTATTGCGGAAATGAGTGACCTATGACCTGTATAAGAAGTACTAATCGTTAGGGCGTAACAAACATATCCGAAATTAAGTGAGCGTCGATTTAAACTTGGATTTTTTCTCAATTTCTCATTGCTAAGCCTTGGTTATTGGCTTCAAACTGTACTAACATTTAAATATTGGGAAAATGAGTGACCTATGACCTGTATAACGAGTGTTAATCATTAGGGCGTAACAAACAATATAATAAAAACAGAATCCTAACCTAAGTAACAGATATAGAAATAGAAAGGTCTTTTAGATAGCCAAGGCTTAATGACTCGCAAAAAGAAAATAATCCCTTCCTGCCTTCTGCAACGCTGTAAAATGAAGATGAGTCCACCATCAACCTTATCTGACATAGAAGGCACTTTAGGCTTAGGTCAATTCAAGGCTATCTTTATTAACTGACAACGCTGACAGTTGGTACTGACCCCGGAAGAGTTGGGACGTACTGGCGGGTTTTACCACGTAAAAGGAGAAGTAACCGAGGCTTAATGAGTCGAGAACATTACATAGGAAGTCTCTCTCTCTCTTGACTCCTCTTTGATCTTTTCCCGCCAAAACACGTACGCTCGTTAAAAGGCTCTGAAATCTTACTTATTGCTGTAAGGCCTATTAGGGAAGCAACATTCAGTAAATCCAAGAACTCGTATAAAACCGGAGAATGGACGAATACTAGTTAGCCAAATTAGTTTATATCAAGAAGTGTTATCTAGTTTATATCCCTTCTTGATATCTAGTTTATATCAAGAAGGGATAACTAGTTTATCTCAAGAAGTACTCTGAGAAGCAGGCGTTTGAATACACTTACGTTAATCACGTAAGAATGAAAGTAGTACAGCGGATTTTTTTTTATCCGTTTGGAGACTCGGGGTCGGATGCCTCTAATAGCTACTTAAAGAAAACTGTATTAAAATTTATAGCCCATTGGGAGTGAGGGTATATTATTAAAATATAGATTTTTTTTCTTTTCTCAAACTTAATTTTCGTAACCTATCGTGACTCGTCAGTGATACTTTAAATAGGTTATTTTTAAGCTAAGCCTTTGACTTGAGAAGCCATAGTCCTTTCAAGTTCGAAGGTCATTATATGTTCAAAGCCTAGGGACTAAATTCTAACTTCCATTATAGATAAAATTGAAATTGATGCAGCCTTCAAAATCAATAAGTCAATCTCAATGTTTGAACCTCTAATTGATAATTGTGGCTGATATAATTAGTTTTTGGTCTAATTAGTAACGTAGGGATCATTTAGGCGGGAAATCTCTTGCTAAGGGAAGCCCAGCCAGCCCCTAACCCTTCCCTACCCCTCTTGTACAATCTAATTGCTAATTGTACATGATTTGGGAAGCCCCAATTGATTCTACATGGATATTGATAAGGCCTGGCCAGAATCACACAGTAGGAAAAGGGGGGGAAGGTTGTAGTAGTTTGAAATGGTTTCGTACACCGCGTTCTTGATTATCCGGTTGAATTATAATGATAAGCCTTGGCTGGTATTAAGCCTTTGTAACTTGTCAGAGCCTCGAAGTTAAGGAGAGGGAGCTTCCCGCCTTTTATAGTGGTATCAAGTGACGCTGATTTAAGGTGGTTTGTTGTGTTTTAGCAAGTGCGGATCCGTTTGATTTTGAATGTTTTATCAAATCCTCTTCGTATTGGTTAGATCTTTAATTAGGTTTAGTAACGTTTTCAAATTAGCTAGCTTAGTGCAATTTCTTCTTAACTTATCTAATGAGAAATGTAAGTTTAATCCGCGTAATGCGTAAACAAATTGGGCTAAGATTAACTTAATAACGTCAGCAAACCCTTGTAACACTTTAATTTTTTTTTTTTTTTTTTTTGACCAAGGCTTAGGGAATAAAAATTATAACTTAAAGGGCGTTGAACTTTGTTGAACCCGCAATCACGTTTTCTTCTAATAAATTCTCTGCTCCTTTTTTTCCTTTCTCATCTAACTTAAGCCTATCATTCATTTTTAGTCGCCATTGCCCACCCATAACGTTTTAACGCTTAAATGTGTTGGTTTTCAAATCCATGAACTTGCTCTTAACAAGTTTATTACGAAAAACGTGCTGCTTTCCACATTTTTTGTGGTCTGAAACATTTTTTTGAGCCCAATGGCGATTGGCGAAAATTGCAGAGGTTGATGATAGTGGTTCTTGTTAAATCGTGCGGTTTTTCACGTCATTTTTTTTCTTCTTCAAATTTTAATTGATATATTTTATTTTTAATTACCAAACCGAACCGCCAAAAATTAAATTTCTGTTTTTCTGAAAGGTTTTTTTTTGTTGGTTGTCGTACGTATTAAGTAAGGGTCCGACAAGGTCAAATTTTAAAAGTCTATAATTATGGCCTCGAGGTATTATTTCTTTAAACTTGATTATTATTAATGTTCAGTGTCAAAATCGGAATTTTTATCATCGGGTCAATAGCATACGAAAAATATATATTGTACAGGGTGTTTCTGATAAGTCTGCCATAAATTAAAGGGTGTGTCCTGTTCTTAGGGTTGAACTGAATGTAAAAAGTCGAAGAACATGGGTTTGACAATATTATATTAGTTAATTGACACTATCTACATTTCGTAATGCTACTGAGAAACTTACAGCTCGAGCTAGTTCTAGCAGAACGACAAGCGAGAATTGAAGTACTACACTCGGTGGTTAGTTTTGCAGTCCATCTAAGTTCCTATTTAGTCTGCATTACTAAGCCTTTGACATCGCCAAAACCAGGCGTCGCTTTACCTCGAATCTATGACCTACGTCAATCACTTCATGACAAGCTCCGGTTTGTAACTAGTGACAAACTTATGGAATGAAACATATCTTATGGACTTATGGTAACGTTCTTAGATATAAGACTATTGAAAGGGTACTCCAAGTCCACATGTGTGACTATTTCGTTTGTTTTCGCGGCCAATCCATGTTTGGGAGTCCATATCTCCTTATGTTGTAGACCCCATGCATGTTCTTTGACATGCACTGTCCACTCATTTCGACCATTTAATTTATGGCAGACTTATCAAAAACCAACACCTTGTATTTTATTTTTCAACAAGTCAAACGTTGTTGTGACTGAATGATGGTGGATGAGGGTACTTGAGACTGAGAGAAACTTGTTCTCCAATTCCTTAAAACCAAATTGGACCTGCTGTCTTATTTTAAAAACAGGTATGAAAAGTGAAATTATGTAGTAGTAATCATCATAATAGATAGATGATTATTGTAAGTTTTTTTAGGGATATGTCAATCATATCTGTATGTTTTTATTTTATTTTATTTCTTATTTCATTTGCTCGATTACATTAACGCCTTTCAAATGTTTTCTTAACTGAAGGGTAACAGTGTTTGTCTTCAGACGTGTTAAGTATGACTTTGGATTTTGAAGTGTTTAATTTTGATTTGAGGTTAATTTATGGTTTAGGATGGTTTATACCATGGGGGTCCACCGGTTTTAGAACCAGCAAATAAGTAATTTTATCACGTGATCCGATCACATCAGTCAGCAGTGAGCTTATAGGCAGGGTTCGTATAACCTTGGGAAACCCGATTCCCCTGACAAAAGGCATAAATTTCTCTGAATTCTTAAAATTAAATTCCCTTGAAATTTCCATGTTTTGTATGAACCCTAATAGGGAAATTCATTAATTTCATTTACTACTTCCCCCTCCCAATGCCTATATCTTTAACCCTCTTAATTAAATTTAAGTTAACCTAACCTTGATATACTATATACAAATTTAAACTCCCCTTGTACCTTTCACCTTTTGCTTTTTGTGTTTTATAAAATCCACGAAAATACTCCATAACCCCAGAACAAACAAACTTATTATCTGACCTTTACATTCATTGACCCCTTCCCTGGGCGGCTTTGTTTGACCTTCTGACCCCCGTATCCGCCTATCTAAAGTATTCATAGTTATCAGCATTCACGTGAAGGGATATATAGTATCAATTTTCTCTTTAAGAAACCTAACCGATCATAGGAAATCTTAGACTCTCCATGGAGAGAGGTTCCCATCAAAACATCCTTCATTTGCGGCAAGGATAGCTAAAATTTCCTACTTCCCAAAAATATCAAGATACCCGATACACCTCTGCGCTCCAACCGAGAGAGGAGAACCCAAGAGGGACGAACCAGTACAACGTATACTCCATCCCAAAATCTCATTTCCAATTCCCACTGCCCTCGCAGATCTGCATAATTAATCAGAGCGTTACCGAATAGCTCTAGTCGTCTTACCCCCTACGCCACAACTTCCCAACTGGCTGACAGTCCCTTAGTTCCAATATTTCCAGACCAAAGTCTCAAAGTACAATCTTTGATATCAATTCCTTTCTCCGAAAACCCAGGCCGGGAAACTCGGTGGTGATGGTGGTGGTACAGAGTTCCTAAGCCCCAAACCAATCATCTTTACCACGCGTTGTCTTTGGGTTCACTCGTAAAAGACAATGTGCACCGTCGAGTAAGGTTCATGCAGAAGTCCATAACCTCCCCAGGTGTGATGATGGACTCCTGGTTCATGCTATTGTATAACGGGGTTGCCATATGTCAGGGGTTTTTGAAAATGGATGTCAGGGAATTTCATTTGAGTTTGGGTATTTTTTCCTATACATTGTTTACACCACAGTGTTGCCAGACTTACCGTTGATAAGGCGGGAGACTACAGAGAGAAAGGCTAGCAGTTCAGTTTGAGTATAGTACTTGACTACTTGACTGACTTACTTGGCTTACAGAGGGCCTGACAACATTGCACTGAATTTTAAATTGAGGAAGAGGCTCGGGGAGAGAGGAATTTTTCTCTAGCCCCTTAAGTGAAACCGTCTTGTTATTAGTCATGTTTAGCCACAAAATCCTTACTTTAGAAATTAAAATTGGTTTGGGGGAAGTAAGTGAAATAAGAAAACCTTGAAGAAAGTGGGAGAATTTTTGAAATTGAAAATCTGTATCAAGTATGGGGGCGTAGTGTAGAGTTGGCAATATTGAACCTTAGGAATGGTCAGCACCGTGTATATGTCGTAATACTAGCGAGCGCGCGTCGCAAAGTGAGCGAACGAGAAAAGAGTATTGGACTCACGTGTGTAATTCAAGATCGTCTGAAAAGATGAGGGGAGTTTCGGTCAGGCTCGGGTTTTCTCCTCCATCATCCTCTTCCTCCTCCTCATCTTCTTCGTCTTCATCCTCGAAGAATCCTCCCCCGTCTTCCAGAACGCTGGTTCCCCCTCCTCCAATGGCTTTCATCCGTTCTTCGGCGTCGTCTTGCAACTGACTCGCCGTCCTCTTTGGTTCCAGATGCGTCGAAACTACTCCCGATCCCAAACTGCTCCCTCCTCCGTGAATTCCAGAGTCGTGGAAAACGTGATCTTTCCACCCTGCAAAACAATTTTAATCGAAATCTTTATACAAAACTTAAACTTGTTCCCAAGTCCCGCAATTCAATCTCCACATGACGCGTACGTCGTTTAGTTAAAAACAGTATCTAATTGCGTCATCTTAGTAACTTTGACAACTACATTTTTATGTTCTTCTATAGTATCTTTTAGGCTAAGCCAAAATTTCCTTTTCAAAATTCCTTGAGGTTTTTAATATTTAGGCCCCATAGCCTGACGTCTGTCCTACAACATGAAACTGGGAATGTCTTTGGGTCCTGATGGTACATATAGAGCTCTAGCTAGTCTCTCTTTAGGAAAAGAAGGGTGTCTTTTGACACGCAGTATACGTCGAAAGCGGCTTTTTAGCTCTCTCTCTTTCTCCGGCGTCTGCTATCTGACATTCTGGCGCAGGTGTTACCGCGCTTGTTACTTAACGTTGTAATTTATTGCCTTTAAAACGTTACCTAACGTCCCGTATAGTAATTATACAAACGGTTGCTATCATAAATTTTAAAAGAGTTTGTTTCGTTTTGCGAATTTTATGTTTTAGATTTGTCATTTTAGAAAAACGAATAAACTTTTTAGTGGAGCATTAAGTTTTAAAACTCCCCCTTGACAAAAATGCATTACATTTTCAGCTGTTTTATTTTCCCTGTGTGGTAAGAAAAAGGCGCGGAAAAATGGCGTCAAATCATCCCTTTGCGTATAGTTATAATCAATTGTGTTAAGCCTAGTTTTAAAATTGAACTTTAGCAGCACGTGATTTGTTTCTCGCGCCAAATTACTTGTTATGCCTTTGCATATAGTTAACAATCAATCGTGTTAAGCCTAATTTTGAAATTAAAGTTTCGAAGCACGTGATTAATTCTCGCGCCAAATCCACCCCTTGCCTATAGCCCCTCCTCAGCATAGATATATTAAAAGGGTAGATACACAATTCAATGGGAGGTCGACGCGGAAGGGGCAACGAGCAGACAGCCGCTATTTTCTGGGGGTAGCCGTATAAAACGCCATCTATCGGTAACTTTCGAAACTAAATTTAAAGGATGAGCTTAGAGTAGTGGCACTCTATGTTAACCCCCTATAGGGCATAATAAGTCAAACCCTCGGAGATGCCATTACTCCATTTTATACGAGCTAAGAGCGGAAAAACGTATTTTATAAATTTTACACCTGTAAAATCTTTTAAAAAACACTTGGAACTTGTATTTCTACTTACTTTCGAGGAAATACCACCGTTTTCTGGAGGTAAGAGTCTTTTTTTATACATTTATTAGTAATAAAAACATTTAAGGCGAGCTAAGCCTTGGTCATGGCCATAATGTAGATTTGCACATAGAATGATAGAATGAAAGAGGCTGTACTTTCGTGACTTGGAAAATTTATTTTTTAGGCTTTTCGAACATTTCTATGGCAAAATGAGGTAGGAGACTAATGAAATATTTAGTGGATAATTTTGGAAGCAAGGTATCATTGATGAATTGGTTGTCTTTCACTATCATCAAGATTTCGATGTTATCGGGTGCACAAATACTGCCAAAAAGCATACGGGTATGTTACACACGAAAAGCTGACCCTGTATCTGATGATAGACGTCTGAAGTTTTTCTCAGTTCCAGTTCATCCGTTTCTTCATCAATGTAAAGGTGAAAGTTACCCGAAGCTGCTTTTCTTCTGATAGTTTCTTTATTCTTGAAAATAGCGTAAGGGCATTTGATCTCCACTAAGTACAGCTGGTCCTCAACCAGTATAAGGCAATCGGGGCTTGCCCCAAGGAAGCAAAATTGTGGATTAACAATCAAACCCACAGAGGTGTGACACTGGGTATTGATGTGTTGCCTGAAAATTTGAAAAAGCAGCGGGTTCATGCTTCAATCCATGATCAAAGGACAAAGCTCCCATTTCTTCTAATGCTTCAGATTGTTGCTCGAGAGTCAAATTACGGAGAGTCAGTTTAGGGATAATTTCATCGGTTACATTAATTTGATCTCCAAATTAGGATGGAATCGCGAACGGTTTGAGCCGACTACGTAGTCTCTTTCCAGTGGTGGGAAAGAAATCTGATTTTGTAAAATGTTTTGAACAAATCCGTAAACTGGAGATATCAGCTGTTGTTATAGAATCAATCCACTTCTTTCTAGTGGCAGTCTCTTTCGGAAAGTTGTGGTAAGAAAGAAAACGTTCTTTACACCTACAGTTTGAACGCAGCAAACATGAGTTGAAGCCATGATTGCTACATAAATAAGTAAATAAAAACGTTTATGTTATATTTTGTTTTATGCCTTTAAATATAGAGACACACACTTAACAAAGTTTGTTATGGTGGGCACCATTATCGACTCTTATTTTAAGAATATGTAACAGTTTAATGTCCGGATAACATGATAAAATAACGTTTTTCAACGCTGAAAACGACGCTAATCACTAATCTGCCCTGTTTTACAAGACCAAGGCTTAGCTCGCCTTAAATGTTTTTATTACTAATAAATGTATAAAAAAAGACTCTTACCTTTAGAAAACGGTGGTATTTCCTCGAAAGTAAGTAGAAATACAAGTTCCAAGTGTTTTTTAAAAGATTTTACAGGTGTAAAATTTATAAAATACGTTTTTCCGCTCTTAGCTCGTATAAAATGGAGTAATGGCATCTCCGAGGGTTTGACTTATTATGCCCTATAGGGGGTTAACATAGAGTGCCACTACTCTAAGCTCATCCTTTAATTTAGTTTCGAAAATTACCGATAGATGGCGTTTTATACGGCTACCCCCAGAAAATAGCGGCTGTCTGCTCGTTGCCCCTTCCGCGTTTTTTCGTTAAGCCTAAGCCAGCGAAGTGGATCTAGACCCTTTATAGTTTTACTATATCTATGATAGTTACGATCAAATCGTGTAAGCCTAATTTTAAAATCAAAGTTTAGAAGCACGTGTTTTTGCTCGCGCCAAAAGTGAAATATGAGCAAATATTTCTTTCTTCAACTCTCTTTTAATATTAATCAAAACGCGTCTTGGATTTAACCAAGACCTACAAAGTATCGATAAGAACAAGGTTAATCACTTGACTGAATGCGCAGATATTGAAACTTTTTTTTAATTAAAACTTACATGCTTAAGAAAGTATGTTCCATCACCCTATTCCATTGAATAAACTTACTTTACTGGTAGTAAATTTTTTCCCTCTCAATAATTTGAAAAATTTACTTATCTCGGGTTTTCGAGCACAATTCCATTCCCCGAAAACATTTTATAACTACATTTATTATCACTTTTAAGAGAGTACGTGTATGACATTGTGTCGTTAATAGGTTGCTAACATATCCCCGTTTATGCCCTGAACGCTCCATAGTGAAACCTTTTGTTAATTTTAGTGCAAATTTCAACAATGGCAGCACATTCAACATGGACGTTATGATTTTTACTCTTGGTTAAACTGACTTATGTTAATAGACCACTTCGACATGGGAAGACACGGGGGTAAAACTTTGCCTTCCATCTCGCTCGAGTGAGTCGAGTCGATGGAAAGATCATAAATAGAGCAGAGACGGCGAGGGGTCAAACCCCCCCCCCCCTCCCATATGTCCCGATACTAAGGATTGACATCTCTTTTTTACGTAAAAAGGGTCTATAGCAACGGTACGACAGACAATGTTCAAACGGTTCTGCCATGGCGTTTCTATGGTTCGCAAGCAGTAGGGGCGTGCATGATATTCGTAATTTTTTGATTTTCTTTGTTGTAATTGTTAACTTAAGCGTGGTCGTAGCCTGAAATTTATGACTTGGTTATTTTGAAAAATAGCCCGCGTTCACCAAGTCGCGTGATCTACGACGCTGTGGCTCGACTCTGCTACTTAGTCTGTATATCTTCAGGAACAAGGATAATGCATTAACGGTTTTTAAAGGAATATGGGATTTTTAAACTTGTCGCTGCGAATCTTCCTATAGTAAATGTTGTATTTCTAGTAGCCCCAGAGACTTCTGGTAGCACTCTTTATGCATTTGGTAGAACAGTTTTATAGAAATTGAAATGGTAGAAGATATTTATAAAATAAGATTTGTTCGAATATTTAAACTTCAATTTGGTCGAATTATTTCGTAGTTGTCCTATTTCAAGGCGAGGAATGCTCTCAAAAACAATTACTATTTGCTGACGAATACCTTAAAAAGTGATTCACACAGAATTCTCGAGCAGCTTAACGCGTAATTGAGTGGGCTATTGCCTTGGTGACGAGGCCAGCGAAAGACAAGGCATGAGAATGGCACAAGGCGTACTTCTATCAAGGGGGGTATACAACTATACATCCTCCTTGTTCGTATCGGGCGCAGCAGAAGCTAAAGCAGACTACCCCCTAATCGTTTTTTCATTGTTACGTGTAGTTACTAGTTATGAGGTATTTTTCCACACGAAAACTCTTAAAAGTGATAATAAATGTAGTTATAAAATGTTTTCGGGGAATGGAATTGTGCTCGAAAACCCGAGATAAGTAAATTTTCAAATTATTGAATTATTGAGAGGGAAAAAATTTACTACCAGTAAAGTAAGTTTATTCAATGGAATAGGGTGATGGAACATACTTTCTTAAGCATGTAAGTTTTAATTAAAAAAAAAGTTTCAATATCTGCGCATTCAGTCAAGTGATTAACCTTGTTCTTATCGATACTTTGTAGGTCTTGGTTAAATCCAAGACGCGTTTTGATTAATATCTGTTACTTCGGTCTTAATTTTATTAATTTTGCGTACATGCGGTGGTGATTAATTTATTTCAGTGCTCATTCCCGCTAGCTGCAGAAAAGGAAATAGTTTGTCATTCAATAGACTGAGAGTTATTAGCTAAGGGGACGTCACATCAATATTTTTAGTCTTAATTTAAGCTGATGAAATTCGTAGATATACGAGGGTGTGATGTCATGACAAAGATTTTAGTTCGACTATTTCTGATGAACCCAGACCAGAATATACCAGTTGCTTTCACGTTAATTTTGAACCCCATTTCCAATGTCATTGTGTCAACAAGATCTTATTCAGAACGGATATTTCTCTTAACCTTTACACGAGATTCAACATATAGATTACCATCTTTTGTGATTAACTTTAACCTAATTTAAGAAACTAAAATAGTAATTTTTTTTGTTAAAAGTGGCATTAAATAAGACAACTAGCAATAATTTGGCAATATTTCAGGGGAAAAGAAATACAATTTTGTAGTGTTTTGGAAAAGCTGGCAATATCATAATAATTATAATATAATATAAATATAACGCGTCTTAAAAAGATTTTCTCTTCCGTATAGTGTGGTAGTTTGGCATATTTTATTTTCGCTCTGTCCTTAAGTACAATTTTAATTGGATTTAGCCATTGGGATAGATGATAAATGATTAGCCAGCGTACTACGGGAGTCTGGCAATGGAACTGTGCTTAGATTTATCATTGAATATAGGAAATAATAGGATCAACAAATTATTTAGTAGTATTTATGAAACTAATGGTAACTATTTTACCTTTGATAAATAAAGTGAAATGAGAGTTACAGTAGTTTATTGATGACAAAAGTTAGGGTTAATAGTATTATTTATTTTATATAATAGTTAAATATAAATTGTAATTTTTTAAAGTTATGGCTGTTCAGTAATTACTTAAAAGTCATTAAAACAATAAATTGCTTTAAGAATATTTTTGTTAAACTTTTTTTTCAAAGTTAAAACACGTATGATTATTATTTTATTGGCATGTGCTAAAGATTTATTTTAAAAACATTTGGTTTGATAATTGCTACATTTATTTATAGGACGCAATTTGGAATTGAATTTCCCTGGTTGTTATTTGTATTCATTATAATTATTTTCCAGTAAATAAAAATTTTATTTTTCACGTTTAAAGCTAATAGTTGCGTATTTTTTAAAGGGTTTCATTCGTAACTTTATAAGGAAAATTATTTGGACACCAGAAAGGCTTTTGAGAATAATTAGTGATAGCGTCCTAACTGTCAAAAAATAGACCTTAACAGGGAAAAGCTAGGAATAACTATAATTAATTTTAACTGAATCTAAATGTAAGTTTCACTATGAATACATGAGAGGGATTAAAAAATGTTCAAAGAGAGTCATACGTGAAGGTTGGATTTAAAAAGTGTGAAAAGTTCAACATTAACGTTAGAGCACCAATAATCATTTTGTTAATCTCTCAAGTGAATAATTCAATGATGAAAAAATATTTATACACATTAATCCTAGGACTGTAAAATTGAGAATATATAATAGCCAGAAAAATAGTAAGCATGGGTTTTAATGTTAAATTATTTAGGTATAAAAAAGGGAAGGGGGAGTTTGTTAAAATACTGCTAATATACTTAAAGATGCTTTTTAAAAAGGGTAGTGATTTGTTGGTGTAGAATCTGCAGTTTAGCTCAGAGAGTTAATGAAGCGCCTTGTATTTCGTTAGTGACATCTTCAATCCAGTTGATTTATTTTTTTTTCTATATTTAATACTATTGAACTAAGATGGCGTTAGTGGTTAATGTCATTAATTGGTAGCTTTTTTACTGGTTCCATCGCGCTTGGTTTTGTTTTATTGATGTAGAGTCTGCAGTTTAGTTCACAGTTAATGAGGAGCCTTGTGTTTCACTATTGAACTAAGATGGCGTTATGGTTAATTTCAGTAATCGGTAGCTTTTTTACTAGCTCCATCGCGCGTGATTTTGTTATGTTAATGTAGAATCTGCAATTTAGTTCAGAGAGTTAATGATGTGCCTTGTGTTTGGTAGCGACATCTCCAGTCCATTTTATTTTGTTTGATATTTATTACTTTTGAACTCAAATAGCATTACTGCTTAACGTCATTAATTGGCAGCTTTATTTTACTAATTCCATCGAGCTTGTTTTGTTTGGCAAACGTCCGTAAAATAACGTTCATAAGGCGTTTCGATGGAAATTAAATTGAAGTCCAAGGTGATTAGGCGGTTAATCACAGTTGAGTTTTTTTAGAGTTACGAGTGAAGTACTTTGAGGTTAATCGGGTGGTGAAGGAGGGGGGATTTGGGGTATTTCACCAGCCGCGGACACGGGGGTAGTCAGTCCTGTAGGGTAGGCATGCTGACAAGTCCCTATTCCCTCAAAACTTGTCGCCCAGAAGCTTGGCTTACAGGAGTGCGCCCAAACTCCNGGACACGGGGTAGTCAGTTCCTGTAGGGTAGGCATGCTGACAAGTCCCTATTCCCTCAAAACTTTGTCGCCCAGAAGCTTGGCTTACAGGAGTGCGCCCAAACCCCCAACATAGTAAAGTACATAATTTTAGTAACAAACCATTGCTGTTCTAAATTTTAATAACGTTGAAGCAACTTTTGTTCA
Source organism: Phalangium opilio (assembly GCA_019434445.1). Lineage (NCBI taxonomy): Eukaryota > Metazoa > Arthropoda > Arachnida > Opiliones > Phalangiidae > Phalangium > Phalangium opilio. The sequence continues at coordinate 29,659 of JAEQBA010000037.1, read as the reverse complement.
AAAAAAAGTTTTTTAGCGAATTCATATGTAGGAACTTCTATTGTGTTGATGAACTTGAAGGCAAGGCTTGCCAAGCCTTTATATAATTATGCAGGGAAACCAAATATTGACCATGTATTGTTTGGCTTGACGTTCTATAGACACTCGCTCAACCAATACGAAGGTTATTCTTTGATCTTTGCTTTTTTAATCCAAGTCGCTCTCATTCTTTGAACACGCAGTCTAAAGTGTCTGTTGTTTCTGCATAGAGTTGAATATTTATATTCTGGATCTATCTATCGAAGTCTTGTGGTGTTTGTTTTTATAATTGATGATGATATATTTTTTAGCTGTGTAGTTTTAACTTTATTATACGGTAAAGGCTATGATGAATTATCTTTCTGTTGAAGCTTAGCAGCTGGCACGTGTTGATAAACCGCTATAATTGTACGAAAATAGTCTTTAAATTGCATGTTTCAAAGTTGAAAATATGAACTATTGTAGCATTATGTCGAAATAATTTATCTTCGTTTATATAGTTATCTAAAGGGCGGAGGGGGAGGAGGCAAAGAAAACTTTACCATTTACTGGCTATATATGTTCATTTAAATATGAGATTTTGAGGTCAATTTTTTTTAAATTTTGTCAGGCAACTCTTAGCTTTAAGTTGGAAACAGTGCTGCTAGAACATGACAATTATTGTTTTGCGCGTGGGTTACCAAAGGACAATGAAAAGGTTTAAAAATTTTGAAGAAAAAAATTATTCCAGAAGGCTTTGCAAATTCTACACCTGTTGGTTTTACTCAATGCCACCCATCGCTCGACTACTCCAGCTGGTGAGAAAAACAAAGAGAATATGCAAAACTTCCTGGAATATTAATTGTAAAAAAATCTTTTAGTTATTTTATTTACAAGGGTAATGTAATATATATATATATATTTTGGTAACCGCATTGGGGAAATAATTCTCAAACTTTATAAAAACAAATTCTCCAACAATAGTAGGATATTAGTTAGTGGGACAAATTAATAAGTTCATATGGCTATTAAGTAGTTTAAAAATAATTTTTGTAAGTGCTATTACATTGGGTCGGGTACACATTATTGATAAGTTATACAAAGAAAAGGTTATATTAATAAATAATATTTAAACATAAAATCTCGCTACAGGGGTTGAATTAAAAACAGTATAATATAAAATTAAATTAATTTAGTTTATAAAATCTCGTGGATTTTTTTGTGAACGGATTGAAATTGTTAATGCAAGCGTCTAATGTTTTTTTAAAAAATATAGCGCGCCTTAAAAGAGAAAAATGGTAGTTGCGAAATTGATATTTAGAGAACTCTTCGAATATATTAATTTAATCAATATTTATTTAAAATTTGAATAAGAGTGTTTAATCTCAGCCCAAAAAAACTGTTCAATGTTAACTAAAAGGATGCGTTTGTGTCAAGACTTTCACCAGCTTATTAAAGATTATTATTTAATCACATGGCATTACCAACAGGGGCTACGTTTTTAACTTGTTTTACATGAAATACCATTGGGGCAAGAATAATACAGCGTACTAAAATTACTTCATTGGAAAATTCTAAAGTTAATGCAACAATCATCATCTTTTTCATAACAATAGCATGGCCCTACAATCCTCCCACAGTTATTATAGTGGGCAACATCAAAATTTATCTCGAACCATTGTAAACCTTTAACTTGCTCGAGAATTACAATTTACCCAATCATAAAATACTTTAAAGGGAATATGAAATTATTAGTATATCTTTGACAGATATGATGCTCCTTTCTGGTACGAATATTGAAATTTTAGGCTTTACCCGGGTAAATTTGATATGGATTCTTCAAGCACGTTAGATTCCCTTTAATGGTCTGGACTCTTTCCAAGAGCCAAACAGTGACGTCAGTCAAGTTACTGACGAATCTCTCCTTTTTCTGATCATTGTATCACTGACCTCGTACCAGCCGTTGTCTTTTCTCACAAAGTTAACATAATGTCCCTCGGCTAACGATTGACCCTTATGAATAATCACTCTTTAGTTTTAAAAAGCATCTTGCTCAAAGTGGACATTTTGATTTTCAAAACTTGATATTTTGGTCGAAATCTTAATTGGACGACCATCTTTGTAATCGCCACGGAGAAGACACAAAAATACGTACTTCCCGCTGGATATCAATACATCACGCTCTTGTATTTTTGGGTTGTTACAAAATACGCATGGCATCTCTGTCAATCTCATTCTTTTTTCTAGAGATTTCCAATCAATTTTATCTCGGTTTTCTAGTGGAAGATTGAAAATGTTGCTTCAACAATATTTTCCGAATTTTTTTCAACTTGACATTTGGGGCATTTGGTAACATTTCGCGACTTTGACCAAAAAAGATCTTTTAGAGCCTTAGTAATCGCCTTCCATTTCTTGGCTTAGTGTCGTCAAGAGTACCATCAAAAATTCATGGCGTCTGTTGAACGTTTGGCGTAAAATGATTTCCGACAGCCATTCTCAGTTCCAACCCTTTACAACTGAAACTACCTTGAGAACTCTCTATGTCGTTTATCGTGTTTTGGAGGCAACGTAAAACTGGTTTTTCAATGAATGACCCATTGTAAGATTTAACCAATTCTCTTAATTCCGGCACTAATAAGAGCAGTTGCAAAACGCTATTAGAGTAGCACGTTACTTGATCATCGTTAGCTAAACCCTTCAAGGGCAAACTATCCAAACTCTGTTGGGCTTTCCTTTTCTTCTTCGGTGTTTCTTCAATCTCACATTCCTCGCCTTCTAAAAGGCTTTAGATAGAGGCGCACTTCTTTTCCCACCTCGACTTTCTTTCGACTCCGTTATTTCCAAAAGAGGCAGATCTGGCCTATATTTTTTGCGAAGCCTGTTATACTCCCAATGGCTCGTCCATCCGCCTTAATTTAGTCGGATCGAACTGTAATAGATGGAGTCCGGCCAAGGACGTCACTCTCGATAAAGCCACATACGCCATGCCCGTTCCGAATAAATTCGAACCCAAATCCATAATGGCGCATTTTAAACTCATGCCTTGGCTTTTGTGTATCGTAATAGCGTACGCCAGGATGACGGGAAACTGGGAGCGTTTAACGTAATGTTTGCCATGAGCAAAAATTTGACGCAAATTTCTCAACTAAAAAGTCAGTGTTAGCGTCGTCGTTATTCGGTTCGCGATCTACTCTTAGAAAAATCCCAGTAACGTTTCCATGTTCGTCCTTCTTGAACCAGTTACGAAACCCATCGTACCATTTACAACGCCTTTTTCAAAACTGATATTCCTTCTGACCATTATTCGGCAGCCAACGCAAAGAACTAACTCGCTCTCCAAACCGCCTGTTTTGGACGGTTCGTTTTGTAGCCCTTGCAGTCTCCTGAGAATGTTTTTATTCATTTTCTGCCATAGTCAGCGAGTCTATCCTGACAAGGAATGACTTCAACTTTCTCGCCGTTTTTCGCAGCATATCAAAGTTGAATTTTACGCACATGGCTAATTTAGGCATCAAACAAATTGGGTGAAACCCTTCATTGGACAGCTTAATGAAAAGCTCCATAGCCACCTCGATGTTATTTCCTCCAGCAACCAATCTAGTTCCTAAGGTTGCAACATCAGCTTCGGAAATATTTCCAATTCTAACTCTGCTTAGAATGTCGCCGTAACTTTGGTCGTTGGCTTGTCTAACATTTTGCGTTAGTTCATCGTATTTAAAAAACTTCCAAAGATCACTTCCTCCGATGCAATTGAATCTAAGTCTGGCTTCTTCGGAAGTGATTTTGATAAACGCGGGATTTCCTTGAACCGGAGGCAATTGGAAAAAGTCTCCCAAAACAAGAATAAATACAACTCCACCAAATGGTTGGTTCATTTCCCAAAATTCGTTCAGCCTCAAGTGAACGTGAGTCAGTAAAACCGATGAGACCATAGAAATTTCATCAATAATTAACAGTTTTAAATTACCCAAAGTTTCTTTCATAATGCTTATATTCTCAGAACTCAGGGAATGGTATTCGGCGATACGCCCATGATCTACCGGCAACATTAGTAATCTGTGTAACGTTACGCCATTAACATTCAACGCTGCCAAACCCGTTGGCGCGGCAATGGCCACGCTAGCAGGATTTTGAAAGCGTCGCCTTACAGCGCTGGCGAGAGTGTCGATAAGAAACGATTTGCCAGTTCCACCAGGTCCCGACACAAAAAGGCACTTGTTTCTAGATTTTTCTCCCTCTTGGGAGAAATGATTCATGATCTGATCATAAATTCTCTTTTGATCCGAGTTTAGTGACGCCACATTGTCAACATCAGTCTCGAAATTCATTTCCATGGCAGCTTCCACATCAGCCATCGCGTGTTCGGTTTCGATAACAATTTCTTTCCCTTGCAGCGCATTTTCATCATCCTCACTTTCTCCTCCGAAATTATGGTTTCTGGCTCTTTCGCCTTTTTAGAAGCCTCCCGTTTCTTTTCAACTTCTTTGGAAACCGAGAGTTTGTCGTGATATTCTCTCATGCCCTTCAACACCGAAAGCGAGTTTTCGAAAGCATCGGCGTATGTTTCAAAATCGCCCAATAGCTCATTTTCGTCACGCCACGGTTTGAAGAGGGTCAATAGAGCGTGACAATACTGTTCTTTCTCCTCTATCGGATCGTGAATGTAGTGCTCCACTATGTAGGGCTTAATTCTCTTTCTCATGAAACCCAAATTGTTTTTCAACTCGATTACATTCGCATTTTTCTCGACACCATCAGAGTGCTTCGCGTAATCGTAAAACTGACCAAATTCCCGCAAACTAATATTTTCCAAGCTGTCGGGACGATTCGGATACTTGTCGTCGACGAACCCTTTTTGGCAAGTGTCCTTGCTTTCGGGGTCAGTTTCCCTCAAACGAGCGAGTTCCTTGTAACCTTTCAAAATTCTCGATCGGTTTTCTTTCAAGTTAGTGTTTATAAATTTAGTGCTATCAGACTTGTTGTAAAGGTCTTGGCCCAGCATCATATCGAGAGCTTCATAAATTCCTATTTGCTTGCACGTCAAAGATTTCAATCTATAGGCAAATAATTTTTTGGACAAACTTTCGTTGCCTAACTCGGCAAAAGTTTTAACCATGTCAGCCCGGTCTCCCTTTGTCACGTAAGCCGTAACATAGTTTGCCACTATTTCCGATTTGTCAGCGACAAATTGCAAATCCATGTTGGCTTTGGAAGCCAATAGTAGCGTGGGATTATAATCATTTATTAAATCTTCGTGCTGTTTTCTCGGCAAGTCGTACAGCCGTTTCTGCACCTTTTTCATCTTACGGTGACGAGTAACTGATCTAACGGCATTCATAGTCGCTACGTTTGTAACGTTACGAGGGAAACCGTAACGACACACTCTCGATCCTTTTTTAGAATTTTTCACCTTCTTGTAACAACTGGAGGTGCATTAGTGAAATTGAAATTTTTTTACGAGCCGGTGCAATTCTAGACTTATCGATGCGCTTGGCATCGAACACGTGACGTGTTTTTGGACGTAATCCAAAATAGTCTCGGCCGAAGAAGTTCCAATCTTTGTAGCGTCCTTGGCCCACAAAAGCATGTGATAGTGAGGTAAACCACGAGATTGGTATTCAACCCTCCAAAAATGATGTTCTATCATGCCAAGAACTGGATTCTGCTTACACAAGACAAAGTTGTTTAGCAGCGACCTCACTTTGTTGTGAAAGTGCAAATTTACGCTAAGCGGATCCAAATTCAACAATTCAGCCACCGTCATCGACTCTACTCCTGGAACGTCTTAATTCACTTTTCTCAAGTGATCGTGCAGTTCCATATCATCGTACTCGGCCGGATTAAAAGTTAAAAGCCAGGTGGGAGGACCAAATTCCCGAATCATCGCTAAAACGTTTCCAAGAACTTTATACCAGTAGTCCTTCGTTCCTCGAATATGACCCAAGAAAGTAGCTTAATTACTCTCAAGTTCTTTATCGCCAGATTCAACGCGACTGAGCAAATTTTCAACCCCAATAGGCATGGGTTTTTTTAACGAAGAACGTAGTTCAAACTGCTAGAAATCGCTTTCATTTTTCATTCTTGATAAGAATGGAACAAATACGCGTAATCTCGTCTAAAAATTGGACTCTTGTTCAAAAGACGGGATAAACGATACTTGGTTTCCGTTATTTCCCAAATGGTCCATCATCGTGCTTGCCAAAGCGACCCTTAGGGAACAAATGAACAAAGCTCATGTATTCCAAGTTTTTGTCCGAAGTGCTAACTGGCTCGGCTTCGACGCGCTTCATTTGGTAAGCGCCAAGTAAATCTTTTGGTGGTTGAATGTTCACTGGATGAATAGAGTAATGATCGTACAGATCATTGGCTTCACCCTCAGATAGTTTTCGCAACAAAGCCTCGGGCTGTGTTAGAATTTTGTAGGCGTCGCCGGGGGCAAGGCTAGACTGATTTCCATCCTGCTCCTGCATGTTCAAAGCGTTTTGGTCACCTTGGACGTCGTGACTACTATCCGCTGGTCCTTCTGTTGGAAGCGCAGCGGAAGCACGTGTCAACGCATCAGATCCATCATTAATTAACGCAAGTGGATCTGTTACGCTCAGTAATTCTTCGGGAGTCAATGAATTTTCATTTCCATCAATTTCTTGCGTGCCACAAATATATTCCTCATTCATTGTCGAAATGTCAATGTCTTTGTAAAAAAGGGTTTATCTTTTTCAGCACACTGAATGCTTTCAACACTTTTTCGAGGCAAACTTTTTTGTCCGCTGTGGGAACGCCATTGACCAAGATATGCAGTTCGTGATTTTTGGGTATTGTCTTGGGAATCATCTTCAAATTTTTCTCCACGGGAATTGGAAGATAAATTACTCTTCCCTTTAAAGCTTTAACCGTGCCAAACTGCATGTTGGAGTTGGTTTTGGTGCCTAACCGCACCACATTGTGGAAGGCCTTCACAAGCTGAATTAAAACTTTCTCAAACATGTTTAAACTGGTGACATCTGGTGGAGGATTGTCAACCGCCAAGTTGTTCAGAAAACATCTGATGGGAACTTAACCCTTTCCCAAATCCGTAACGACATAGTAGCATGTCTGCTTCTCTCGTGTCGGAATTATTCATTATCCAGCCAGCTCTTAAAATCAGATAGGCCTCGTTCTCAAAAACAGCTCTGTTTACCAGTTTTTCTACTGCTCTTAAATCTGATTTTTTCAGTAATCTTAAACAGCAGTCGCAGGGCGTGTCGTGAAACTCGTTGGTGTTTAGCATTGCCCGAGCGAATTGATTCTCGTAAAGACTCAAGATTTCACTTTCATCGAGACTCGGCCGAGGAGCGTTAACGCTTTCTGTAGGAGCATCGTTTTGTTCCTTATTCAAATTTTTTCCACGTGTGACAAGGATTTTTCTCAAATCCGCCATGACTTCTGTCAGAGACTCGTAATCACCACGTTCAATTTCAGTTGAAATTTTAGTTAAAGCGTTGAGCAACGCTTTGACGCGATAAATATTATTCAGAATAGTTCTAATTCCCGAATAATGAGGAGCGAGTTCAGCGAAAGAACGCAAATTATTTTGGCACTCTTCGCTATCAGCGCAGTAAGCAGTGTGGCCTAGGAACGGAACTATTCTCACCACTACTTCGTCCCCATCTGATGGTATAGACAAGTTTGATTTTTTGCAAAATTCTTTTCTTAATTCGCAAAGGTCCAAATCAGACTCAAAAATTTTAGTCAAAGATTTTTCATTCGCATTGGCAAGTGTGTTTACGAAAGCTAGTACTTTTGCAATGGCTCGAGTTCGAACATTACAAATATCACTGCATTCCCAGTATACAGTTTTGTTTTGGTTTTCAATAAACCCCCCTTCATTGATCACAAAATTTGCTTTCGGATTCTTCTCTTCAGTTTCAACAATGTTAAAAAGATTTGTAACAACTCCCGACTCATTTACTTGTAAAACTCGTTCTACGTTACTAGACTCGTTATTGTTTTTCATGTCAACGGAATTTCCCATTTCATCAACAAACAATTCTTTAGTCGAACTGGTAGCACGGTCTTTCAGAACTTTTCGTACACGACCATCAGAATCCAGTTGAAAAATTTTGCCATAATGTGACTCATCGTCATTTTTCAATATTTTACCATTTTTTCCAATCAGATAATAGGTAGTTTCATGGAAATAGGTCTCTTTCAGGCTACTGTGAAGCCTTTTTCTACCCACAACTTCTGCCAAATTGTCAGGATCAATGGACCCAATTTCTTTGATTTTCTCGACAAAATCCTTAAATTCACTAACAACGGCTGTTAGTTGGGCGTGGTAAGCCGAATACAATTGCCTTTTTAAATGCAATATTCTACCAGCTAGCACTTGGTATTTTAGCTTGTAAGAGATAGACTTCGTGCGTCTATTTTTAGTCTCGGTGTCAAGAGACTTTGACGGTGCCAGTCTTTCAGTGAGACGTTTGACTAGAAACCTTTTATAGCTTTCAGCAATAATTTTTTGTTTTTCGTTTTGAAAATCCCCACATTAAGGAGTTTTTTCGCAAAGACAAATTTATCCCGTTTATTTGGTTTTGTATTTGTTGAACGCAAATTAGCTGCTCCACCTGGCGGAGTAGTTCTCTTAGTTTTTTTTCCCTCTCTCAAGTAGAGATTTACGCCCCACATAGTTTTTTGCATTATTTCTTTTAAAGAACCCCTTGTTCTTAAGATAGTACCGTTTACACTTAAGTTTGTTGGTTTGATCATGTTTCAATGATTTACTCTGAACTTGCAATTTTAGCTTGGCTTCCGCTCTTCTTTTTTGCATTACTAAACGCTGATTTACTTTCTTTCGTTTTTCTCGAGAAAACATTTCAATTTTTCAAAAATGAGTGGAACTTTTTTACTGTATTTGTTATAGGTATACACAGAACGCCTTTGTACTTGCAAAAGGTACACGCAGACCTTTTTATGTTTGCAAAGGTACACGCAGACCTTTTTATGTTTGCAAAGGTACACGCAGACCTTTTTATGTTTGCAAAGGTACACGCAGACCTTTTTATGTTTGCAAAGGTACACGCAGATCCTGTTGAATTTGCAAAGGTACACACAGATCCTGTTGAATTTGCAAAGGTACACACAGATCCTGTTGAATTTGCAAAGGTACACACAGATCCTGTTGAATTTGCAAAGGTACACACAGATCCTGTTGAATTTGCAAAGGTACACACAGATCCTGTTGAATTTGCAAAGGTACACACAGATCCTGTTGAATTTGCAAAGGTACACACAGATCCTGTTGAATTTGCAAGGGTACACACAGATCCTGTTGAATTTGCAAGGGTACACACAGATCCTTATGTATTTGCAATGGCACACAGATTTCGTTAAATAAAATTGGAGATATATATATAAAAATGAAAGAATAATGAGAACATACACTTTAAAAAGTAGGCTTAACGTGATTTTAAAAAATGAATAAGGAAATCGAAATTAAAACAAAATAAGAATGTGTTAACTAAAATTACTTAAAATGAAAGCAATAATTAGTCTTGTGGTAGAATATTTACCTTAGGGCATCAAGATTCTCAAAATCTCAAGAAAGTGGCGTCAAAATAGAAAGTTAGGCCTTTTAAGAGTAAAACCAAAGTTTACCAAACTGAAAGACCATAGACATAAAAGACTGAAAGGCTAGCAGGAAATTTTGTGATCATGGCAGCACTGCTAGGCCTATAGGTTAGTAAAAAATATAGTATAGGTTTAGGGACGGCCAGCTTGTATTTCGTTCGTACGCCGTAGAACTTGATAACAAGTTGGCCGTATCTTTGGCACCAGCCCACTCGATCACGCAAGTTGCACGCGCTTGCGTGATCGAGTGGGCTGTGCTTTGGCCAAACCGTCAACCGTCAAATTTAAACTTTGGAGGATCGAAAAACTCAAGTAAGTTTCATGAACAATTTAGCAATAATTTGTAATTTCACATATCTTTTTTAAACTAAGGCATATATTTAACAACTCGTTATTAAATTATATGACCAAGTTTAAGAAATCCAGTGTGAGCAAACTAATCGACGTTAATTTATTAAGTATATTAAATTTATTGTTAACTGGCCTAGGCTTAGAAAAATGGAAGGATTGAGAGGTGCCACATTTAACGGCAACGTTACCCTAAACGTAAACAATTACGGTCGAGGTGGACGCGGTGGGCGTCGCGGACGCGGTGGAAGAAATCCGCGCTCGAGAAATGCGGGAAAACCGTACGAAAGGCGTTGCTACGAGTGTAGGGAGCCGGGCCATATAGCTCGTGATTGCCCTAATATTAAAGGTAGAAAAAAGATCATCAGGTTGTTCTAGTTAGTCGGTTGTATAGTAGTGGCCAATTTTTCAATAATTGTTTTCCATACAAAGATTTTATTTGTATAAAGAGGCATACCTAGAGTTAATAAGGAAGGGCATCGTTTAGGACAAACTTTTTTAAAGTGGAAGCCAAGAAATTAGGCACTTTATAAATAGGGTGATAGGACTAAAGTACATATTAGCGATTTTAGGTCGAAAACGTAACTTGTACGACATTAAATCACAAGGAAAACCCCATAAATAGGTTATTATTAGAGTGCTTTATGAATGACCCCTTTCAGTATTTATTGGGGAGAAATATAATTTAGTGGTTATTACTAAAACACTCCAGTTATAAAGCTTGTTTAGGGTGGCCCTTGGGAAAAACATCGTAGAATATTTTAAAATCAAAACCGCCCTTAGAATTTGCTATACTTCGTTCCTACCACCCGATTTGGAACAGTGATTAAAGCACCGCAAAAGTCACGTAATGCACCTTGTTCCCTTTCGCCGGAAGTTAGGCTTAGCTCGGGATTCATGGGGGTGAGTAAAGGGAAGAAATTCGTCTGTCGTCTGCTACATAAGCCAAAAATATGTACTGTAGCGGACGACAGACCAATTTCTTCCCGTTACTCACCCCCATGAATCCCGAGCTAAGCCTAACTTCCGGCGAAAGGGAATATGGTGGATTCCCCTACAAGTTGAGTTTCCTTACGAACTCCAGTTTTGGCTTGGCGAAAGCAGAGACATTTGCAAGCTGGAATTATGCTGTTATAAATACCGCCAAGCAAAATCCGGTGTTCGAAAGGAAAGTCAACTTATAGGGGAACCACTTGACTTGTGTTTTGATGTAACTTTTAATTTATACTGAAAAGGATCCCTAAAAAATCTTATCTTCCATCTTTTACCATGGATAAAGAATGCGCGTGAGTAAATTTGTTTTCACGCTATAGGATAGGCAACTCCCTATCTCGGACGACAGCTTATTCCGTATATACTCTGTTACAACATCGGTTGTCAGCACGCGCAAACCTAGGTCTCTACGCAACGTAGCTTTGTACGTGCAGACAAGAGCCAAAACATTTTAGGAGATAGACCAAGGTTTGCGCGTGCTGTCAACCGATGTTGTAACAGAGTTTATACGGAATAAGCTGTTGTCCGAGATAGGGAGTTGCCTATCCTATAGCGTGAAAACAAATTTACTCACGCCCTTTTTTGTCCATGCTTTTACTGTCATATTTATAAATTTGCCATTAAAATTTCCAATTTCCATTCTGGTGCGCTTTTCAAGACTAAAAAATCGTAAATTTCACCAGATTTCACTTTCTTAAAGCAGAGTGCGGCTCAAGTGGATCCCTACAAGGTGATTTTCCTTACAAACTCCAGTTTTGGTTTGATAAAAGCAGGAGGGATTTGTGGGAGGGATTTCTCAGTGTACTTATAAATCTCGCATACTATCCTTCGTTAACCTATACTCGCAGTTTAGGAGAGAGTCACTTCGAAGGGAATCCACTGAAGCCGCGCTATGCTATAAAATAGGATATCCGAATAATGTTTGAAATTGAATAACAAATTAGATGAACTTGAATCGCTATAGGCAACTTACAAGCTGATAGAGCAACTAAATTCTTTAGAGAAAATTAATAATATTGATCTTTCTTACTTAAATTCTGTGAAAAAAGGGCGTAAAGCGGAGAAAAAAGCCCCCGAGGGCGAAAAAGAAAAAGCGCCTGAGGGCGAAGAAAAGGAGGAAACACAACTGAAGGAGGTTGTTGTGGAAAAAATGAATACACTTTCAGTGTAATTGTAAGTATTATTAAAAATAACCTGTATTGAATTGGGACACCGCAAAAGAAAAATTACCTTCAATTAACTTAAACATTAATTATTCTGAATCAGTGAAATTTCAAAATTTAAAGTAAGACTCAAGGAATATTTTGATTTAACCATGAAGGGCTCTCTATTGGTATTACCCCAAGTTCATAAAGTATGTTCCATAAGTTTGTCACTGGTTACTTAAAGCTTGTCATTAAGTGACCTAGATCATAGATTCTAAATCCCAGTCCTTTGATTTACTCACAATAATCTAATCTAATTAGTTAGAAACACTGTTAGTTTGTTAACTTACGTAAAGTAACGGAGCTTCAATTATCAATAACCATAATTAATATAATATGATAAAAGTGGATCCTGAAATAACTAGCGGTACTGTTACCTATGCTTACAAGATAAATAAAGCATAAAATCATAGCATAAATAATAATACAAAGCAGACTTCGGAAACAGATGATATGAGAAACCTCTAAAAATCTAAATCATTTGGACAAGGATCCAAATCTAAACGTTTGGATCGGTTCCATTTAGACAGGGCGCTTAAAACTGTTTAATTTATTGGTCAATTCTTTTGCAACGTTTAATATAAAAGTAAAATGTTTTTAAGCCTTGGATTTTTGCATGTTAGATTGTAATAATTTTGTAAAACTAAGAAACCTCTTAATTTGATAGTTTAAGCTTATTAGGCCTAATTAATATTAAGTGGGAAATTAATTAGAATGAAAATAGGTGGATATCTTTTATTAATTGGGAAATAATGCACTCATTTTGCATTTAAATTTTAAAAGTTAATTTATTATTTATTTTTTGTATATAAAATTCAGCATTAATTTCACTAAGGCAATAAATTAATTACCTACGAGGAATTAACTAGTATATATGTTTAAAATTAGAATTTAATCGTTTCAAAACTAATAAGGTTTTGAACCGGTTTTTGTAATTTAGTTATTAAAATTTGTGATTGTCGATTGGTCAATATTGAAAATTAACCAATGGCGGAACCAATTTTTTTTAAACTCGATGAAACTGAAATATCAATCAATCATCTACTGAAAGATTTATCAAAATATTTTTTTTCAAAAGAAGGTAAATAAGGATTAGATGGCTTGCTGCTTCAAACATTTTTAATCATGAAGAGAATATTTTGTTAATTTTAGTCAAATTTAGATATTCGGTAACCGAGTTGATATTTATAAAGCCCTTTTTGCTCATGTCTATTTTAAACTTTAATTCGCTTACCATTTCACAAGCATAATAAACACTACTGAAGGACGCAAATCTATCTGTGATCGGTAACGGTGAACAATATAGCAATTTTCCCAATTAATCGGTTTGAACTTCATTTGCACATTTCTATCCATTAATTTGAAATGTTGCGAGAAATTTGAATGGAATATAAGTAGTTATCTCTTTCAGTAGATAATTGTTGATGTTGATATTAAAGATTCATTGAGTTAAAAAAATTGGTATCAGTATTTCAATTAAGCTTTAATATCAACATCGGTCTTCACTTTAATTAAGAATGTTAAGAAACTGTTTTACATTTTCAAAATCTGCACTAAGCAGAAACATATATAAAGTGGACCATAACTTTAGCTCAATCAGACTAATTTATAATGATACTTCAAAAAAACGTTTGTATTCTTATTGTAATTAACATAATACAATTTTTTACAATCATTTATTGAGGCGCCCCCCTAAAAATTCCAGAAATAGGACCAAATTGACAATTTTACAAAATTTTTAAAAATGCAGATTAATTTCCGTTTAACATTTAGCTCAAAATTGTCATAAGCCCAATATGAAATTCGGATATCCCTAAAACTTCATAAAGACGATCCGAGATTGTCAATTTCAAACTTTTTTGTAGCATAAACTAACGTCTGTTTGATATTAAGCTTAAAACCTTAAACAAAATATAGTCAGGGCTACCAAAAAAGTTCACAAAGATGATCCAAGATTGTTATTACGCCTAAAAAGTGCCATCTTCAAAGTATGTAGCCGGGGAAAAGAGAGCGTGATCGAGTGGCCTATGCTAGTGGTTGGAAGTTGCGGGGGTTGGGACAGGGATAAAGGAGTTGAGATGGATTAACTGATTATCACTATTCATCCCATCTCTTATACTACCCCACAATTTTTGAACCAAAAATATTCGCTTCTCAATTATTACACAAAACATTTTTCACACTTCTTCCTAGTAAACTAGATATCGCTTCTTGGTAAAACTTTATATAACTAAAACCATGAGCTTATAACATATGTTCCATAACAAGGTTCATACAACTTTTGGAAAACAAATTTCCCTGAGATTTCCAGGCTTTTCCCCGTATACTTCCCTGAGTTTTCCAGGTTTTTCCCGTATATGGAGTATCCTATGGAGCAAATGTTAACGAAGGAGGAAAGGGGCAAACAGGACTATTACATAATCAAAGGATATCCCCGTATCTCTAATATAACCAAAGTTACGAGCTTCCAAAATTTAGTGTAATGTTAATCCTATAGAGGAGGCAAAGTACCTACAAGCACCCGGGGCAAGTACCTACAAGCACCCGGAGCAAGTACCTACAAGCACCCGGAGCAAGTACCTACAAGCACCCGGGGCAAGTACCTACAAGCACCCGGGGCAAGTACCTACAAGCACCCGGGGCAAGTACCTACAAGCACCCGGAGCAAGTACCTACAAGCACCCGGAGCAAGTACCTACAAGCACCCGGAGCAAGTACCTACAAGCACCCGGAGCAAGTACCTACAAGCACCCGGAGCAAGTACCTACAAGCACCCGGGGCAAGTACCTACAAGCACCCGGGGCAAGTACCTACAAGCACCCGGGGCAAGCACCTACAAGCACCCGGGGCAAGTACCTACAAGCACCCGGGGCAAGCACCCAGGAGCACCCGGGGCAAGTACCTACAAGCACCCGGGGCAAGAACCTACAAGCACCCGGGGCAAGTATCTACAAGCACCCGGGCAAGCACCCAGGAGCACCCGGGGCAAGTACGTACAAGCACCCGGGGCAAGTACCTACAAGCACCCAGGAGCACCCGGGGCAAGTACGTACAAGCACCCGGGGCAAGAACCCAGAGGCACCCGTGGCAAGAACCCAGAGGCACCCGTGGCAAGAACCCAGAGGCACCCGTGGCAAGTACCCACAAGTACCTACTAGTACCTACTAGTACCCACAAGTACCCACAAGTACCTACAAGTACCCACAAGTACCCACAAGTATCCACAAGTAGCTACAAGCACCCACAAGTACCCACAAGTATCCACAAGTACCTACAAGTACCTACAAGTATCCACAAGTACCTACAAGTACCTACAAGTACCCACAAGTACCTACAAGTACCCACAAGTACCCACAAGTACCCACAAGTACCTACAAGTACCTACAAGTACCCACAAGTATCCACAAGTATCCACAAGCACCCACAAGCACCCTGTCAAAGCACCTACAAGAGCTCAAGCGCCATGTTTTTATTGCTAACGGCATGAATCACGACAAAAACGCCGTAAATCCAATATAAAAAATTAGGGCTAAAATGCGTGTCTCTAACAGTGGTAAAATGCCGTAATTCCAATACCCAAAACAACGTAAGTCAAAGCATGTGTTAATAATGATAAAATCAATAATTAAACTTAATTGATCTTAATGAAACTAAGGAAAGGCACATCTACGGACTGCTATCTTTCATTTAAGATGGTTCGCAAACGTAACGAATGAATAGTTTTCTTTATATGACTTCCTAGAGAAGGTCACTTTTCCAAAAAATTCCATGCTATCTCTATGGAAGAATATAGTATCTTTCACCAAATGTCGCATTCATTTTATGGATTCTAAAACCACCCTTAACAACTTTTTTCTTTATAGAATTAACTATTGGTTGGATCTCTTTGAAATTTTAACCACAAAATTAGGGCCCACATTTTAGTTCACTGGCAAAATTTCAAAGCAACAAACACAATACGAAAAAAGTTACGGCCAATCAAAGAACCCTCCTTTAGCATTAGATGCAGTATCAAGTCTTATCTAAGAGAGCGACCGCTCTCCTAGAATTGCCATATATCGTCTAATACAGTCAAAGGCAAAATTTCAAAGCAACAAACACAATACGAAAAAAGTTACGGCCAATCAAAGAACCCTCCTTTAGCATTAGATGCAGTATCAAGTCTTATCTAAGAGAGCGACCGCTCTCCTAGAATTGCCATATATCGTCTAATACAGTCAAAGGCAGAGAGCTGCCATTACTCAGTGGCAAAAACCTTTTTAAGTCTTTTTAGAATTAATAAAAACTGTCTTTGTAGACAAAGACGGGAAAAAGTAAGAGATAAGTGTAGAAAATTAAATGCCCGAAGTAACAGATATTAAATTTGCACTTTTGAACACATGATTATAAAACATCAATTATTTGAAAAAATTCTTATCTTAGTTTTTTTCACCAAAATTACTTAAGTAAAAATATTTTAATATGACACTTATATATCATTTTAAAAATAATAGGCGTTTTCCATTTTTCTCTCAAATATTCCAATCAGGTTGAGCCCTATAAGGAGAATAAAATGAACAGAAAACGGTTAATAGCTGATTAAGTAAAAACCGTATTAAAACAAGAAGTGTTCGTTAATTTCAAAGTTTTCCAAGTTTCAAAAATTGACGTAATGTATAGCTCTCTAAAGATCACGATCAATCTACAAATCTTTTCGACACTAATATCAACATCACAATAAAACTGCCTATGTTACTTTCCGCTTCGCAATATTTCTCATTTAAAAATATAAAAATTAAACTCGTAAATCTCAATTTTTTCAGATATGAAAGTATTTGAACCTTCTTAAAGACCATGCCAGTCTCTCCTCCCTGGTAAAACGTAGTATCAAGCTAGTATCCTTTCCGCATATGAAATTTTGGTGAAAAAAACTAAGATAAGAATTTTTTCAAATAATTGATGTTTTATAATCATGTGTTCAAAAGTGCAAATTTAATATCTGTTACTTCGGGCATTTAATTTTCTACACTTATCTCTTACTTTTTCCCGTCTTTGTCTACAAAGACAGTTTTTATTAATATCTGTTACTTCAGTCTTAATATTAATTAAAATAGTTTAGAAACCTTAAAGCCCAGGACTTTTAGGGTTTGACCTAGAACATTTGAACATAAAGATGAAAATTGGTACATGTGTTGTTTTTGACCCAAAAAAAAATATACTAAAAGTCCCCTGCTATTGAGCGCGAGCTTTCGCCGCCATCTTGGAAAATGGCCGCCGGGAATGCCAGCTACAATGTATTCCACGTTCTTCTTCAAAAATTATGAAAATTGGTACACATTATGATTGGAATCACATGAACATCATGGCAAAATTTTACGGCTCTGTGTTCAATAGTTTGGTCGCCATATTGGAAAATGACCGCCGTGAATGCTGGGTACAGTATATTTCACCATGTTGTTGGAAAGTTATGAAAATTGATAGGTATTATAATCAGAGCTGTGTGAACCTCATAGTAAAATATTGAAGACATGCTACTGATAGTTTGGCCGCCATGTTGGAAAATGGCCGCCATCAATGTCATTTAGATACAGTATGTGGTTCAAAAATTATGAAAATTGGTAATAATTATGTTGAAGACCGTCTAAACATCATACTTGTATATTGAAGACATGCTACTGATAGTTTGGGCGCCATCTTGGAAAATGACTGCTGGAAATGCCAAATATATTTCAAATATATAAATATTTTTGAAATTCCTATTTTGAATAGATGATTTTAATTAGCGTAATAAACAACAAAAAATGGATATATCGAAGTTGAAATTATCGGCGCCATCTTTAAAAATGCCCACACGAAAATAATTGCCCAAAATTCTGAAAGAAAGAAAAGTTATTCAATGCTGTTGATTAGAGAATATGATTTAATATGGGGTTTATGCATTCTAGTGTTGTTTAATATTAGATTTTAGACAAATCTCTAACATTTCATTCATATTCATCGTCATCCTGAAGATTTTTCATAATAATTGCATGTCAGAACCCTTGATTAGGCGCTACACCTCCCCATCATATTCCAAATTGAACCTGCGGAACCGCCGTCATGGCACACGGGATTGGCCAGCGGGCCCGAAAAACGCCACTTGAGCAGGTCACGGCGAGCCCAGTCAGGAGGTGGTCGGTGACAGGGAAGGATTAAGGCAGCAGAAGACTCGAAGGGACGGGGGAGTTCTCTAAAAGCACAAAAGTGCCATACGGCCCAAACAAATAGTGTATCCGCGCCCCTAGAGGATTGCCATTAACGGGGGCGAGCCAAGGCAACACTTGGGCGGACAAAACCTTCACGGAATGGGGCAAGGAACGGTCTGAACCAAGGGCGAACCCAAGGAACTCTCGAACCGTCACACCGAACTCGGGCCCCCTCCGCCACGACAAATCCTTTGAGTTAAAAAGGTTGGCGCCCAAACTATCAGTAGCACGTCTTCAATATTCAAGTATGATGTTTAGACGGTCTTCAACATAATTATTACCAATTTTCATAATTTTTGAATCACATACTGTATCTAAATGACATTGATGGCGGCCATTTTCCAACATGGCGGCCAAACTATCTGACTAATGGCTTCATTATTTTACTATGAGGTTCACACAGCTCTGATTACAATACCTATCAATTTTCATAACTTTCCAACAACATGGTGAAATATACTGTACCTAGCATTTACGGCGGCCATTTTCCAATATGGCGACCAAACTATTGAACAAAGAGCCGTAAAATTTTGCCATGATGTTCATGTGATTCCAATCATAATGTGTACCAATTTTCATAATTTTTGAAGAAGAACGTGGAATACATTGTAGCTGGCATTCCCGGCGGCCATTTTCCAAGATGGCGGCGAAAGCTCGCGCTCTACAGCTGGGGACTTTTAGTATATTTTTTATTGGGTCAAAAACAACACATGTACCAATTTTCATCTTTATGTTCAAATGTTCTAGGTCAAGCCCTTTTTTGGCCTATCTGTCCTGGCCTATTAGGAGAGAAAACGTTTGAGGGCGTTGCACTTACATTAGTTAAAGCTTTTGAACTGACCAATTATCTATTACAGAATCTAGCTTAATTAGGCGCCAACGGTAATCTAGCTTAATTAGGCGCCAACGGTAATCTAGCTTAATTAGGCGCCAACGGTAATCTAGCTTAATTAGGCGCCAACGGTAATCTAGCTTAATTAGGCGCCAACGGTAATCTAGCTTAATTAGGCGCCAACGGTAATCTAGCTTAATTAGGCGCCAACGGTAATCTAGCTTAATTAGGCGCCAACGGTAATCTAGCTTAATTAGGCGCCAACGGTAATCTAGCTTAATTAGGCGCCAACGGTAATCTAGCTTAATTAGGCGCCAACGGTAATCTAGCTTAATTAGGCGCCAACGGTAATCTAGCTTAATTAGGCGCCAACGGTAATCTAGCTTAATTAGGCGCCAACGGTAATCTAGCTTAATTAGGCGCCAACGGTAATCTAGCTTAATTAGGCGCCAACGGTAATCTAGCTTAATTAGGCGCCAACGATAATCTAGCTTAATTAGGCGCCAACGGTAATCTAGCTTAATTTGGCGCCAACGGTAATCTAGCTTAATTTGGCGCCAACGGTAATCTAGCTTAATTTGGCGCCTACGGTAATCTAGCTAATTTGGCGCCAACGGTAATCTAGCTTAATTTGGCGCCAACGGTAATCTAGCTTAATTAGGCGCCAACGGTAATCAAGATTAATTGCCCGCCACCGGTAATCTAGCTTAATTAGGCGCCATCGGTAATCTGGCTTAATCACCCACCACCGGTAATCTGGCTTAATTACCCGCCATCGGTAATCTGGCTTAATCACCCGCCACCGGTAATCTGGCTTAATTACCCGCCATCGGTAATCTGGCTTAATTTCCCGCCATCGGTAATCTAGCTTAATTACCCGCCATCGGTAATCTAGCTTAATTACCCGCCATCGGTAATCTAGCTTAATTACCCGCCATCGGTAATCTAGCTTAATTACCCGCCATCGATAATCTAGCTTAATTACCCGCCATCGGTAATCTAGCTTAATTACCCGCCATCGGTAATCTAGCTTAATTACCCGCCATCGGTAATCTAGCTTAATTACCCGCCATCGGTAATCTAGCTTAATTACCCGCCATCGGTAATCTAGCTTAATTACCCGCCATCGGTAATCTAGCTTAATTACCCGCCATCGGTAATCTAGCTTAATTACCCGCCATCGGTAATCTAGCTTAATTACCCGCCATCGGTAATCTAGCTTAATTACCCGCCATCGGTAATCTAGCTTAATTACCCGCCATCGGTAATCTAGCTTAATTACCCGCCATCGGTAATCTAGCTTAATTACCCGCCATCGGTAATCTAGCTTAATTACCCGCCATCGGTAATCTAGCTTAATTACCCGCCATCGGTAATCTAGCTTAATTACCCGCCATCGGTAATCTAGCTTAATTACCTGCCACCGGTAATCTAGCTTAATTATCCGCCATCGGTAATCTAGCTTAATTACCTGTAAGCGTTAATCTAGCTTAATTACCTGTAAGCGTTAATCTAGCTTAATTACCTGTAAGCGTTAATCTAGCTTAATTACCAGCCACCGGTAATCTAGCTTAATTACCTGTAAGCGTTAATCTAGCTTAATTACCAGCCACCGGTAATCTAGCTTAATTACCTGTAAGCGTTAATCTAGCTTAATTACCTGTAATCGTTAATCTAGCTTAATTACCCGCCATCGGTAATCTAGCTTAATTACCCGCCATCGGTAATCTAGCTTAATTACCCGCCATCGGTAATCTAGCTTAATTACCCGCCATCGGTAATCTAGCTTAATTACCCGCCACCGGTAATCTAGCTTAATTACCCGCCACCGGTAATCTAGCTTAATTACCCGGCACAGGTAATCTAGATTAATTACCCGCCACCGGTAATCTAGCTTAATTACCCGCCACCGGTAATCTAGCTTAATTACCCGCCACCGGTAATCTAGCTTAATTACCCGCCACCGGTAATCTAGCTTAATTACCCGCCACCGGTAATCTAGCTTAATTACCCGCCACCGGTAATCTAGCTTAATTACCCGCCATCGGTAATCTAACTTAATTACCCGCCATCGGTAATCTAGCTTAATTACCCGCCATCGGTAATCTAGCTTAATTAGGCGCCATCGGTAATCTAGCTTAATTAGGCGCCATCGGTAATCTAGCTTAATTAGGCGCCAACGGTAATCTAGCCCTATTGCCCGCCAACAGTAATCTAGCCCTATTGCCCGCCAACGGTAATCTAGCCCTATTGCCCGCCAACGGTAATCAAGCTTAATTAGGCGCCAACGGTAATCTAGCTTAATTGGGCGCCAACGGTAATCTAGCTTAATTAGGCGCCAACGGTAATCTAGCTTAATTAGGCGCCAACGGTAATCTAGCTTAATTACCCGCCACCGGTAATCTAGCTTAATTACCTGTAAGCGTTAATTTAGCTTAATTACCTGTAAGCGTTAATCTAGCTTAATTACCTGTAAGCGTTAATCTAGCTTAATTACCTGTAAGCGTTAATCTAGCTTAATTACCTGTAAGCGTTAATCTAGCTTAATTACCTGTAAGCGTTAATCTAGCTTAATTACCTGTAAGCGTTAATCTAGCTTAATTACCTGTAATCGTTAATCTAGCTTAATTACCTGTAATCGTTAAAACAGTCTTATCTCACTATCGATAGGACATTTCAACCAAAAGGCATTAAGAAAAAACAATCGGATTATTATGACGCAACTATACGTAGAAAAAGGCCAATATTGGTGGCGCTGATATTTACCAATAAAACAGCGTATCCATGCTAAATATCGCAGATTGGGGTAGTTTTTAAAATTAAACATACTTAAAATTAATTTTTCGCAAAAACCTTAAAAATGGTCATAGAAAAAGGTTTAAATTTTGATATCAAACCGTTCCCAAACGTAACAAACGAATATTTCATGTCAAAAAGGTGGCCACAAAATGGCTAAATTTGAAAAAACCTCCATGTTATTTCTATGGGAAAATTTTACTTTTTCACCAAAAACACTGACAAATTTATGCAAATGAAAACCACCCTTAGCAACTTTATTTTTTATAAAATAAACTAATGAGTGGATCTTTTTGAAATTTTAACCACATATTGAGGGCCCGAATTGTAGTTCTGTGGAATTTTTTCAAAGCAGTTAATACGATACAAAAAAGTTATAACCAATCAAAAAACCATCCTTATACATTAAAGTCGGTATGAAGTCTTATCTAAGAGAGCTATCGCTCTCCTAGAATAGAGTAATGTCGGTAGAGAGGCGAGTAGACTGAGTATCCCTCCCTCTAGGCGCGCTTTTGTAAGAGGGGATACTGTACGCGCCTGGTATGGGGATGACACTGAGCTAAGAGATAGAAGGGTATGACGTTTGCATACGTGGAACTGACATTACTCTATTTAGGATCTTCCATATAAAATTGGTTCCATCCATTTACCAACCATTTCCAAACTAAAATGTATATCAATTTAACCACTTCCATTCCATATTGGTTGTTTTCCATCCATTCCCGATCCGAATATCTGATATTACTAGAAAAATCACCCATTCCCTCGGTTTTCCATGGTTACTGCGGTAAATGGAAATTTACCGTTTCCATGCAGCTCTCTATTTGACACTGCCTAGGGGAACAATGACTATGAGCGGAGCCCCAGTTTGCTGGGCAAGAGGACTCAGCCTTTGCTATAGTCTTAGGTTTAGGGGGAGATTTCCTCTATTCCCTTTTCTCGGCATTCCTTTTCCTTACTTGGATATCTTTTTCAATTGTCTTATTGGAATTCCTTAATTGTTCCATTGTAGTAAATTGCAAAAAGAGGAGAGGAGTTCTTAGTTCATCTTTTAAATTACTTTTAATAATAGGAACTAACTCCTTTTCGGAAAGAGGATGAGTCATCCCTAAATTTAATTTCATTACATCCCTGAAGAAATCTTCTACAGATTCCTTATCCTTCTGACTCCTTTGGGACATCTCTATTTTAAGTTTAGAGTCAGCTTCAGAATCTCTAAATTGAGCCTTAAAGTGTCATTTAAATGTTTTTCAAGCTAAATGAGGATGAGTAGGGTTTGAGCTACTGATATCGTCATACTGACGGATTAAATCCCTGTACCATCACAAAGCATGCCCTCGTAAAAGGAGAGGCAATGCTGCTAACCTATCTTCATTCGATAGCTTGTGAAATTTTGCATATTCCTCAAAAGCGGCTAAAAACTCTGAGGCATTATCGCGGTTATACCAACGATGATAAACAGTTTTTTATTACGGGACTGACCGAGGCTTAAAGCCTAGTCGCGTCGAGTCCCTGTTCGGGCGCCATTTATGTAACCCTCAATAGAATTTAACTAAATAGGGAGTTTCTCCCGAGGGCCATAAAAGTGAATTAAAGGCAACTTACTTTAATTATCCAAAAATAGAATAAAATCTTCTAGACTTTTATTGATCAAGTGAAAAAGGGATAAACCCAAACCTGTCCTTACAGTTGCTAACAAAGTTAAAAAGAACTAAACGCTCTCTCCGAGACACGATTACGGACTGACTAATAATAAAGAAAAAATCACAGAAGATTTTGAATGGAAGAGGAGCATGTAACATGGAGGCATATATATGGAGTAGAAACTCCAAGGAATCTGGCAGCCATGTTACAATTGTTAAATATAAATTATTTTTATAACAAAATGCAATAATTTCTTCACAAACGCTGTTTTATTTTTTTTTCCTTTCTTTCTTTTCAGAGGTTACTAAGAACCTGGACGACATGGAGACAAAATGTAAATATGCCTTTTCATATTTTTACAATGTTCAGCTTAATGAGTTATAGATTTGACACAATCGTGATGAAATACAGCCATATAGGCCTATATTGAATAACTTTACTACGCTTATGACAATCCACGTACAAAGACACTAGAGTGATGTCACATCATAAGTTTATTATACCGCTGCCAATAATTAAGGCCTGTGCCCGGTGTTTCAAAGGGGCAGCTTTTTAGAAACGCGACTTCTTATTTTCTCTCTATATTACCGCGACATGGCATTGCTAGGTGGACCTAAACGCGCGTCAAAATTAATATTTCAAAAACAAAGCGCGCCAACATGAACATTCAAACTAGCAAGCGCGAAAAAATGAATATTTTAAATTCCCTAAGTCCAGTATTTCGTCAACTTAAATTGTCAAACGATAAATAAAAACCGGACTTGATTTACGTTGGCAACGATTACACGAAAAAAATTTCTCCTGAGAAAATCTATTTTCACGCTATAGGATTTGCAACTCCCTAAAATATCGAGATTTTAGGTTCTGCATTTCTTTCGTCAGTTGTCTGCAGGCGCAAAGCTAATTTATAGATGAACGCTAACCCGTTCCAACATTGAGAACTAGCTTTGCGCTTGCTGACAACCGAAGCTTAAACAGTTTATACAGAATAAGCTTCCGTCGGAGATAGGAAGTGTCCAATCATATATCGTGAAAACAGATTTTCTGAGGCGCATGCTTTACCCATCGCCTTACCCTAACTTCCAAGATCAGTTAATGTAAAAACTAACCCAGTTTTAACATGTTCCTCTACCGTTTTGTTCAAAATTCCCTGTTGTCCACAAAATGCTCTTCAATGCTCATGAAATTGTTTTGGGTTAAATTATTTTTCATATTTCTGTGCTTAAAGTTACTTTTGTCCTTTGGAGAAACATGGAAACAGAATAGAAAGATTTAGCTTTTTAAAAGTTTTTCTTTCATTTTCACTTGTTTAAAGGGGTCGACCCCTCTTCTTTTTACGCACACGCTACGCTAAGCTCTATGTCGAAGCATGGAAGAACTAGGCGAGTCTTCCTTGGTCGAAGATCGTCGTTGTCCCACTGTCCGACCAGCCCCTTTAAACAACACCTTTCCTCCCATAGAAAGGCAAATAAGTTTTAATTAAAAAGTCAATGTCGGAAACTTATTCAACTTTTCACTTTAATATGAAACATTATGCACTTTTGATTTAAAGGTTTTTCTGAATTGGAAATAATTTTTGGCAGAAAAATATGGTTTCTCACATTGACAAGCATATGTTGAAACTGGATGCCTTCGATTTTCCTACCGATAACGCGGGATACACGACGCTCGTATATATTGTTTGGGCATGATCTAGGCGGCTGTGATCTTACTGATAGGGTTTTTATTTTTCAACTCCCCCGGTTACAATTCATAATGGCATTAACGCATTGATATTTTTGACGCAATTTACGTTGGCACTGACGTCACAACTGAGATATCTCTATTCAAGATAGCAATTACGACTCACAATAATGAGACATATATTCTAAATTATGTGAGAAAAACTAACCAATTTAGTCCACTTATGCCATTCGACGCTCAAAGATACTATATAGTGTCATATAAGTTTATAAATTTTTTATTTAATTCTATAAGTTGCACACTTCCTACAATTTATAATGCTAGAGCCTTACTGATACTAAACTATTCGTTTGGGTTGAAAATCCATTAACTCGGGTTCCAGGTTTTACTCGTAAACAAACCACAATTTACTAAGCGTTTTCATTGTCATCGCTCTGACTCTTGCGATAGTAATCATCAGTTATATTACATACTACAGCTGACACAAACTATTTTTTGGTTTAAAGTTAAATTTTTTGGGTTACCCCATCTTTGGGGACATGATTGGAATTGAGTTCCTAACCTCGTTAGGATATCCCAAAAGTATGTAAAACGTTTCACCAAAAGTGTAACCCTCAGTAGAATAAACTTAATTCAAGGGAATATCTTCCCGAGGGCCATAAAATAAATTAGGACAACTTACAGTTTTAATCCAAATTCAATAACAATTTTATTTGAATTAACTGAAATAGGGATAAACCCGTAACCGAACTGGTATACAAAAGTCGATCCGTCTTCGGAGAAATCATAAACAGAACTGATTGACAATACTAAATTTATCCTAGATCACATCTGTGAAAGAGGTGTGGCTTGTGACATGGAGGCTAGATATGCCCTGCCAGAACCAAGGAGTGGAAACTCCTAGAGTTCTGGCAGCCATGTTACATCCCCCCTCTTTAGGAACTTTTATTATAATACAAAAAATATAGAACAATTTCAAAATGTTTGTTTCAAGTTAAGGGTTACCCCGAGGAACCCAGAAAAATATTTTGCAGGGGTTTAAGTGTTATCACAAAATTTAAACAATTTTTTTCCTTCCGTTTGATGACGGCATTTTAGTTCTACTTCGAACATTATACGATTTAGTAATTCTTTTAGGGGCTTGGGTGATAAACACTCACGGGAAAACTGAGATTGGTTCTCGGGCAAACGAGAAATGTTCCCTGGTTAGGTTCAGGATCTTATTATTTTGGAGGTAAACTTGGACCTCGTAAGGTGACCTTAATCGTTTATTGTCTGGAGGACGGTAATAGATATCGACCTCGTTTCCTCCCGGCCTAACCGTTGCTCTCTTACACACTTCTCTACGCCATCCCAATCGAAAAGGCTCTATATAGGCATCGGGTAAGGAAGCCCTGTTTAATCTTGGGGTCCTCATCGACTCAGATAATGTGGCCGATGAACTTTCGGACTCACGTAGCGATTGGGAATGCGACTGAGAAATCTGTTCAGGTGTCAAAATCTCTTCCGAAAAGCCGGAAGAAGGTGATTGGTGTGGCTCCGGTTCCGCGACTAAGTTAGCGCAAGCGTTGGAATCTCTTCTGTAAAACTAGAAGTTGAGTTGGGTAGATCAGGTTCTTCGGCTGATTTTTCATGCTCAGGCGTTAAAATTTCTTCCGTGAAACTAGAAATTGATGTATGTAGCTCCGTTTCCACGACTGATTTTTCATGATCAGACGGGGAAGCCTCCTCTGCCGCAGAAGTCGGACTGTCATTAGAGGGATGAGTGAGCTGGAAGGCTCTCATATCGTGGTTAGTACGGAGTAGGAGAGGAGGGTCTTCAAATAGGGCCATGCACGGTTCACTGTCAGAGTCAGTTGGGCGATGAGAATCATCTGGTATTGCAGGAGGGATCTGTTGATCCAAGTCCTGATCGTCCTGATGAGGTGACGTTGAAGTAGTAGAAGAGGATGATGATGAGGAAGTCTCCGTGGGTTGGGGTGCATGACCATCTTCAGTAGGAGAGCTTGGCTCAGGGTCATCGGCGACTTCTGACTGTGAAGCGGGTGCATCGTTGAAGACAGCTACATTTGTCCAGTAGAGTTTCAAATGTTCAAGGTTAACTTTCCCTACATTCTGTCCTGAGATAGCATTCTCCAACTCATAGACAACGGGGGAATGTTTAACAACTATTTTAAAGGGACCTGCCCATTTAGGACTAAGTTTTCTCATAACTTGACCTGTCGTACTTGACAAAGGATGGGTTTCCATCCATACTAAAGTTCCTACCTCAAATTCTAGAGGGTCATGGCGGAGGTCATAGTATTTCTTTTGATGCGCCTTAGCTAGTTTAGATAATTCGTTACTGAATTTTATTTGTTCCCTAAGAACTTTTAAAGGTTTAGTACGACCAGGGTCATCAGGGTCCTGAATAGGTTCTTCAATTTCTAAATCCCAAGGGAGGCATGGCTCCCGCCCTAAATTTAAAAAGAATGGGGATCTGCCCGTGGTTTCGTGGGGTGCAGAATTGATAGCAAATTGAAGAATGTCTAGGGTTTCATCCCATCTTTCGTGGTGATTCCCTACATAAAATGATATAAGTTCGCCTATTACACGATTAACTCGTTCGGTGGGATTTCCCTTAGGTGTGTAGGGGGTAGTAAACTTGGGATTTATTCTTAAAGATCTGCAAGTTTGCAGCCAAAGTTTCGAAGTAAATTGTACCCCTCTATCACTAAGAATAGCTTTACGAGCTCCCCACCTAGTAATAATAGACTTAAAGGCTTAAAACAAGTTTTAGCTGTAATAGTCTCAAGTGGAATCATCTCCACGAACTTTGTCATATAATCGACGAAGACTATTAAATACTTGTAATGATGTCTACTTCGAGGGAAAGGCCCCATTATGTCGACGCTAATTGGTCCCAAGGACTTGTCAATTCGGATTGTTGCATTAGCCCTGGCTTCTTTCTATTCCTAACCTTAAACTGTTGGCATAATGTACAACCTCTAACGTAATCCTGAACATCTTTCACTATAGTAGGCCACCAATATCTAAATATTACTTTGCTCAGGGTTTTATCTTTGCCCCTATGAGCAGATAAAGGGTGATCATGCAATAATCGCATAGCTTCTAACCTTAACCGAGGAGGTAAATATATTTTCTCAGGTTGATTTCTATAAGGTCTTCTATAAAGAAGATTATTTTTCAGTTCAAACAATTTATGCTTAACTGGGTTTGATTCTTGTAAGGAATTTAGTATAGGGGAAGCAAAAGGGTCTTCCCTTTGGGATTTTCTCACATCTTCCAATGTAAACACTGAATATAACGTTCTAGGACCTGGGGGACGTATCTGACCTTCAACAGAGTCGCTAGAGGAGGTTGAGGAACTATTACTGGTAGAATTTGAACTTGTATTACTACTAGTTGGATCCTGTAGACTAGTAGATGTGGAAGGGAAGAGTTAAAACTTATGCTTAAGACGTTTATCGGTGCTCTTGATAACGCGTCAGTTACCACATTCTCTACTCCTTTCTTGTGTTTAATGTTAAAGTCAAACGTTTGAAGGTACATGGCCCATTTAACTAGACGAGAATTTGGTTCCCTAATATTGAAAAGCCATTGCAAAGCTTGATGGTCAGTGAGAACTGTGAACTTACGACCTTCTAAAAAGGGTCTAAATTTTTTAACTGCCCAACAAATAGCTAAACTTTCTTTCTCGCTAGCGGAGTACCTAGTTTCAGCATCCTTAAGTCCAGTACTAGCATAAGCTATAGGGACTTCTATATCATCCTGAATTTGGGATAGAAGGGCACCTAACCCTGCGTCACTAGCATCTGTAGTTAGGATGCACGGGGAATCCTTCTAAAGGAAGCTAAAGGCGGCGCCTTGCATATTTCTTCCTTTATTTTATCGAATGGAATCTGCTGTTCAGTACCCCATTAAATTTCTGACCTTTTCTTTTAAGTTTATAATTGGAGCTACTATTTGAGAGTAGTGATCAATAAACCG
This sequence comes from Phalangium opilio, assembly GCA_019434445.1. Classification (NCBI taxonomy): domain Eukaryota; kingdom Metazoa; phylum Arthropoda; class Arachnida; order Opiliones; family Phalangiidae; genus Phalangium; species Phalangium opilio. The sequence continues at coordinate 341 of JAEQBA010000037.1, read as the reverse complement.
GTTATGCCAACCTGCCATCCCTAAAAATCTTTGCACTTACTTAATATTTGTAGGAGTAGGGAATTTCTTAATGGCCTCAATTTTAGAAGGGTCAATATGCACTCCTAGTTCATTAACTATGTGACCGAAAATAACTGCTTCTTTTTGAGCAAACCGACATTTCTTTAACTGAAGGGTGAGACCCGCTTCTTTTAATCTATTTAGGACGTATTCCAAACACGTTAAGTGCTGATCCCAATCCTCACTAAGAGAGATTAAATCGTCTAAATAGTCAATTAACTGAAAGTAATCGGCGTCTCTAAAATCTCGTCGATTAAACGTTGGAAAGAGCTAGGGGCGTT